>CAWUFW010006247.1:600000-1185277 GCA_963921515.1 Calotriton arnoldi | reverse complement strand
TGTTGTGTGTGTGCCTACCTGCGTCTCCGCGGTACGTTGCGTCCCCGGTGGTGCATCAGCAGGAGCATGGGGAGGGCCTGCAGTGCTGGATTCATGCTCGGGGAGCCGCTCTTCGTTGTCCGTGCTCGGCGTCCGTGTTACCGCTCGGTTTGTGGTACGGCATCTCTTAGCCGTGGGAGCCGTTTGTTTGCGGCATCGTAATTTATACGCCGGGCGGGACGTGATTTCGTCCGGACGGTGTGTGTCAGCTAGCTGCGCCGCTACGTGTACGGGCGCACTTTGATGGCGGACGGTGTTGCTGGCTTGCCGGCGGTGTTTGGCCTACTTTTCGCATCGTAATTGGGCGGGCGTGTGGACTGCTGCGTGCCGGCGGTAACTGGTGGTTTTTGCATCCGCCAGCACGGCGGTTGTGCTTCCGCCCGCCATCGTAATGAGCCCCTTGGTTTCTT
This sequence comes from Calotriton arnoldi, assembly GCA_963921515.1. Taxonomy (NCBI): domain Eukaryota; kingdom Metazoa; phylum Chordata; class Amphibia; order Caudata; family Salamandridae; genus Calotriton; species Calotriton arnoldi. The sequence continues at coordinate 1,184,828 of CAWUFW010006247.1, read as the reverse complement.
AAAAGTCATAGGCTCGTACTCCAGTTACATTATAACATCCTTTCCGTCCCCACCTTCTAGGGAAGTGATTTCTTCCATGTGGTGGTTTTGGTGGTGTTTGTTGGGTGTGGTGGTCTATTTCATACAGCAAAAAGTAGGGAAAAGAATCTAGAAGACAATAGTATGCCTGTCGAGAGGTATGGGTCAAATAAGCCCCTAAAGGCTGTGTTGAAGAAGAACTTGATTCGGTGTCATGAAGATTGCCTTAAGTAATTGGGCCATTACTTGTGCTGTTCATTTCAGGGTATTTCTGCCCTTTCAAAAAAGTGAAATGGGTGAGAAAGAGGAAGATTTGGAACATAAACTTTCTAAAAATAACATTTGAACATACAAAGCGTTACTTAATCAAAACTTGATCTATTTGGAACCCATCACTAACATCATGTGCTTCATCTTAGGGCTTGCTTCGTTATGGGGGGCAGTTGCCAGTGGAGATGATGCAATGTATAGGATGGCTGGTGAAATTGTGTACATCAGCAATAGATGATTGGTGAGTTTCTACAGGCCTGCTCTCTCCCTTTTGCTTTTGCCTACCGACTTTATTTCTCTGAAATAGAAAGCAGTGATCTTGGCTACTTTCAACATGTTCTCACCTAAAGATAACCCTATACTAAAATTGTATAAGAATTAATTTTGGAGTTTATAATGGCCTGCTGCCTGATGCTCAAACTCAAAAGGGTGTCAAATATAATCCCTTTCTGTTCGGGTTTGTCAATATGTTTCTGCATATTTATATTGCCCCCAGAGGGTCACAGGCATTCATAAGGACAAAGAAGGGTTAGAGTCATCAATCATGAACAGAAAATAAAAATGAGTATTTAAAGCAATATCTGGTATTGAAAATTGGGACACATTTCCTTAGTACCCAACGACAAATGATATACAATAACAATCCACCCTGCTTATTGTGACTACTTTGTATGACCTTGCTTATAAAGTCTTTTGCTCATTATCATCTATCACACCCAACACAAGGCTTGTGGGAGATGGAGTACCTGCCCCAAAAGGCAAACCTGAGCTTCTGAACCCTTGGCTGGTGCTGCTGGACACTTTCCGACCCAAAGGAAAGCGTTCAGAAGAAGATCTGAAAGTTTGGGAACTTTTTGCTAAACATTTGATAAAAGGTTCCAGGCGAAGACCTGCTCAATGTTGAGAGTCAAGCCGCCGTTATCGACTCAAGAATTGGCCTGAACGCATTGGTTTGTCCCACTGAAAGCTAAGTTAAGCCTGACTGCTCATCTGCCAAGCTACCAAGGGTTGAGCAAGGATTAATTTATTAAGACTTGAACTGGGTCTTATTAGGGATTGTGGTTTTATTTCTAGTTGTAAGTACCCACCTGCACCTACTAATACCCACCTTCCTGCATTTAGTGGGCAGTGGTGAGATCCAGAAATTTTGTTCGAAACACCATTCAGTATTTAAGGCAAATTAAAGTCCTCTAATTTGACCTAGTGCAAAAATTGTTTTTGATTTTTAATGTGGACTAATAATAACGGAGATATTTTTGAAACATTTTTCTAAATTGCTCTAACCTCAATTGTTGCCACCAATTTTCTGTGTGATCCAAACCAGAGCTTGATCTGGCTAGCCTACCCACTCTCACAGTAGCAGAGCTTAGGAACTTGTGTAAGGCTAGGAGATTACCAGCACCCTCCACTACCAGGAATACAGAACTGATAAATGCACCACAGTCCCAACTAGAAGATCAGGCCTCTGACACAGAGGAGGCTCCAGAGATAGAAGAAGAAGGGGAGGAAGACCCCATAGACCTCAGTGATGAGGAAGCTTAATGCATGTACGCACATACAGTGACCAGGGCCTTGCCTAGAGCTACTAGGGGAGAGGATCCCCCACAGCACAGGAGATGCAGGCGTGTCCCTCAGAAAGAGAGAACTTGAGTCCAAGTTATCTGATGTAGCACTAGAGGCAGAGAAGTTCGCCCTGGCCAAAAAGAAGTGAGCAACAGAGAAGAGGAGAACCACAGGAGGTGGTTGAGAGAAAGATGATGGCAGCAAAGAAGACACAGAGGTGTCATGAGTGGGGTGGGTTTGACCCAAGGCTGCCTAAAAGGATTGTCCCTAAGTACCAGGAGGGTGAGGACAGCTTTTGAGAGGGTCCTTAAGATGAGGATATGAACTTTCGGTACTTGGGTTTACTCCTGTGGGAGTTGATTCAGTAGCAGGGTGAGACAGGTTCTTGACCCTAGAGGGAGAGGAAGCTGACTCCTACCCCCAGATGAAACAAAGCTTAGTCAGAAGGTTTGGTCTCACTACTAAGCAGTACAGGATGAAGTTTGGGGACTCACAGAGAGTCAGTTCCCAATCCTGGTTTGACTTCATACACCTATCTGTGAAGGCACTAGAGGGCTGGGTATGGGTACAGGGTAACAAGGTAAGTACTTATGAGGGACTATAAACTTTGCTCATGAAGGAGCACATATTAGCTAATTGTCCCTCAGAGAAATTACACCAGTATCTGGTTGACTATAAGCTGTCTAGTCCCAGGGAATTGGGTGAGACAGCAGATGAGTGGGTTTGCACCAGGGTGACCAAGAAGAACCAGGGAGGTGATCAGAAGAAAGGAGGACAGGTCCCTTCCCAGGGAAAAGCCCTGGGTAACTCAGATAAAAACAGAAAAAGTTCTCAAAACGTCCCCAAACACCTGCCCTAAGAGGGGTTCCCTGAGGCATTCCACTTTCAAGGAGAAGGATTTCCCAGGGAAGGACTTTGACCCTACAAATGCTTGGAAATGTTTTGTCTGCTTGCAGCCAGGACACAAAAGGGGAGATGCAGTCCGCTCAAAGAAGCCAGCCCACTGGAGGGCAGTCCCAGGGGATTGCTAGTGTAGGTGTGGGGGTGGAAGTTGGCCCAGAGATGGGGAAAGGGTATACAGAGGTGACCTTAGTTTCCGTGAGTGGGGTGGAAGTTGCAGCCCTGGCAGCCTGACCTCCAAGCATGGAGAAGTATGGGCAGAGACCTAGAATCAACGGGACTGAGGTTGATGCTCTGAGGGATACAAAAATCTGTGTTACCAAGGGGGTGGACAAACTGGTTTCCCCAGAGCAGATCATACCTGGTGTATTCCACCAGGTTACCTAGGCAAACAGCATAGCCAAGCTCCATCCTATGGCAATGGTGAGCTTGGAATGGGAGGTGTGACGGGCCCTAAGAAGGTAGTTGAGTCTCCTGCCTTCCAAATAGAGTGTCTACCGGGAAATTGATCTTCAAGCTTCTGAATTGTCAGGGGTAGAAGGCAGGTCCAGGCTCAGATGGTGGAGTCTGTGCTATGACTAGGTCACAGACTACACATCAGGACAGTGCTGGAAACTTGGACCCTGGAACAATGGGCAAAACCTGCAGAAACAAGAGACGGGGCATGGGACTGGTGAGCTAGGGCAAATAGCTCAAGAGGTCCTCGAGGATTTCAACCCAGAGGGGGAGTATCTCACCTCTGAGGGAGGGACTTCACCCTGACAAGATCTGTCTAACTTGACAGAATTGTAAGGAGCTGGTGGACCCACCAGAGAGGAGTTGCGGCAGAGGCAAAGAGATTGTCCCACTCTTGAGGGCCTGAGGCAGATTGCTTCCAGGTAAGAGAAGGGTGATGTCAGTGGATTCCACAGGGTCTATTGGGAGGATGGAGCCCTGTATACTGAAGCCAGGGACCCCAAGCCAGGGGCAACAAGGAGAGTGGTGGACCCCCATATGTATAGAGAGTTCCTCTTCGCCTTGGGCCATGACATCCCCTTGACAGGACATTTGGGTCAGACCAAGACCTGCCAAGGGCTGGTCAACCATTTCTATTGGTGCAACATGTTTGCCAAAGTGAAGGAGTTCTGCTGCTCCTGTGTCCCCTGTCAAACCAGTGGCAAGACATGGGGCAAACCGAAGGCTCCCTTGATACCACTGCCAGTGGCTGGGACTCCCTTTGAAAGGGTGACAAATGACGGGGTTTATTTACAAGCCGCTTGCGCTGCCAGTACGCACCTTTTTCCTATATTAAAAGCGACGCACCGGTGGCGCAAGGGATTTGTAAATAAGCCCCGACATTGTTAGTTCCCTAGACCCACCAACTCTCTCAAAGAACAGATATATCTTATTTATTTATTTTTATCTATTCCTTGTTTTCTATAGTGCGAACATGATCCACAAGTGGATGTCAGAGCGCTTCACAGTACAAAAGCATTCAATTTCCATAGTTATACATGGCTTAAGTGGTCTACCACATTTAAATGATCGTCCTAAAAGTGGTACTCAGTTTGCTTTAAAGATTAATACAAATATTGATTATTGCATGGTTACAGTTCCTGACACAATATTATGTGAATAACCAAATACTTCTTGAGGATGTTTGGCCGAACTTGTCAATCAATGATAGTGACCTGGAGTAAGATGCCCCGAAAATCCAATGTCTAAGAATGTCGGGACAGTTATCCTGTACCATGTATCCTACAGGATCAGCCGATAGACGAAGATCGAGAAATTGACTGTAGGATTCAATTAAACCCATAGCCAAGATTGCCAAAAAGTTATGGGAGGAATTTGCTCATCAGGAAGGACTTAGCTTCCTTTTTTAATAGAGCGGAGGATGTGATTCTTCTAATGTATGGTGGAAGCGAATTCCATATTCTTGGAGCAGCTCCAGAGAAAGCTCTATCATATGTTCTCTTCTTGTGGAAGAATAAGGTAAAGAGGTGTTTTGTAGTGTAGTGCTTTGTGAGTGATACATGCCATCTTTAGGTGGATTCTAGCTTCGTATGGAAGCCAATTGATCGCTAACAAATGTGGAGTGATATGGTCAAATTTCTTAGACCCTGTTATGAGTCTAGCTGCTGCGTTAAGGTAGGCTATTAGGGGAGCTGTTGAGAGCTTGGGAAGACCTGAAAGAGTTGTGCATCCGTACTCAATCCTCAAGATGACCAAAGCCTGGACTGCTGTTTTGAGGTCAGCTCTATCGATGAATGGTTTAAGTTTTCTGAGATAGCTTAGATGGAAGCAGGCATTTTTTGTCATCGTGTTGATGTGTGAATGCATGTTTAGAGCCTTGTCCAGCGTGATTCCTACTGATTTGGTAGAGTCCACTAGGATCGGGGTACAGTTTAGCGCAGTGATCGTCTTAGTCCATTCCTTTATCACCATGGAGCTTTTAGGGGGGGAAATCAGAAGGAATTCGGTTTTCTGCGAATTGAGCTTGAGATGATTGCTAGATAACGATTGAACGGTCATCTTTAATGCCTGATTCATCTTGTTGATCTCTTCCAATGATGTAATCTTCATATACAGCTGTGTGACATCTGCATACATGTGGTAGGAGATGTTTGCGTGCTGTAATATTTCTGTTAGTGGTTCGACATACAGATTGAATAGAGATGGGGAAAGGGTTGAGCCTTGTGGTACTCCAATTTGAATCGGGGATGTTAGAGACAGTTTTTGGTTCACCAGGAATCTTTGTGAACTGTTCTCTAAGAAGGATTTAAACCAATTTAGGACTGTTCCCGTTAAACCCATCCTTTTCTCAAGACGGTCTGGTAATTTAACATGGTTTACGGTGTCGAACGCGGAAGATAGGTCGAGAAGAACTAGAAGACAAGTTTCATTATGGTCTAGAGCGAGTAGAGCGTCATCCACTATGTGCAGGATTGCAGTTTCTGTACTGTGATCTGGTCTGAACCCTTATTGGCAGTCGTCGAGTAGCTTGAATTCGGCAATGTGTTGGCTCAGTTGTTGTTGTGCGCATTTTTCCAGCACTTTGGCTAGCATGGGAATGTTTGAAACCGGTCGGAAGTTATTTGGGTCCAAGGGGTTTTATCTAGGTTTTTTTAAGAAAGGGATGACCTGGCCGGTTTTTAGGCAGTCTGGTATGGAACCTTGGGCAAGTGAAGCATTAATAATCTTAGTCCAGCTAGGTATGAGCATATGATTGATTGTAGACCAACATTTTGAAGGGATAGGATCATTGTAGTGGTTGTTTGGTTTTATGGACAGCAAGGTTTTTGGCGATGTCTTGATGGTTATAGAGCTTGAAGGCTGACCAACGGGCCATATTTTTTGTCACGTTGAGGGTGCAGAGTTGCAATGGAAGTCTCGGCAAGAGTACTATTTAGGCTTATGGATTTTCTGCTGCATTCTTAAGTTCACTCTCCGGGAGCAGGCTTTAGCTGTAAAGAATGAAGAGAATTCTTCACAGGTTATTTCCGATTTAGGTGTTGATAGAGAGGATTTGACCATTTTGTTAGATTGATCTTTTAACAGTTCAAATAGTTTGCCTGGTCTGTTGCTTGCATGCTATCGAGTTCCCTCTCTAAAAAGGCTTTTTTTTATATTAGCACGCTTTTTATTGTAGGTGTTACTGGTCTTTCTTAGCAGGTTTAAATGGGGTATGAAGGGTGTTGTCTCCATTTCCTTTCAGTTAGCCTGAGCTTTCGCTCTTTCATTCAGGGATCCATTGAACCATGGATTTGTATCTTTAACCTGAATTCTTTTGAGTTTTAAAGGGGCTTCGGTGTCAATCATTTTAGTCATTGTGAGGTTGTAGTGATTCATGAGTTCGTTGACGTCATCCAGGTAACTAGACGGTTGAAGATCTTTCTTGCAGAGTGCAGTCAGTTTCTCCATGTTCAGGCCTTTAGTGTCACGAACCCAATGCTTTTGTTTGATTGATTGCGCGACAGGTTTCCTAACTGTGAAAGGAATTTTGAAAGTAATGATGTGGTGATCTGACCAGTCGCACGGAACAATAGAGATAGTATGTCGATTTCCTGGCTCAAGATTAGGTCAGCGATGTTTGCGGCATGTTTCTTTGCTGAGCGACAGTTGAGTAGTGGGCACTTTATCGATTTCGGTGTGTTATCCAGCTTAGTAACTTATTTTTCGGGGATTAGAGTTACTTTTTTTAGGTTGTTGAGGTTAATCTTTCTGTGATTTGATTGTGTAGGTCTGTTTGTGTTGATTGGGACTGCTTGAATTTTATGTTTGTCTAGCTTACGGGGAGACTGAATGTCGATTCATAGGATAGCAGTAGGGTTTGTAATTCAAAGTCCAACAGATATCTTAGGTGATTGCATGGTCGGTAATATCGATTAGTCAGGGGGAGAGGAATAGCGTTGCGCGTGCTGTGTAGTGCGAGTACTGATTTATGAACATGATTGATTTTGGGGAGATAACTTTCTAAGAGGAGTATAAAATTCTTCAAATCTCTGATAGCGATTTGTAAGTCCCAGGCTATTCTGTCTGTTTGGGAACTTAGTATTTCTGGCTCTGTTGTGGATGTAGGGGAGAGATGTGGATGTTTTGGTTTGCCTGCTAGTATGGGGGTAGGTTTACTGGATGGTCCACAGTCTGTGTGAATGTGGGAACACTTTGTTTCTTCTTTAGAAGTTATCCTATTCGTTGGGGTGAACCCGGGATTATTAGTGATAATGTGATTTAATCTCCGGTTGTTCCGGGCCTTGGAAGCTGAGACCGAGAGGTGGGAGAATTGTAGGGTTTTAGGTGTGTTAGTCCGAGATATGTGAGGTTTAACCAGAAGGCTAGTGATTGGCTGGTTAGCATCTAGGGGAATATTGCTGCTTGCTTCGTGTCTACCTTGGTGGTAGTGGACCGTGCCACCTGATATCCAGAGGCAAAACCCATCAGCACGTTCACTGCTCCCACACTGCCCAGAGCCCTACTTGGTGTCTTCACCAGAGTGGGCTTTCCAAAGGATGTGGTTTCAGATCGGAGTACTAAGTCTATGTCCGCCTATCTGAAGGCGATGTGGGATGAATGTGGAGCTACCTACAAGATCAACACCTCATATCATCCCCAGATTAATGGTCTTATGGAAAGATTCAATAAGATCCTGAACGGCATGATTATGGGTTTATCTGGCAAGCTCAGGAGGACATGGGATATTCTCCCCCCATGCCTGCTGTTTGCTTACTGAGAGGTGCCACAGAAATGGGTTGGGTTTAGCCCCTTTGAGTTACTGTTTGGCCACTCTGTAAGAAGGCCATTGTGTTTGGTGAAAAAAGGTTGGGAGGAGCCGCTCAAGGAAAACAAGCAGGATGTGCTGGACTAGGTGCTAGGCCTGCAGTCTCTCATGCCAGAGTACATGAGTAGAGCAAGCAGCAACCTGGAGGCCAGCCAAGAGTTCATGATGCTCTGGTATGACCAGAAAGCTACTATGCCTGAGTACCATCCAGGACAGTTGGTGTGGGTGTTGGAGCCTGTGGCTCCCAAGGCCTTCTAGAACAAATTGACTTGGCCTTATCCCATTCTGGAGAAAATGGGTGATGTCACCTACTTGGTGGACATTGGTACCCCCAGGATACTCCATGTCATCAAAGTGAAACCCTACCAAGACCGGGGAGGCATGACCATGCTGATGGTCACAGATGACGGTGGGAAAGAAGAGAGTGAGCCTCTGTCAGACCTCCATTCCACCAATGTGCATGATGGGCCAGTGGAAGCAATAGTACTCTCTCGCAAGTTGACAGACCAGCAGCAAAAAGACTGCAGACAAGTGTTGGGGCATTTTGCTGGGTAGTTCTCCCTGACCCCTGGAATCACCACTTGGTGTGTCCATGATGTTGACACTGGTAACAGCCTACCTGGCAAAAACAAGTTCTACAGGTTGTCTGAAACCAGGTCAGAACCAGCATTAGGGCTGAGGTAGCCAAGATGCTGGAGTTGGGAGTAATGGAGCCCTCTAGTAGTCCAAGGACCAGTACAGTGGTACTGGAGCCTAAACCTAATTCCCAAGGGAGAAAGAAAAAAATGGGGTTTTGTGTGGACTATAGATATTTGAATGCAGTCACCAAGACTGATGCTCACCCCATATTTAAGCTGATGATCTCATTGACAGGGTGGGGGCTGCAAAGTACCTGACTACATTTTATCTGACCTCAGTTATCTGGCAGATTGTCCTAAGTCCAGGAGCAAAGGAGAGATCAGCATGTTCTACTCCAGAAGGCCACTTTCAGTTCAAAGTGATGCCCTTTGGCTTGAAGAATGCCCCTGACACCTTCCAAAGGTTGGTGAACATAGTCCTGTCTGAGTTGGAAACTTTCAGTGCAGCTTGTCTAGATGATATAGCTGTATTCTGTTCCACCTGTGAGGGGCACCTGAAGGAAGTGCTTCAGGCCCTGCAGCAGGGGGGCCTGACTATCAAGGCAAAAAAATGCCAGAAAGGGCAGAGTTCTGTGGTGTATTCAGGCTACCTTGTTGGTGGAGAACATGTACAACCTCTCCAGACCAAGATCGAGATCATAGGTCAGGGCCTTTATTGGCATTACTGGGTATTGTAGGATGTTTGTTATGAACTATGAGACCCTTGTGGCTCTCCTGACAGAACTTACCTCTAAGAAACAGCCCAAATAGGTAATTTAGTCCCCAGAGTGTCCGAAGGTCTTTGACACTCTGAAGGAGGCTATGTGTTCAGCACCAGTCCTACTGGACCCTGACTTCACTAAGGAGTTTGTGGTACAGAGAGATGCTGCAGAGCAAGGAATTGGGGCAATATTGGTACAAGTAGATGAAGAGGGCCAGGTCCAGCCAGTTGCCTTTGAAAGGGCCGGGCCCACAAGTTCTAGACCTGTTCTAGATTCACAATTCGATGATTCTTTTACGCAGCATGAAAGTGTAAATGGGAGAAAAGTCATTAGGTGACCAGTCAACAAATCAATAATTCTCTTGGACCAACAGCAACCACAAACAACTATGTGAGGTTAGTTGATTTATTACAAAGCCAAGAATAACTAAACATACAGACACCTTAATACGAGGTTGTAGAAATACATTGGAATTAGCATCCAGTTTAGACGATGCAACATGAATAACACTATTAGTTCAAGAAGCATAATGGAGAAGATCAGAAAGCATGAGTCCAAGTTTCCCTGCATCGAGGGTTGGTGAGAAAAGCATTAAATCTATCCCTACTCTAACAATAAGTGACATCCCTAAATAAGCATTTTTAGGAAGAAAGATAAAAGGTGTCAGTACGGGGAGTCTTCCTAAGAAGTCACTCCACGATCAATGGGTCAAGTAGCATAAAGCTACAGAGACAGAGCTTGCTCTGAGATGCTCTCTCTTCAAAGGCAAAAGAGAAGTGGGGCACTTTGCCTACTCTCAGCAACACATTATCCGTTGGCAATATTTCCAGAATATGGTTCGAATCACGCCATCTGCTCTGGTTACAATCCTGAAGGTGTTTTTCCACGGGACAACAGTGTTCTTTCCTTGATACATTTTGTCCTTGGTTCCTAGGCTTTCTCCTGAGTGAAGCACAACGACCTTCCTTTATTGACTCAAGCCACACAATTGTAATTTCGTCTCTCCTTTACCTGAGTAGTTAAACAAAGACATTATTCTAACTACCATGAGCGCTTCTTTCACCTGCAACACAAAATGTGGGAAAGATCAAATTCCACAGCACACATAAAATTCAAAACTGTTAATTCTAAAGCAAGAGTTTCCAGGGAACTGAATTTCAGGCCTACAAAATTTAGCTTACATAAGAAAGCATCATATGAGCTTTTCGAATTTTCATGAAAAATAAGACACTTTCAATTAATGCATTTACCTACATGTAAAATGACGCAATTAATAAACACATTTAGTATATGAACAATTGTCAGCTGCACTTCACGATCTCGCCACGTTAATGTTCACTGCTAGCTACATTAATTTTCTATGTTAAATCTCCATGTTACTTTTCAATGACCTAAACACATCACATTTTCACTTTAGCGCGTTTCACGATTCTAACACTTTGCATTAATACAACAAATTATCATATGGGGTGCGTTCTACATGTGATTGTGATGCACCCCTACAACTGAGATAAATTCTTTGCGCTATCAGTTCCCCCCTCTGATGACATTGAAGGGCATATGTACAAGCCCCTATCGCCACGGGAACGTCACTTTTTGTGATGTTTGCGTGGCGATAAGGGCTTCGCCTTATTTACAAGGCAGCGTTAAGCCACTTAACGTGGCTTAACGCTGCCTTGTAAATAAGGCCCCCTTTAATGCTATGCTTAGAGTGAAAGGGGTGGGCAGTGGGTGTTGCGGTGGGCGTTCCAACACAACACCCATTGATTTTGACGCTGCCCCCTATTTACAAGGGCAGCGTGAATAGGAGGCAGCGCTAGAAATTAAGACCAGGGAAAACCTGGTCTTAGTTACGAAAGGAGGAGAAATGCTTTATTTCTCTCTGCTTTGTTTTTTCCATGTGTGCTGCCCTGTGCAGCACACATGGAAAAGTAAAATGCTTGGATTGTTTATGTGTGGAAGGTGACTCTTCCTGCACATAAACAATCCTTTAGAAATTACATTTTGTAATCTTCCATGTGTGCTGCATTGCTAAACACACATAGAAGTGACAAAATGAGTATTTCAGGATTGTTTATGTGCAGAAAGGGACACCTTCCTACACATAAACAATCCACCCCTGCATGCAGACACCCTTGCACTATGATGCAAGGGTGCCTGCATTGGTGCTACACTTCTAAGTGTAGTGCCAGCACAGGAGGAAACGCAGGGCTGCACCATATCCTTGTAAATATGGTGCAGCCTTGCGTTTCTAAAGTGGCGGAGTGAGGCGTTAAGCCAGGAAGGCTAATGCCTCACTCCGCCACATCCTCGTACATATGCCCCTGAGTCCTCACAAAACACTCCATAATCCCTGCAGAGTAGACTGATCCATGCAGATGTCATAGCTAATCTCCTCTGTCTGAACTCCTCCAACCGCTTCAAATTCTGATAATGACTGTCCTTCAGTCTATCCGCCTTTCTCTCTCTTTCCCTTAAGGAGTTCTCCACTTGCTTCGCCTTGTGCCATTTGTACGCCCTTATCAAGATAAAACACAGATTACAACAATTATGATTGAAGTTGGACTTGGCCATTTTTGCAGGGTCATCCCACAACGTTTTGCCATCCTCCTGTATTTTTCTGACCTGTTGTTGGTGGTTGTATGACTCTGGGCACTTCACCACTGCTGATCAGTGCTAAAGTGCATATGCTCTCCCTGTAAATTGTTGTTATGGATTAGTGATTCCATGATTGGCATATTTGATTTACTAGTCAGACCCTAATACAGTACACTATGTGTGCCCAGGGCCTGTAAATCAAATGCTGCTAGTGGGCTGCAGCACTGATTGTGCCACTCACAGAAGCAGCCTGTAAAATGTAACTCTGGTCTGCCATTGCAGAGCCTGTGTGCAGTCTGGACTCGACTTAGCAAGTGCACACACTTGCCAGTCCCTAAACCTTCCCTTTTCTACATATTAGTCACCCCTAAAGTAGGCCCAAAGTAACCCTGTGGGCAGGGTGCAGTGTATGTGAAAGGTAGGACATGCCCTGATGTGTGTGACTTGTCCTGATAGTGAAATACTGCCAATTTCGTTTTTCACTATTGCAAGGCTACCTGTTCCCATAAGACAGAATGGGGAGTTTGTTTATAACATCTTATAAACATAACTGGCCCTGGGAACAAGGTAGAAAAATAAAGTTTAGTATGCTTGAACTCAGAATGTTAAAATACATCTTTAGTGAGGGTGATTTTTACATTCTGTGTTTGAAAATACCACTTTTAGAAAGTAGGTATTTTTTTGCCTAACCATCCAGTGTGCCTCTGCTAGGTTTGTCTATTGCATGTCTGACTTTTGGATGACAGAGGCTGGAGAGGGGCAGTGGCTCCAGAGAGCCTGGTGAGTCAGGGTTGGGCTGAATAGGCCTGATCTGCATTTGGAGTGGTGGGAGGAGTAGCACCTGCACCTGAATAGGGCTGTGCCTGCCTTCCACAATGATGGCTCCGCCCCCCTGTGGTGTGTCTGGAGCCAGGGCTCACACTGACAATGGAGGTTGTTGTGCACTTGCAAAGTGCCCCACAGAACTGGTTTTGGCTGGGTACAGACACTCTCTGCCTTCAGAGGACAAAGGATTTTGGGGTATAAAAAGAGGGGCCCAGGCCCCAGACCTTTAGATCACTTCTGGGAAATCAAGAGGAACTTTTGCCAAGGAGAAGAGCCGGAGAAGCTGAGGAGGACTACTGCCCCTGTGCTGTTTGCTGTCTGGGGTTGGCCTGCAGTGGCTACTTGCTGCCAAGGAAAGGAGAAAAGGACTTTGCTGTTTGCTATGTCCCCTGCTGGAGGAAGATCTCCAAGGGCTTGAAACTGAGCTTGCCTCTTGTTCAGAAGTCTCAGGGACACAATGACTTCACCACCAGCTCCCCTGAACTTCCGTGCTGGGAGTTCTGACCTGCAAAGAGGTGCCTGCTGTTGTTTTGGACCTCAAGAGACTGTTTTCCGCTGGGAGCTGGAAGAATCCACGCATCGTCCCGGATCGTCACATCGAGGCACCAAGTTTGTCGCATCGTTGGGGGACGCAGTAAGAAACTGACGCATCACCTTCCCACGCAGTAAGAAACTGACGCATTACCTCCTCTCCGGTAAGGAACCGACGCATCATGTCCCCTGCGGCCCGTTCTGTTTGTTTGCGTGACGCATCCCAGGAACTTTGTGTGAAAAGTGCAATTTGCTTTGAACTGAACTATTTCTACCATCTGAAAGTCATATTTGTATTACTGTATTGTGGATTTTTGTCGTTCGGTCTTGTTTTGGTTTAGATAAAGATTGCTTATTTTTCTAAACTGGTGTGGTGTCCATTTGTAGTGTTTTCACTGTATTACTGTATGTGTTCACAAATGCTTTACACACTGCCTCTGAGAGATAAGCTCTGTCTGTCTCGTGCTGCTTACCAAGGGGTGAGCAGGGTTATTTTAGAAGTGTATCCTCTCTACCCTGACTAGAAGCAAGGGTACCTATTTGGACAAAGGTACCTACCTCTGCCAACTAGAGACCCCCATTTCTAACAATTGGCTTCAGAATGTATCCAAGAATTGCCTTTCCTAGGTTTGCAAAACAACTTCCAACTGTTCCAAATCCCTTTCCAATGTTATCCCATATTCCCTCAGCTGCCTGATCATTGATTTCATGATGTATATCAGTGATATTATTAATATATCCCCTCATATGTTTACTTCTAACAGGGATATAAGTACAACACTGTTGGACCCTCAGCATTCGACATACTCCACCTTCTTTTGCCAGCAACATGTCTAATGCAGGACAGTCTTGCATCCCCATCGCCCTTATCGAAACCATCTCCCCATCTATGAGTAACAATGACTAAGCTGTGTTAACTGACAATTTATCCAGAATAGTAGACTACTTCCTGATCTTGATATCATTCAGCACCAGTCCTAAACTAGGTATCTTTTCGCCAAAAATGCCTCCCACGACCTCGCCAGCACTCAGACCACATTTTTCTCTATGGTTCAATTTTCCTTTCTAATCTTCCAAGTCTTCCACATGATAAATCTTTGGAAACAGAACTGCCACATAACAGGTACCATACCAATTGTTCGGAAGAAGAACATATGCATTCGTTCCCACACACAAAATATACTCCTGGCACCAATGGTACTGATTCTTGCAGAAACGTCTTCCAAGGACCATTGACTATAAAGATATGGTCACACACACTCTGTTCCACAAATATAGTGTCATAATGACTCTGAACTTGACGTATGCAAAGCTTGCCTCGTTGTTCCCAACCTAAAGCTATAGGACCATAGCTTCCTTTAGCCTTGTGAGCTAACTCCTCTTTCGTCCATTCAAAATTTCTATCCTTATTGTTAAACTTAACAACTAATCCCCTATGTCTGTCTTCTACTTGATCTACAAATTTCTTTTTTATGTCAGTTAATATGCAGTTAGGTTATGTCTATGTGCATAAGCAGGATCTAATGTTACTGTGGGTGCAAAATATTTTCCCATTCTCTCTTCTTGCTTATAATAATTGTATTTGTTCAAATGTTTATAAACGGGTTTTTCTGAGAGTACCACATCATAATTTGAGAATTAGTACTCATAATGATCTTTTCCATAAAACATGCTTAGGAGGAAACTGCAACTAATGCCATACATTAAGGGTAAGTGATGATATCTAATCCCTCCTCAACTGGAAGCAAGCAATTGCATAAACACAGAGCAATCTCTCACTTCCATAGTGTCAACATATTCATAAAGCAACTTAGCATAAGCATTTAGCATATAATCGCCTTTAGACAAATCTAAATGGAGAAAGTGACCAGTTTTCTCTATTAAGCCTTTTTCAGATCCTAATATGCCCTCCCTTGAGGCAGCAGTGGTAGGTGTGGCTGTCCCACGTATCACCACTACATGTTCCTCACCCTTGTGTGCACTTAGAACTGACTGTGATGACTGCAGCCATGACTATTATTATTCCTACAATGAGTGTACCTATAAGACATTTGTGCCTACGATTCACATTTCCACAGTCTTTTGCACAATATTTACATAGCTTAGAAGACTTCCCTAGCCCTTTTTCTTCTTCTAACTGAAAGTCCCTAATTTTATTCTTCTTCCACTCTGGCCTAGGTTATCTTCTTTCAAGCAACTTATTTACAGTTCAAGAGTTCAATTTACATCCCTTATGAGATCAGAGCCAATCTGCTCAATGACTCGTTGTAAGAGTTCAGCTCTCAAAGCTGCAATCTCTTGAGGAGATTGTGGAGCTCCGAAGTTGGGGAATTCGATATCTTCCAAAATTAGAGTCGGTAAGCTACTCAACCTTGGAGGAAAAGGCACAGTCAGTGACAGAAGTGCATTAGTCTCGATTCCAGGAACTCTCAACAAGATCTCGACAATCAGTATTGAAATCTCAGACCTCACTCTCCCCGGCATTTGTAACCAGATAAGTCCACTCAAGAGAGGTGTTAGAAATGGGATCTCTGGTTGGCTAAGGCTTGCGCCAAAGCCAGGCAGAGACCACCACTCTAGTCAGGGCAAGGGAGTTACACACCCAAGATAACCCCTGCTCACCCCCCTTGGTAGCTTGGCACGAGCAGCCAGGCCTCATCCCCGGGAGGCAATGTGTAAAGCTGTTTGCACGCACGCAGCAACAACATACCAGGCACACTACAAGAAGGAACTCCACACAAGGTTATATATAAAAATAGCCTTGATATTATCAGAAAACATCATTAGAATAGTACTCACATAATATACATCGTGCCACCTGGCACTAGGTCATATTTACAGGGATTATGCACACATGACAGGGCCACGTGGGCCACTGTCAGAACCATCACTTAGTAAAGATAATAAATGTAGAACATATCATCAACGTACAACCAGCAATCACTGGTAACCACTGTACTCAGCATCAGCCTGTAACATAAACCACATTATGCACAGTATCACATAGGCGCCAAATCTATTGTACGCCAACCTCATCAGTCTAAACTCTTAGACCCTAACCTCCTAAGTATAAATCACATTGGGGCATAACTCACAGTAGAGAATAACTCACAACCTAAACGCGTTAGGGAATAATAACCTCACAAGCATAAACACATTATGCAAAACCTCATAATCATGAAAGTACATTAGAGGTATAAACAGGGTGCGTAAAGCATAGTAAATGCATCACATTTCCTAGCACCACATAATCACATTAGGGCCTGGCGCCCTATAAAGCTAACAGTCCCACTGGCCAACTGGCCTTCTCAAAAGGGGCTCAAATGCCCTATGTCCAAGAGTCAGGGCTGCTGCCTAGCAGCTGAATCCAAAGTGCGCCACTGCACAGACCTAAACGTAGCAGCTGCCCACTACTTGCTGGGCAGCTGGGAAAGATAGGGGGCCAAGGAGTGCGTCCCACTCCTACTTCTAAACATGCCCCCAACGAACTGCGGTCTAAATGTAGCAGCTGCCCACTACTTGCTGCGCAGCTGTGAAGAACTGTGAAGGCCTGGCACCTCTGTGCCGCTTCTGCCCTTCTCAGGGACTCCTAAATCAATCTGCGCCAAACGTGGCCGCTGCCCTCTATCAGGCGGGGCAGCGGGGAAAAATGGGCTAAGCCCTGCTCTGGGGCTCTTAAACAATAAAACGTGCCCTCTTGGTGCAGCTGCCCTCTGCGAGCGGGGCAGCTGGGAGGAATGCAGCTATGGGGCCGGGGCACCTCTGTGCCCTCACGTGGGAGCCACACAGGCTCTGGAACAAACATGCCACCCATTGGAGCGGCCCGCTGCCATCCGGGGCCGCTCTGACTCTGTACTTCTACCGTCATGGTGCCGCGATCGGCACCAACAATGTGCCTCCTGGAGCCACCACTCACCGGACTGGTCTGGGGAGGCGCTCCTCCGTCACTCCAGACACCGCGGGCAGCAGGCGCTGGCTCTCTCGCTCATGAGAGCCTCGCTGGGGATCCCGGTTGTACTTCTCTTCACCCGGGCCCCTCCCTGGGACCCGGGACTCCTCTTCACTTCGGTCGCCTGCGGGGTCACTGCTTGCTCCGGCCGCACTCCTTCCTTCACCCGGCCCCCTCCTGGGACCGGAACTTCAGTATGGAGCCCGCAAGGCTCCGGACAGTTTCCTTCTCGTGGCCCCGCCCCCATTCAGGCATCGGGCGCCTGGCTTCCAGGTCGCATTGGGCAGCGGCCCGGCAGCGTTTTCCTTCTCGGCTGCAATGAGGGGTAGGCTCCCTCTTCATCAGAGAATATACAGCGGGGTGGGCACCCGCTCAACGTGGCACCCTAAGGCAGGATGGCACCTACCATTTTTAAGAACCATAAAGCGGGGTGGGCTCCCGCTCAAAAACACGCAATTGCGGGGTGGGCACCCGCTCGGAATTGCATCACGGGGGAATTCCTAGATGGGGATTCCCTCTCACAGGACGAGCAGCTCAGCGCTGCAGAGCCCTCGCGCTCCTTCTTTTGGGGCAAATTAAGATAAAGTGCTCCCAGGCGCTAGATGAAGCAAAGTCCTGGAGTAAAGAAGGATAAGTCCTTAGAGAGGAAGGGGCATAGCTGGGCCCAGGGGCCAGCACACAGAGCCTCCAGCAGGAGGCAGCCCCCATGGCGGTCCCTCCTGGGCCCCAGCAGCAGCAAGCCCCCTCCGTCAGGATTCAGGAACTGGAACACTGAACAATTTCATGGGGACACAGCCCCTATATTTATATTACATTGTCCCTTTGTGACACAGCACAGGGCTGGGGAAAAACCAGATGCAACTGGTTTGGGGGAGCTTTGGAGCACTTTGTTGTGCTCAGCTCCTCTCTCCATTGTCAGGTGGGGGCTAGGTGCTCAGACGCACCACAGGGGGCGGAGCCAGCATTGTGGAGGGAAGGCACAGCCCTATTCAGGTCCCAGGTGCAACTCCTCCCTCCCATCTACATGCAGATCTCCCTATTCACCACCGGGCAGACCCATCCTGGCTCCTGGACCCACCCACCAAGTGTACAGTCTTCCTCCCCCCTCAGGCACCATCATAAGGATGGGTCCTGATCAAATCTGTCTAGCGCTTCCATTAGGGGCATCTGATGATAGGTTCAATTGCCCTGCAAGATTCTCGGAAGTTGGGGCACTTGCACTAACAGGTTCTGATTTACTCCCACGTTAAGAGATCTTGGCCTAGTCACCGTCGGTAAATGATTCACCACATCTGCCACCTACACGAGTTCTCCTTCCTGCACTCGAAGCGCAGGAATTAGACGACACTTGAGCTTCCAGTGCCCGATCTTGTGACAAAAATGACAAGCAGTGTTTTTTCCAGGGTCACAATATCTATCCCTGTCTTAGGATCTATAGGGACTCCTCTTCCTCTTCGCTGTTCCGTCGGCCCTGCGACTATTGTGACTTGGACACCTCCTGGGACATTCCCTTGACCGTGAGCAACTGTTCTCCCTGTTGCCTGTACCTGCTCATCCTTCTGTGCATTTCGCATTTGAAGTCACACATAAATGAGGGGGGAGAGGTTAAACTCCAACACCAACATCCCCAACAAATATCCAAACACACAAAAGAGGAGTAGGAGTATAAAGAAAATGACAATTGAAGTAATTAGTGGCATGCGCTTAATTTTTTGAAAGCTGCCCTCACCCGCAAATTGTGGCATAGCAACTGGGGGGGACAATACAAACACAAAATAATAGGGATCTGAAAAGAATATTGGTGCAGAAATTTGAATCTAAAACTGACTCAGGAATATCCCCCTTCAATTTTATTCCTGGATTTCCAGGTCATGATTAAAATGAATATAGGATGGTGGTGACGGGATTCTTAGTAGCCTCTCACCCCTCCCATCTGCATGTTTGTCAACCTGTTTCAGCTGATTTTATCTAGCCCAAACAAAGGTCTTATGGCTTTCGTCAGGACCTATGATCCCCTCAATTCCCCCTTTAACTCCTACCTTCCTTTGGTAGGTTGAGGATAGACCCACTCTGGTCTGGGGGCTCCTGTACACACTGCGGTAGTAACTGTAGATGGAAATGTGACATTCCTGACCATTTCTTTATATAACAGAACTGACTCTGTGTATAAAAGCTCACTCCCATTCATCCATACAATTTCATCATGTCACTCATAAATTATTTGCCATTTGCACTCCCCAACTCGGGTTTTGGTTAACGGCTCACCTCGGATCCATACCCTCAGGTGATCCCGTTAACCCATATCTCATTGCGCTGTAATCCACTGTCTTTCTCTTAATATTATCTATTACTGTAAAGAGAGAGCCACATTAATCTTGCACCTGTGTCTTATAGAAACTAAAGTTTATATTAGAGTCGGGTGTCTGGAACATATCTGTTTCAAGTTAATCTTACCGAGTTTCACTGTCATAGTAGCTTAAAAAGGCACAGGAGCGGTGGTGGCTCCCTGTAGTCAAACACTAGTTACATGGGTAAAGTAATTACATGATTATAAACTTGTCAGGCAGTCCCTCTTCCCATTGGTATGCCCATAAACAATGTAGCCAGTATTGCTGAGGGGGATCATACACGGAAGCTCATGTATTTTGGTACCTTACATCCCTGTAATCAACCCCTTATTTCATCAGTGAAAGAATAATATGATTATCATTATGTCGGGCTTTCCCTCTGTCCATAAATGCATCCATTCAATTAAATGAATCAATTTATCTCCGGGCGCTCATGCCTAAGGGCATGTTTACTTCTGGTATCTCACATCCCCACTCTCGGTCAGCTCCTCTGCCCCCTCTCCTTACTTTGTCAAGGTAAAGCTGCTGCCCGCGCAGTTCTCTCCGCACGCTGTGAAGGTGCCGCCTTTTCGCATCAGCTCTCCTTCTGTACACGCTGTTTCCCACCACGTGATCTTCTCATTACGGTCACGTGATCAGGGCGTCTGTGTTGTTTTTTGCTGCTAGGCGCGTCCCTTCTTCGGTCCTCGTCCTTCTGCCATGTTGGGTGTATAGGAGATGGGTAGGCAAATACGAATTTCTACTGATATGGTTACTCCTGTATATTTTTTAAGGGCGTGTAAGTCTATATGTGCCTAAGTGTTTCTATTTCTTCATTTTCAACATAGGTGGCTTCTCTTATAGGATCAATGTATATTCTACTATAATGTTCCCACCTGCTTTACCATCAGTAGGATATTGTTATCTGTGGTTAGTATTTCATATTTTTCCTAATCCATTACTCCTAATAAATATTTTTTCTAATGAATACCCACATCGCGGACTGTATTAATTTTAACGCAGGGTCGGTATTTTCTTACATTAGACGTAGAGAGGCCCCTGATCGAGGGATTTATTCTGCTTCATCCAGGATGGAAACTTCCCTATGGTGTGGTCATGAGACTCTAGTCTTTGTGGTAGCTCACCATAAGGACGGCCTATTTCGGAATGTTATAGGGGTCAGGTGTGAAATATCTTATATATTCACAATCTATTTAATGAATTCCATGGGATGTCATGGTTCAAGCCATTTTCATTGCTGCAAACCCTGTATATTCATTTCTGTACTCTAAGCAGCAGATTTCTCTTGGTATCTTGCACTGTATTAGGAATATTTGGTTTTTCTAGTACTGTCGAATAGATGTCATCCACACTAGGCTTTTTCTCTAAGTAATGGGTGGTAAACTTCGTCATGGCTTTCTGACACCTGATGTTGCTCCTATGTTCCATGATCCATACTTTTATTTTTCGTGTTGTCATCTATATGTATAGTAATCCACAGGGACATTTGATCAGGTAGATGACATTTTCCGAATTGCAGTTTGTATGTTTTTTTTGGACCCAGGAGTATTTTAAACCTATGTCAATACTTTTGGTATCTTTAGTTAGATCACAGACATCACATGTGCCACATCTAGTGTGACGTGTTACAGGTCCCACAGTCTCTGTAGTTGATCTGGCATCTCCTGACGAGGTCTAGAGTGTACCAACAGATCTTTCATGTTCGCACTTCTCTTGAAAGAGAACAAGGGTTTGTCAAGATTGAGGCCATTGGAATTGAAAATGCATCAGTTTTTCATTATAATCTGTTTTATACTATTAGATGCTGTGTTACATGTAGTAACACAAATCGTATTCATCACCTCCAGTTCCTCAATTGTTTCCAGAAGGGCATTTCGCACTTCTCTTGAAAGAGAACAAGGGTTTGTCAAGATTGAGGCCATTGGAATTGAAAATGCATCAGTTTTTCATTATAATCTGTTTTATACTATTAGATGCTGTGTTAAATGTAGTAACACAAATCGTATTCATCACCTCCGGTTCCTCAATTGTTTCCAGAAGGGCATTTGAGCTAGCATCAATTTGCCCTTTACCCTCCTATGTTTAGAGTCCACCTCATCACTGCAGTACCTGGCATACCGTAAGATCTCGTCTATGGATTTGTTTTGCCACCCGATTAGGTGCTGTTGGATCATGAGGCTGATTTCCGGCCTCAATCCTGTCACAAATTTTGATACAAATCGTCCCATATCCTTAGGGTCAAGCATGTCTAACCCACTTTACTGCTTAAAAGCTTTAACAGCCTCACATAGAAAGCATGTACTGACTCTTTAGGTTCCTGGGTGATTCAATCTATCTTAACCCAATTAATGTCTTGAGGGGCTATTTTGGACTGCAACAATGTGATCTCCTGATCGTACTTTTTCATAACCACTGGTGAAGGACCATGAGTTACCAGATCCCTCTCTGGCTCAACAGTAGGCCACTCAATAGCTATTTTACAAGCAGACCACAGATCACTAGGAACCACAATTTTGAACAAGGTAGTTAAGTCAATCCACAACACCTTCAAGATCTTAACAAAGCAATCAGCTTGCTTATACCACTCGGCAGGTTTCTCCCTTAACCTGGGAAAATCATTCGTAAATGTGGCTAGGTCACCTCTACTCCAAGGAACATGCACGTACCCTACGTTAGGCACCTCCCGTAACTGGTATGCCTCAAAACCCTGCGTTTCCCCTCCTGGAGGTGGTGTTTCTCCCATTGCCTTTCTCACAGTCTTCTTCTTTGACCATCTCTCCTCCCTCCTATCCAGCATACTCCAAGCCCTTATTCGTATGACCAACTCCCGGATGTGCGTCTTCAACCCCGAGGCACTCTTCTCTTCCAGCTTCTGGCCAGTGTAAGTGAGCCTGTGATTCCCCTGCAAGGTTTTCGTTCAATACAAGTCCACTCCAGACCTCTAGGCTAATTCTGACAGCTTCTCATGTGCTTATCTCGCCCTTTGGGTGACATCCTTCACTACAAACAACAGGTTATCCGGCTCATAGGTCTTTATCCTGTCTAAAGATAAATTCCCACTGATGATCTCATCCACTTCAGCCTTCAGCCTTACCACATCCAATAGCTTCACCTTCTCTGCAGCCTTGATGGTACCCTGACTCGATGTACTACTCTGATTCTCCTTGCTGTTATTATGGTCTCTTCAACCAGGATTCCAAGTCTGCAACATCTAAAACATGTTGATTTCCAGATGCTCTAACTCAAACAAAGGGAGGGTGCACCCAATTGATCATCTATACCACGTAATGTGTTGTGGTGTGCGTGGATGTTTTAAATATCACAAGTGAGTGTGCGGATGACACCCAGGTAAATTAGTGTCCAAGCCACATTTCTTGGATATACACTTTTACATATATGTTTTTGGGCATCACCTGTGGCTTGCTTCAACATTGGACCCACACTCAGATCACCTAGCGTGACTGGGCGGGCTCTACGCATTTGTAAGCGGAGCTCTTAGGAGGTATATGTAGGAAATTAGGTGTGTTAAAAATGCCTATAGATCCTATAATCCTATTTTAATGAGCAGGGTCTATGGCAAGATTAAAAACAGTGAGATGTTAATCAGGATACTATGGTCCTTAACATCTATAGGTCGACATGTTTCAGCCGTTCGTTTGCCGTTAAAGGGTCAGGAGGCTTTCTTCAGGACCGAAAGTGCTATTTTTACCCTGCGTCAGAAGGTTTTTTACCTATCTTTATGCTTTCATTTCACTTTTTTATGAAGCATGCATGTAACATACAGACCATACTTGACGGACTCTTCGGGCATTGCCATTGCTAAAAGAAAGAAAAAGTGTCAGAGGATAAAATGGTTGACAGGTTTGATACGCTGTCTCCAAATTAGTGGCACCTATTATAGTGCAGTAAGAAGAATGCCACATAATATTGAAATGACCGGCATCACATTTAAGTGATAAGTTTGGTAAAACATCTACACGCACAAACACTTCACAAAACTTTGAAGCTATGCTAAAAAAGACAAACAAACGTAAAGACATAGACCACCTACATGGCTTAAATAGTGTTAAGACATCATGGGGTAATACAGGGGAGGACGATCTCTGTAGTCACACTCTGAAAAAGAATAATACCTTTTGTATAATATTCACTCTAGATAGTTTAGTGGTATGGTAGTCTCAGGGTTTTTTGGATAAATTGTACTCACTTGGTCAACAGAACGCGTCCGCCATCTCAACGTGTCTGTCTCCCTGTTTCCTGAATGTTACTAACCTGATGTCATTCCTCTATCTTATTGTGACCTGTTGTGTCACGTGACTGTCTCGTTATGTCCAGCTGTCTCCTTTACGGGAGATATTGTCATAGATACTGCTACAAGCACAGGCTTCTTCTCTTGTTGTCTCTTCCTGATCATGTGTCTAGTATGACATATTTTCCTGTTGCCTGTCCTGTGGACGGTCGGGAGATGTAGTTTAGGCCTTGATGTTAGGGTTGGGTCTTAGAGTATCGGCAAAGTAAATGCCTAGACGCTTGTGTAGACCAACATGTACAATGTATTCTGCATCTTAGCATACAAACAAATGTCCTGTGGATCATTGTTCTAGAGGTCGATACTTGATCTGTTTAGTTTGCGGCGTTGGTCGCTGGCGATCTCGGTCTATTCCATATGGACAGGGCTCTTCTAAGTAAATGGTGACAGTTTTTAACAATATTAGTTGTTATTGGTCCATTATTCTTTACAGTACCCTGGATACTTTGGTTTTTGCACCCCAAGTGTCTTAAATGAGTATTGTGTAAGTGTAGAGTATTCATAGGGGCCGATTCACAGAACTAATCTGAGATAAAATCCTAAACTTACTACTTTTGGTATTCACAGAAGGCATTTAGTAGTAGTAAAGTTAGGACTCCTAACTTTACTACTACTAAACGGAGACAAAGTCCTAACTTTACTACTATTAATGCCTTCTGTGAATACCAAAAGTAGTAAGTTTAGATTTTATCTCAGTTTAGTAGTAGTAAAGTTAGGAGTCCTAACTTTACTACTACTAAATGCCTTCTGTGAATACCAAAAGTAGTAAGTTTAGGATTTTATCTCAGATTAGTTCTGTGAATCGGCCCCATAGTGTTTATTTGGTGTGACATATACTCTCATAAAATATTGCCCCAAGGTAGTTCATCATTTAGACCATTGATATGAGTGGATAGTTTATAAACCCATCCTTGTTCCTTCTCGTACAGACTTTTCTCTAGGTTCCTAGTTTCAGCTATTACTTGTTCTAGGACAATCCATGTTAAGACATTTACTGTATGTTTGGCAGAAAGAAAATGATCTCCCATTTTAGTACAGTTCGTCTACAGCGTATGGTGCTCCTATGTTCACTGATTCTTATGCTTACTTTTCTAGTAGCCATCCCAATGTATAAAGGGCCAGTCCCACAAGTTCTAGACCAGTTCTAGATTTACAATTTGATGGTTCTTTTTTGCAGCATGAAAGTGTAAATGGGAGAAGAGTCATTAGGTGACCAGTCAACAAATCATTAATCCTCTTGGACCAACAATAACCACAAACAACTACGTGAGGTTAGTTGATTTATTACAAAGCCAAGAATAACTAAACATACAAACACCTAAATACGAGGGTGTAGAAATGCATCGGAATCAGCATGAAGCCAAATCTGTGTATCCAGTTTAGACAATGCAACATGAGTAACACTATTAGTTCAAGAAACAGAATGGAGAAGATCAGAAAACAAGAGTCCAAGTTTCCCTGCTTCGAGGGTTGATGAGTGAAAAGCATTAAATCTTTCCCTACTCTAACACTAAGGTGATAGCCCTAAATAAACATTTTCAGGAAGAAGGATAAAAGGAGTCAGTATGTGGAGTCTCCCTAAGAAGTCACTCCGCGATCAATGGGTCAAGTAGCATAAAGCTATCGAGACAGAGCTTGCTCTGAGATGCTCTCTCTCCGAAGGCAAAAGAGAAGTAGGGCACTTTCCCTACTCCCAACAACACATTATCCATAGGTAATATTTCCAGAATCCAGTTCGAATCACGCCATTCTTTCCTTGATACATTATGTCCTTGGTACCAAAGGTCTTCTCCTGTGTGAAGCACATCGACCTTCCTTTATCGATTCAAGCCACATGATATTAACTTCTTCTCTCCTTTGTCTGAGTAGTAAAACAAAGACATTATTCTAACTACAATGAGAGCTTCTTTCACCTGCAACACAAAACATGAGAAAGAATAAATTCCAAAGCACAAATAAAATTCAAACTGTTAATTTTAAAGCGAGAGTTTCCAGAGAACTGCATTTCAGCCCTATAAAATTCAGCTAACATAAGGAGGCATCATATGAGCTTTACGAATTTGCATGGAAAATAAGGCACTTTCAATTAATACATTTACCTACATGTAAAATGATGCAATTAATAAACACATTTAGTACATGAATAATTGTCAGTTGCACATCACAAATTCTTCACGGTAATTTATTCTGATAGTTACATTAATTTTCTACGTTAAATGTTAATGTTACTTTTCAATTACCTAAACACATCATTTTCACTTTAGCACGATTCTAACACTTTGCGTTAATACAACAGATGATTGTATGCAGGTGTGCTTTACGTGTGATTATGATGCACCCTTACAAATGAGATAAGATCTCCGCGCTATCACCTTCATTAGCAGACGACTATTCCCCAGTGAGCAAAGATGGAATAACATTGAGAAGGAAGTCTTTCCTGGGATCTGGTCCCCGAAGAAGCTGAGACCATACTTGTTTGGTACAGTAACTTCTGTGTTCAAACTGACCGCAGAACTCTCACATGGCTCATGCAGATGAGAGGGGAGATACCAAAATTGTTGAGGTGGTCTATTCCCTACAGGGGAAGGACTGCACATGCCAATGTAGATGGACTTTCCAGGTTTTTCCACTTAGATGATGAGGACTACCAGGGTGTGGGTTAGTTACCCATCACCTTTGTTGTGGGGTTGGCGTGTAGAAAAATCATCCTTTTTGCCCTGATCACTCCCATTTTTCTGACTGATACTGGTGCTTACTGACTCTGAAAGTGCCCTGGTCTCTGCTAACCAGGCCCAGGGCCAATGCTCTGTCCTTAAAAGGTATATGGCAATTGAAGTAATTATAATTGGCAAAGACAACCAACATGTAAGACCCTAGTATATGGTAGGGCATGTACGTTTAGAGAACCCCCCATTGGACTTAATGCACTTAAGTGTACACTGCTGTGGTGTCTGGTGTTATTTTAAAGCCAGGACTGCCTTGAAGCTGTTTTTTTTTAAATAAAATTGTGTTTAAATTTGACTTTCGAATTAAAAGTACATCCAAAGTCCAAAACTACCTTTTTGTTGCATATAAGTCACCCCTAAGGTCTTCCCTAGGTGCCCCAGGGTAGGGTACCTTGTTATAAAAAGCAGGGACATTATAAAATATGTTGTGTATTCCCTGGTGGGGGAAGAACAGCCAGGGCCGTTTCTCCCCATTGCAGTGCTGCTAGCTCCGTAGGCTAAAATGAGAAGGCTCAATTAAACTTTTAGTAAAGTCTAACTTTTGATTGGAAGTAACTAGCAACTTCATTCAAAGTGTCAAAATAATAGTTGGAATATGTCCAACAACTTGCCAAGGCTGGATTTATTATAACTATTGCATGAAAGTAGTTGCAGAACTCACTATCCTGAAGTTATCTAAAACAGCCCTGTAGCAGCCTCTTCTGACTGGGCAGCCTCTGACAGCCTGAGCCAAGCTGCTCCCTGAGTAGGTGTGAAGAGGCCTGGGGTTGAAACAGGAGGAGAGTTTCTTCCTGGAGAAGTCATATACAAGAAGGGGCTGGGGAGCTAAAATGACCTTGAAAGGTAGAAAAACAGATGTCACCGGACCCAGGTCAGCCCCCTCTTCCTTGATCCCCAGAAAGATGGGAGCTTCCCTAATTATATTAGGAGAGGGGATGGACAGGGAGTGTAGTGAAATATTAGACACCCCTTTGGGTTCATTTATCCAAACACACACTCCAAGGAAAGATTTTCACTATTTTAACTTTTTGAGAACTGTGCATTCTGGGTCACAAATATGCCACACTACTCAGGAAGTGGACACAGCAGAGGGTGGCAACTTGAACCCCATTGGTTAGGGTGTCTTCCCCTCTTGCCTGCCCAGAATGGGGAATAAATATGGGAGTGCTGTGCTTGTCTTAAAGAATAAAGATAAAGAGTGGACTCCCTGAGCAGCAACAGGTAGAAAAGTATTGGAAGAAGCCCCCTGCAACATCCACTGAAAGGACTACTCCAGCTGACCAGCTTCACCTGGATTTTCCTGGACTGAACAGGTTCATTGTGGGAGATTGAGTCCCAGATCCCAAGAAGCAAACCAGAGCTTCTGAACCATTGGTTGGTGCTGTTGGACACTTTCTGACCCAAAGGACACCTTTCAGAATAGGATCGGAAAGTTTAGTAACTTTTTAACAAAGTTTGATAAAAAGCTCCAGGAGAAGACCGGCTTGATGTCGAAAGTCCAGCCTCGTTGAGGTCTTGGGGATTGGTTTGTCTCACTGAAAGCTCCTGAGCTCCCCGTCATCAATGTTGAGGACAAAGACCTCCAAGAACCACGGAGGAAACGCGCAGGAGCTGGCGAATGTCATCGAATCAAGCATCGGATCCAAACACCCCGAGGACTCACCGATGAGCCCGACGACGAAAGAAAAGGTAAAAAAAAAGTGACTACGTGCGAAGATAAAGTCTTGACTAGGATCTAGCACTCATCATGTTTGACCCATCACGGTCAGCCTGAAACTGTGACTTTGTCCTGTTCCAGTGAGACCAGATAGTCGTGAGTGGCTCTTTAAGCTTTTTGGCACACGAAAGTAAATTTTTCTCATTTTAATCTTTAAAATTCACATCTGCGGTTCTCTAGATTGGATATTTATCATTTTGGTGTCATTTTGAATATTATAATATTCTCTATTTTTTTATAAATTAATGTTGGATTTTTTATTGTGTTGTCTTTTTTACTTATTTATTGTTTTGGTGATATTAAATGCTTTACACACCTGCCTCCTACATTAAGCCTCACTGCTTGTCTGCCAAGCTACCATGGGTGTGAGCAAGGATTCATTTATTGAGACTTGACTGGATCTCATTAGTGATTGTGGTATTACTAGCTGTAGGTACCTACCTGCACCTACTAATAACCCACCTTTCTACAATAGTCAAACCAGGCTTTGCATAAAAAACTGATGCCTCCTTGAAACAGGCAATAACAAGAAGAAATGTTTTAATTTATCAAAAATAAACATTTATTAAATGTGTGCTGAAATTCACAGCATACATCCAGTGCAAGGGTTCCATCTTTGTTTGTCTAGAAATAAGAATTTGAGCTAGAAGTGTATGCTTTCAGTACAAATCCTATGCTTGACTGTTCATATTCACCTCTGCTAGGTTGTGTGTTGCACAAGTCAGCCTTTAAGTGTACCAGTGGAGGGTAAGTCAGTGGCAGGAGGCCAATCTTAATAGATATGGCTATGTGCTGTGTTTACGTCATTGTGCAATGCAGTGCAAACAAATTTGGTTGCTGCACTGTGTTGCGTTACAAATTGGTAAATCTGGTCCTTAGTTTTAATGGCTGTGGGTTTTTGGTGAGCTACCCGTACATACCAGGTATTTGTCTGTTTGGAAGTTCACAGACAGTGCATCTCCCTAAAGTGACTGTTGGGAGGGGCACTTAGAGGTCCTAGGGAATCCTAACATATCCAAATGCAAGTTGGTTTGCACCCACCTATGAGTGGATCCCTGTCTTCTCTGAAAATGAGGCTGGGTCAGCGGTACAATAAAGGCAGAGCTGTGGGTGAGACTGCAGCTCTGTCTTTCACTGATCCTCTCTCCTCAGCACATGTGTAAACTGCCTATATCTGCACCAGGTTCACATAACTGAATGAATAATGTGGTTTGTATGTCTGTAACCAGTAACCAGTTACCCCTAAGTGATCAGGAACAAGTACTCAATACTATCAGCTTTTGTGTGCTGTAGTCTTAGGCCACATTTTAAAGCTTACTTTTCACATCTATTTATAAATTGGCTAGAAATGTACTCTATGGCTGTATGAAGAGGAATATGATGACCTGGGTGTACAGAAGGATAATTGATGGTCAAATAAGAGATCACAGTAGTTCTGGCTTCCCTTAACCAAATGTGACTGATTGAATAGAAGTATATGCTTGATGGGTGGTTTTATGTATTTTATATTGTGATACATTTCACATAGATGTGCTACGTGATGAATTTTGATATTAGGAAAATATTAAAAGAATTGTCAATATTGTGTGACATTTTGGTACATAAATCATTTACAGTGAATCCTACTTTGCAAAAAATAAAATGAAAGACGACACACAGTGAATTTCTAGTCAAATGTTGGTTGAATCTGGATCAAAATAAATGTTAGGATGGTATCAATTTAATAAAAAAACGTTTTAACCCCTTGCGTGCGCGGCGAATTTGCACGCTTTGCGGGCGTTTGTATTAGTAGGCGGGATTCGGACGGCCCCCGGCCGTCGTGCGCACACGCCCACCGTGACGCGTGACGGTCGGGGGCCATCGTAAGCACCGAAGGGGTTAAAGTGCCTGTATACGCCTGTATAAATAGGATCACTTTAGTTAAAAAAAAGCATGTGTTTCTATTTGCATCAGAATACCTGGAGAAAGAGAACTATAATTCCTCTTGGTTGACACAGTGATGATGTGGTTGAAGGTTTAGGACCGACATGGTCTGCCCTTTAAAGATTTAGCTCGGGGCATGGCAAAGATGGCGGATGGGTAGGACGCACTCTCTCGCCCATCCACCCCCACGGCCGCGCAGCTTCGCCATTTGCCTGCACTCTGGCCTGCCTAAAGCACTAAAATAGCCTCCGTACATGCCGAAACCTCAAGACGCCTGGGGAGACATTAAAAATCAAGAGGTGTCCCCCGGAGTCCGTGAACGAAGCTACACTGCGCCGTGGCCAACCACAACAGTCAAGATGTTGGCACTCGCTAGGTGGAAATGAACGGAGGACAGTGAAAGTGATCAGGCACCTACACCTGCAGCACACCTATGCGGTCTGGCACCCTACAGCAATGAGGGGGAATGGCGTGGAAACCTCCCACAGGCACCATAGAGGCAGGCTAGTGATGGAACCAAAGTCGCCCGTACAGTGCAGTGATAGTATGGCAGTGAAGGGGTAGGTGCAGCCTCCTGGAGTGAATTGTGGCTGTACTGGGTGGGGGCTATGAGAGGAGTGTGGTACCTGACTGGCGACTGCTGGGGGTGCCGAGTACGGCACTGGAGTGACAACCGGGACTCCTATCAACTGCAGGGAGCCCAGAGCAGCACTTTACCAACCTCAGACTTATCCAGGAACTGGGACCTGCCCTGCTTGCCTCCCATCCAACACATACTGGCTGATCCCTGGGGTTTGGCGACCCAGGAAAGAGGCATCAGAGGAGCCCCTGTACATCTGCTACCCCGCCAGGGGATGAGGTGAGCTTGGGGGGGCCTGCATATATGAGCAATGCACAGGCTGGCGCTTTGGAGGCCCGCTCTGAACCAAGTGTGGCCTGTGACCGAACGCTGGGCCCTCCAGACTGCTCCCTCTTTAGACCAGCCACAGACATGTTCACTGGTGTGGAGACCCCCACATAGCACGTTCATGAAAGAGACCCTCCAGTTGACCCTGCTGCGCTACCCACAGAAACCTTTTGGGGGGCCTCTGGGTGTGCATTGCTGGACGAGGCCCTTGTAGTATCTAGCAGGAGGGATTGCACAGGGCGCGCTCAAGACTTGGAGGGACCTGACTTTGATTCCCTGACCAGGCACACTTGACAGAGCCCGAGGAGCAGAGATGGGGGTTAAAAGCTCAGTGATTGGGACCCCACCCTGGGTGACAAGAGGGAGGCCCTGGGAGTTTATGGAGCATCCTCAGTGGGGCCCTGCAGTGTATCAGCAAACACTGCTGAAATGTGAAGTATTGCCCCACACGCGCGCCTAAATAACAGAAGAGAAAGAATCCCCACCCAACCTGCAAGAGAGAGGTGTCTGCGGCCCCCCCTCAGTCAGGAGGTGAGTGGCCTAGGCTGGACATGGTCACCGCCTGGGCCAAAAAGGACCGCTCCCTAAAGGAGATGTTGACCAAAGTGACTGGGAGCCCGCCAGGGGACAAACCTCCCCCCACCTGCTCAGAACAGCACACTGTGGGTGATGACAATGAGGGCCAGATTAGCCGTGCCTTCCTGAAGGCCCTGTTCGCATCCCTTTGGGATGAACTCCAAACAGTTAAAATAGACCTATCACAGGATCTAAAAGAGGCCCAACGGAAGCTGGCAGAGGTGGGGAACAGAGTCTCCATGCTGGAGGACCATGAATCCAGCCAGGATGAAGAGCTCAAGCAGCTACAACAAGAAGTCATTCAACTCAAAGAGCAGCATATCGACCTACAGGCCCATGTAGAAGACCTCGAAATCTGGTTGAGGCGCAACAATATCTGGATTTGGGGACCCCCAACCAATTCAGAGGAAGCTGGCATAGGAACGTATGTGCAGGTCATCTTTAACCAAATCTTGGAAGCGTCACCCGAAAAGGAAATACAGCTCGACAGAGTACATACAGTGGGTCCCCCCACCACCAGAGACCAACTGCCCAGCTGACATTTTGGTCTGTGTCCATGATTTTCAGCTTAAAGAGCACATTGTGCATAAAGCTAGAGACTTCCACCCCTTGCAGTTCAGAGGACATACGCTGGTACTCTATCATGACTTCTCTGCCCTCACACTGCAGAAAAGGCGCAATTTCTGCCCAATCATCACCTATGTCCGGGCCAAAGGAGTGATCTACTCCTGGGGGCACCCCTTCTGCATTGTTTTCCGCTGGGAGGGGACACTCTACCAGATCCGCTCCCTGACAGAGGCATGCAAGGTACTACAGATTGAGGAGCCCTCGAAAAGTGATCAAAGAACCACTCCTCAGTGGAGGAAGACCTGGAAATGCCTCCGATGGCAGGGAGAGCCACCCTCCCCCAAAGGTCTTCGACTAGATCCAGGGACTATGGCCGTGGAGAGACAAGCAGTGTTGGAAATGCTATCGGGAGACACCGACAGACAAGAGTGTACCTGAATGGGTATGAGACTCTAACGCTCTGAACTATGCTGGTGAGATTGAGGCTGGTGGGGTGGGGATGGGTTGAAGGAGTATGAGGAGCCACTGACCCTTATACCCAGGTACTCCATGGGACAATGTTGGACATGCCCAACACCTCAACTTTGTTGTTTTTCCATTTTTGTTACTGTTTGTTGATGAGTTTTGTAGGGAGAGGTACTCATGCCATAGGAGAGTACACTACACTATAGGTACTCACCAACACAGGGCTTGCCTTGTAACATGCTGTACCTGGGACTACATGGTTGGACTATTAGATGGGGTGACAGCTTGGAGGTTGTTTTTCACTTCCCATACCATGCGATAATCTAAAAGTCCTCACCCTCACCCTAAGGGGCTCAATAACCCAATTAAACGCAGAGCAATTATATCATTTCTGGAACAGTCAGATGCAGATCTATATCTTCTGCAGGAGATCCATCTGGTGGTTGGAGATTGTGACAGACTTAGGTCCCAGGCCTTCCTACTACAATTCTTCTCACCTGCGCCCAACAAGACAGTGGGAGTCACCCTTCTGGTCTCGAGGAAAGGTGGGGGACAGAGAAGCAGATATTAAGGGAAGGCTATTGACATACAGAGTGAGTGTGGGAGATCATATCTTCGTCGTAGGTTCACTCTATGCCCCTAATGATGGCCAACAACGTTTCCTCAGGTGGGCAGTGGTGGACGTTATGTCCTCACATGATAAGAAAGTGCTGATGGGGGGGACCAGAATCTTGTGTTTCACAGTGACCTTGATCAATCAGTGCCTAGACATGGTGGTTCGGGGGCCCTTTCCCATTAGGGGTTACAATGGCTACGGGAGTTGGGGTTAAGGGCCCTCTGGAGAGAACTTCAAACCAGACTCGGGATTATACCTTTTATTTCCATGGCCACAAGACCTATGCCCACCTTGAGCACTGTTTAGGGACCAGGGAGCTGTAGACCCTCCTCACAACGATATTGATAGAGCCCGCTCCGTTTCTGACCATGCAGAAGTTTCTCCAAGACTATCACTTCCGCCCTCTCAACGTATACCACGACCGTGGACATTGAGGGAATTCCTACTTCAGAGACCGGAAGTGGTCAGGCAGGTAACTCAGCCACTCATTAATTATCAAGACACTGCAGACACTTTAATCTCTCTCCTTTGGAAGACTCTGAAACCAGTCATTCAGAGGGAGTTAATAGCAATATCTGCAGCGGATAATAAAATATGACGTGAAAAACTGGAACATCTGAGTTAACAGGTGCAATACATAAGCACACTGGTGTTCTGCGGGTGTGGTGACAGCTGGAAACGGCGAGAGCTTAGCTGGTGGGACTCGACCTGGTTAAGGCTGAGTATGCGCTGTTTAGACTCTGACATTCCTTCTATTTGGGGGGAAATAAGTGCTGGCGTCTGATTGCCAACCGAATTAGAGCTCAATGACAAGCTACTGGGGTGGAGTCCCTTCTGACACGGAGAGGCACAGGGATTGTGGGAGATGCTCCCATTGCATCTACATTTTGTGACTTTTACGAGAAACTCCACTCAAAACAAACCCTCCCCACTGAAGGCCAGGACCTCTATCTTAGAGATGCATACACCTCGTGGCTGATGGCAGACGAAGTCTACTTGCTAGACAACCCGATCTAGATAGAGAATGTGATTTCAGCCATTGTAAGACAGAAACTTCGTAAATCACCGGGGCCCGACAGATTTCTGGCACTGTTTTATAAAACATTCTGCACAACATTGGCACCGACTCTGACCGGCTTTCTAATGCAAATATAGGTCCTGACACAGTCCTATTCTCTAGATGGAACCCTCCGTTGTCGTCATTCCCAAATCTGGGAAAGATCCCAAACTATGCTCGTCTGACCGCGCCATCTCCCTCCTCAATGTGGATATTAAATTGTTTCAACCGGGCTGTACTGTCAAAACGCTGTTTTGCACAATCTTTGGAACCAGCTTATCTTGTAGATCGAATATAATACAGTGTATCCAGGATAAGCGAGAGAGTTGTTTCTCTTAGATGTGCTGTTTGATGACAAATTGTATTGTCTTTGTGTTTCTCGTCATTCATGTTTTTTGTATATGAATTTTACTGTGTACCCTTGTGAAATGTATGGGGTTGTTTTATGATATAGTGACTCATGAGATGTTTTAAAATTAATAAAATTTGATTTTACTTTGAATATATTTATGGTGTTCATGTAATTACTTGGATCTACCATATGGGTTGTAATAGTTGAGGATTTTGGTGCAACGTATGGGTGACCTGAAAAAACACTTTTTGTGTACAAACTATTTTTGTACGCAGTAATCCCTTTTATCCTTGGCCAAGGGTTTATTTTCTCTACCATACAATATTAAATTGTTTACCAGTATTTTAGCAGCACGCCTAAATATCCTCTTATGCTGGGGCTTGTTGATTCCGATCAAGTGGGATGTGTTCTGCATAGACAATGTAGTGATAACAGCAAGCGAATCCTACATCTGCTTGACAAGGCTAAATGTTCTAAATGAGAAATAATGCTTCTGGCCATAGATGTCAAAAAGGCGTTTGACCGGGTACACTGGCCATACCTGTTGGCAACACTTGGCCTCTTTGGTTTTAGGCCTCGGTTCTGCACTTTGGTACTCAGCAATTATGGCCAACCCTGAGCACCTGTCCAGGTGAATGGTCGTAACTCAGCCCCATTTCCCATCTGCAGAGGGACAAGATGGGTGTCAACTTTCACCCCTACTCTTTGCTCTGTACATGGAGCCCTTTGCTCAAAAAGTGTCTGATAATCTGCACGTCACTGGGGCTACCTTTGGTGGGGAGGAGCACACAATCAGTCTCTACACAGACAATGTTATCGGAGCACCAGACAACCCAAAGGAGGCCCTTCCGGCTTTCATTGCTGAGACGGAGGCCTTCAGTGGAGCGGCGGGATTACGGATAAACATCCAGAAATCACAGGCCCTGAACCTCTCAGTCCCTACAGAGATAGAGGCTCACCTGGCCCAACACTATCCGATCAAATGGCAATCCATCTCTATCCCCTACTTGGGAATCCAAATAGCCTCGACTGTCAAGGAGACTGTGACCCGAAACTGCTAAACACTCCTTCTGCAAATCAGGAGAGATCAGACACAATGGAAACTATACCGGCTCTCATGCTTGGCCGGGTAGTGGCATTGAAGATGAATGCTGTCCCAAGGATTCTGTTCCTCTTCCAGGTGCTCCCGTTTGAGCCTCCTACAGGCATAATTCAATCACTGCAGTGGGAGATGCATCGCTTTGTATGGGCAGAGGGGAGACCTCGCATGAGTAGAGAGTTGAGCTACCGACCTCCGGTCGGGTAATCCTCAACCTTATGCAATATTATCAAGCAGCACAGCTATGTTATATGGTGGAATGATCCAGGGAGGAATTTGAGAAACCTTGGCTGTTCCTGGATAGGGCCGTAGCTGGAACTTCTCTATGGAAGGTCCACTTCCTGTCTCACTCACAGAGAGCAAGGAGACTTTATTCCTCCCCAATTACTAAAACTATCTTGAATGAGTGGGACCACCTAGCTACCTGCAGGAGTTTGACGTCATTCCCCTCCCCGTTGACACCAGTGGCAGGCAACGCGGACTTCACACCCGGCCTTGACCAAGCTGCTTTCTAGGCTGGCAGAGCACTGGCTGTCGTTCCATTGGCCATTTCTTCGATGAAGAGGGCCCTCTCCCCTTTGAACAACTCCAGGCAGACTACAACCTCCTGGAGTCTGAGAGGTTGAGATACCTGCAGGTTTGGCTCAGGGTAATGACTCCTATGATGTGCCCAGGGGCTCAACAGCCTCACACTCCATTAAAAAATGGTTAATTCCAAAAACCACAGACATCCGCCTTATTATTGAACTATACAGTCTCCTGCAACACACGTCCCTGGCACCAAAGACTCCAGGGTAGAAACACTGGGAACAAGAACTAGGAAGGCAGTTAAAGGCAAAGGAGTGGGCAGTGGTATATTACAGAGCCCACCAAACAGCATGCAACATGGCCAGCACTGAGACGGCTCCAAAAATAGCTATGTACTGGTATCTCACACCAGTGCGACTAGATAAAGGCAACCCTACATGGAGCGCTGATTGCTGGAGAAACTATGGGTCCCCTGGGACACTGGAACTTCTGCTATGGGAATGGCCTCAACTCCTGCAATACTGGGGCGGAGTACTGAATTATATCAACACTCAGCTACTCGGGTGGCTCCATCGGTTATGGCATGTGTTGGAAATGGAGAAACTTATTTCTAATAAAAGGGTAGTTTAACGCTTGGCAAATAGTTTTAAATGCCAAATCGAATTGGCAGTAAACTGCACACACAGGCACTGTAGTGGCAAGCCTGAGGCAGGTTTGAAAGGCTACATTTGCGGGTGGCGCAATCCGTGCTGCAGCCCACTAGTAGCATTTAAAGTACAGGCCTTGGGTATATGGTATACCACTTTACAAGGGACTTACCAGTACAATAAATATGCCAATCAGGCATACACCAATGTCATCATGTTTAGGGGAGAAGCACATGCACTTTAGCATTGGTGAGCAGTGGTAAAGTGCTAAGGCCACCGAAAATAATCAGCCAAAAGTGGAGGCAAAAAGTCCAGGGGAAGACCACCCTAAGATTGAGAGGTCTAACACGTGTCTCCCCCAGCTGAAAGTGGAACGATTTACTCAACCTCTAGGCAGTTCTCATCACTAAGGCAGAAAAACCTAGATAGACCACCAGCATTGGCGTGGTCTACCCCAGGTCTTTGTTCCTTCCTGAAGTCCATACCCTGTAGGGGAATGGGCCAACTCAACAGTTTTAGATTCTCATCCCTCATTTGTATGAGAAGCCTGCAGTCAGTCAGAATCAGGAAGTGAGTGCCAAACAGGTATGGCCTCAACTTCATTGACATTGTTGTGATTGTTGTGATTGGTCTGAGCGCCATGTTTCAGCGCTCAGACATACAGTGAGAGCCTGGGCA
Source organism: Calotriton arnoldi (assembly GCA_963921515.1). NCBI lineage: Eukaryota > Metazoa > Chordata > Amphibia > Caudata > Salamandridae > Calotriton > Calotriton arnoldi. The sequence goes on along the minus strand of CAWUFW010006247.1, from coordinate 1,147,060 downwards.
TGTTCTCCACCTAGACTGTAATACAGCCTGGGTGGAGAACATGCTTAGCGGAGGAACCTCCACAGACTTTAGCACCGTTAGCAGTGGTAAAGTGCTCAGAGTCCATAGGCCAACAAAAGGAATCACCAAAAAGAGGAGGCAAAAAGGCAAAAAGTCCAGGGTAAGACCACCCTAAGGATTCTGTGTGAAGAAGGCCCTTAAAGTATGGTGCTAAAAAGGTACCAGGAATAGCACAAATGAGACAAAATAAAAAAAAAAAATAGTGCCATCTCTAGATTTTCAGTTGTGCACAGGTATACACATCTCTTGCAAAGATAAAACTATCACTAAAAGTTAATAAAACATATGTCATCAATATGTGATGTTAGACTGCAGGCCTTCATTCTGAGGTGCAGAGCTGATATGTGATAATTACAGCACCTGGTAAATACCATTACACCAAGGTAGTGTAGTTCATGAATGTGGTATATATACCACTCAGACCTGACACAAATTGTTGGGTTGGAAGTCACAATCCAATGCAAATCACAATTCATATTAGATTCTAACGCAATGCAGGGCAACGCCCTGCCTTCCTTCACTTTGCATCAAAGAGGCATTCAATTGATAGTGCATGGGTGATCTCGTGCATTTGCGCATGGATTTTTACACACATCTTTATCTACAATGATTTGTAGACACAGATTTGTGCCAAAATCCGGCACCTCCCTTAGAGTATGTGGTCTCCCATTTACTCACTTTTGTTTACTACACCGTGTGAAATATAACACGTAGAGTAATTACTTCACAAATTAGAATTCCAATTTTTGCTTAAACCTTTGTTTACACAAAAATCATAATTTATCTCATTAGTTGAAATGAGAGTCTCAGCAATGTCGATAGGATATTCTAGCATTCTCCAAAAGTATGAGGATGCCAGCAGTCACACCTGTGTTTTTGCTCAGATGCCCAATCAAGCTTTCCACTCAAACATCTCCACAAAAGACATGAGGAAGAAAGACACATGTGGACCAGAGATGCGAAGGAAGAGAGACAGATGGAAACAAAAAAGAACAACAAATGTGAGAACTGAATATCACCATGAAAAAAGATACACATGATTATGTCTACAGAGCACAATAAGAAATAGGAGGCAAAAGGAGACAGACATGAGAAAGAAAAGATTGATAGAGAACTAAATATAGAATAATGAAAGTCCAACACAAATAAAAAGGAAAACCTAGCCCCTTGGCAGCAAAGGCTTTTCTACCGCCCGAGCAGAGCCTTTTTTTCATATGTGGTGTACTTCACGCTTACGCCTTCATAACTGTTTTCCAAATATGCCAGCCAGACCAAATTTGCATCCTTTTTTCCAAAATCCTAGGGAATTGAAAGGTACCCATGGTTGGAGGATTCCAATGGAGGGCACTGAGAAAATAGAACAGATTATAGATACATTTTGTGTTTTTTGAGGAAAAATGTGCAAGAGTGCTGTTCAAGAATGCTTATGTGATTTCCTAAAATGGCATCAATTAAAGGCTTTCTATGCTATCATCATCTTCTGTCAGGAACAAGCAGAGTTGTGTCAAAAAACATTTTTGCCACGTTTATGCATTTTTCTAAGAGGTAGTCCATTTTTCCTAATTTTTATGTTTTCAACCTATTTACAATTTGTGGTGGAAACAGGTGTGAAACTCATAGGTGATCCCAGAAAGCTATAGATTTCTGAATAGGAGATACAACTCTGAATTCAGCACAGGCCATTTGTGCAGATCCCTGAACATTTTCTCAAATAAACTAATCGTTGACATGAAAAAGTAATGTAAATAATTAGAACAATTAGCAATTGAAGACAATGTTTTCATCCATCATTTTTCTATACAGTTGCTTCCGTCAGACCAGGCTGTATAGGGTTTCGGGTATTCCAAAAGCATGCGAGCCAACAACTTAGCCACTGCTTACAGGGATGTTTCATCATGTTTCCACCATGTAGCAATTCATATCATAAAATCTAATAAATGGGAAATTGGTATAAAGGACACCTATGTATTTCTGAAATGTGCCCAAGATAGTGAGTTTAATTTCAGTCATTCTTTGCACACCTCTAAATTTGAGGTTATTGAAGTTACCCTTAATGTCATGTGATTCAGAATGCATTCTGCACAATGTGTTCTTTCATGCACACTGGCTTAAACATTTGGAAGCCAAAAATGCTGAGAAATCCAACTGGTAATAACAAATGCTTTAATATTTTACCTCCAACATGTGTCCCAATGAAAACGGTACCCAACTAATGTGGCTGGGCCTAGCTCCCGCAACACAAAACACCCCAAAATATGAGATATAGACATCATATTTCACCCAGCAAAATCAACACTTTTTTTTTTACAGTGTAGGTACTTGGGGAATTTGGGCCCAGAGAAACTAACCAGACCAAGACATTTCTGAAAACCATACACCCAGGTACATCAAGGGTGGCATGATTCCTGTGAATCCCATGATGTGTTCTTACCCATATGGCCTTGAAAACCAAATAACACATATTTTCTTTACATTTCTGTGAGAGAATGTTCTGGAAGCTTCAGTGCTCCACAAACTACCTACCAGGCAGTGTTCCTACATTTTTCCCAATAAAAGCGGTACCCCACTTGTGTTTCTGTGCTTATTGGCCATGACACAAAACACTTCAAATCAAGATGTGGAGACATCAAAAATCTGAGAGAAACATGATCTGGTATGGTGATCAGGGTAGCTGAGGAATTTGGACCCGTGTCCTGCTGCCACCCAGGAAAAACCACAAAACCCAAACATTTCTGAAAACTAGACACATAGGGGAGTCCAGAGTGGTGTGACTCTTGTGTATCCCTTGGCAATTTCTTACAACTAAAGCCTTGCAAACCTCAAACTTTGGCAGTAAAGATAGATTTTTGTCAGATTTCTGCAAAAGAAAGTTCCAGAATCTGTGGGGATCCACACATTTCCTAACACCCAGCATTTCCACACTTGTACCAATAGAAACTGTAATGCAGTCATGTTGGTGGGTCTAGCACCCGGGACAGGAAAAGCCCCAAATGCAGCATGCATATATCAATTTCTTTCACTCAAAATGGAATCTCTTTTTTCTGCAGCATTAGCACCTGTCGATTTTGAGCCTGGGCTCTGCCACCGCCCAGAGAAACCTACCAAATTCAAACATTTCTCAAACCCTGACCCAAAAGGGAGTCCAGAATGGTCTTGCTTGCTTGGATTCTCCTACTTTTCTTCCCCACAATGCCATTCAAACCATAAACTTCAGCAAAGAACACACATTTCACTCACATTTCTGGGAGAGAAAGTTCCATAATGTACAAACACATACACACACACACACCTCCTACCACCCATTGTTTCCACACTTGTTCTGATAAAAACAGTTCCCACTTGTGTGAGTGGAACCAGCACCCATGACAGGAAAGGCCCCAAAACACAACATGGACATATTAAACTTTCCTACCCAAAACCAATCCCTTTCTTGCAATATGGGTAGCTGTGAATTTTGGGCCTGGGCTGGACTGCTACCCTGGGAAACCTACCAAACCAGCACATTTCTAAAAAATAGAACCCCACTGGAGTCCAGCGTGGTCTAGTTTGCGTGTATCTCCTACCTTTTATAAGTTACAATGCCCCTCACACTTTGGCAAAAAATATGCATTATCACCATATTTTTGTGTGAGTAAGTTCAGAAATCTCTGGGGATCCACAAATTCCTTGCCACCTGGCATTTCCACAAATGTCCCCATAAAAACGATATTCCACTTGTAGGGGTGGACGCAGTGCCTGTGGCGCAACAGGTCCCAAAACTAATTGTGTGCCCACATTAGCCCCGCCAAGGAGCCAGACCGATGATGCAGGGGAGAACTGGGGAAGCAGAAGGCCCATGGCTTGGAGGTCGCTCCATCACCCGAAAAATATCCCTGTTTAGTGTCTAGCGGAGTGGATCCGTTCCATGGAATAACCCTATAGGGCTCCACTAGGGAGAGAGCATTGGAAATTTAACTTTTTCACCTTTCCAATGCTGTCTATCCTTACTGATTGATGCAAAGGAGGCAGTGTTATGCCTGGCACCAATAAGGAAGACCAGAACCAATGGCATTCACAGGGTATGTTTTATATCTGTGACATCAGCACACCGTAAGGTCATAGATGGGTATGGGTAGTGATGGGGGCTGAAGCAAAAGAGATACAGCTTTGACCCTGGCCTTAAAGAAAAAAAAGAAAGTCCCATGTGCTTGCAACAGCCGATGGCCATACTGGGGAGGTAATGCAGGCATCGGGCAGCAGTCGACGCCCACAGCAAAGAGGCCAGGAACTTAAGTGGGGAATTATATAAGTATGACAAATCAATAAATCCAAGAAAATGGGTTCAGGCTGGTGATATATGAAAGACAAAAAGAGATCTGAGTATAAAGGAAGAAATGCACATGGAATTTAGCTGCCTTTCCAAGTTCAGACCCCTCAGCATATTTTTCAAACCTATGCCACCAAAAGCTCCTTATTTGATCAAAACAGTCTTCTTCAATGTTCATGTGTGCACTTTACTCAGTACAAACCTTATGAAAATAGAGAACTCAAGGCAGAAAAAAGACACATAAAGCACGGATTCTACAACATGTGAATCTTGGAAATATTTGCCCCTACATCTGAGACTGCCTCCCTTCCTCTAGACTTTTAGGAAATAACTAAAATTCTTCCGCAGTGATGTCATCAATAAAGTCATTTTTGATGTTGCCTGTGCTGTCATGTGTGAGGCCATGATCAGTGCTTGGCGAGTCTTGTACCTTAAATCCCTATCGATGACACATGACTTGACTACAATAGACTTGCTTCAATTGTATTTTGCCTTTGAAATGAGAAGTGTTTTTTAACAATTCTAAATATGTGGTGACTGCTCCATGTTATGTTATGTTTATGTGCATAGCGCGCTAAGTGACCTTGAGCATATCCAGGCACTTTGCAGGTGGGTTGGAGGCTGCCTCCCAGGTGAGTTTATTCAAAATGTCAGGTCGCCAGTGTAATGAAGATAGATCCAGGAAGATGTATTAACAGGCCTTTATTGGTTGGACAAGTAGGAGAAATAATAGCGTTCTACCCACAGGTGACATAGCAGCAACTGAACTCAGTGTTGTCACTAGGCAGCAAGGAGCTCTCTACATTCTAGAGCTCCTTGCGCAGGGCATTCCACACGCAGGTGGAGGGACATGGGAGGTGGACAACAGGGATTACAAACAGGGTGAAGGAACTACGAATACCACACACCTTCCCCCCAATACAAAGTGATGACCAGATTGACAACATGTTTAGCCAACAGTATAATCACGCAATCTTAGTGGAACTTTACATAAACGAGTACTCCTACGCAGAGGAGAAGTAAATCTTGAAGAAGAACTGTTGGTATGACAATTGGAGGGATTGAGGGAGCGTACGACCGCTATCCTATTCAAATTCCAAATCCGTCCGTCGTCACGTTTTACAGCATTAAGAAGAAGCTTGACAACCTTACGAGGGGTAGAGAATTTGGCGCCCCCAGACTTCTGCGGAAAACGCACTCTCACTAAATCACCTAAGTCAACTTTGGTGCGAGAGATGGCGTGCCTCACATCGAAGTTAGCTTTCATTTTGGCTGACTTGAGATTCTGAAGTGCCCTCCAACGGGGATCCTCGGGAATCTCAATATCGCCACCTTTCCCTCTCATCCATGATTGAAACAAAAGTGTGTTAGGAGTGCGCCCTCTAAATAGCTCAAAAGGAACTTTCTCCGTGGTGGAGTGGGGAGTCAGGCGGTAAGCCTTCACTCTTTCAAATATTGCAGCTCTCCAATCACGTCCCTGCTCTTTAGCGAGCTGTATAGATTCTTTCAAAACGCGATTGAATCTTTCAACCATTCCGTTGCATTCTGGGTGGTAGAAGAGCACAGTTTATGGACAATTCCTTTTTAGCTAGAAAGTGTTCCATCTCTCTTGACACTAGTTGTGCACCATTGTCTGTCAAGAGAGATTCAGGAAGGTCCTCCCTACAGAATACATCCTCTAAAAATTTTACCACATCTTTTGTTTCTACAGTTTGGGTGACCCTCACCTCAGGCCACCTAGAGTACATGTCTATTAAGACCAAAACATAATGTTGTCCTGCCTTGCAATGAACTGGCCCTAAGAGATCGAGGGCCACGTGTTGCCAACACCGAGTAGGAGATTCACGTATTATCATTGGTTGGGTCCGGGTTTTACAAATCTTATCGCAAGCTCTACACTCAGCACAGTCTCTGACCAATCGCTCAACAACGATGTCAACACCTGGCCACCAAAAATGTAAGCGAACTCTCTCTTTAGTCTTCGAGATGCCCTGGTGTCCATCGTGTGCTAACTGAACAATTTTCTCCCTCAGAGATGACGGAGGAACAAGGCGTGTTCCTCTCCACAACAGATCATTACACAGTGAAAGTTCATCTCTTACGTTCCAGAACTTCCTGGCCCCTTCAGAGAGTGTTTTGATGCCCGTCCAACCTTGAGAAACTAATTTACAGACCTCATGTAAGACAGGATCACTTTGCAATGAATCCCTCCATTCAGCTTCAGACACGACATCTTCAACAACCTCACACACATTGAAATTATCTATCTCCCATGTGTCTTCAGAGTCGAGACAATCCAACTGTTTAGGTACGAGACGAGAGAGACAATCCGCAACCTTGTTGTCTACTCCAGGGATGTACCTAACTACGAAATCAAATTCTTGAAGTGCTATAATCCACTTGCAAATTCTAGACGAAACAGCATCTAGCCCCTTTTTGCAAAATAAATCTTTAAGGGGCTTGTGGTCCGAATGTACCACAAATTAACTTCCCCAGAGAAACTTCTTTAGCTTCTTTATGGACCAAAAGATACATAACGCTTCCTTTTCTATCACAGAGTATTGGAGCTCAGGACCAACTAGAGCTCTAGACAAAAACATGATGGTCACTTCTTTACCATTCTTGGTTTGTTTAAGAACAGCCCCTAAACCTTTTGAACTCGCGTCAGTGATAAGTGTGGAGCTAGAGGAGGTGTCAAAACTTTGTAAGGAGGGAGCAACACGAAGAGCTTTCTTGATCCCCTCAAACTCCAACTGACACTGAGGCGACCAAGAAAACTGCACACCTTTGTTTAGGAGAGCCCTCAGGTCATGTGTACGAGAAGCAAACAATGGTATGAATTTATTGTAGTATTCTGCCATACCTAAGAAAGTAACGAGCTCATCCCTGGATTGGGGTACAGGAAGATCATCTATTGCGTTTACAAGGCGTTCTTTAGGTTTCACGCCATTGCAAGTCAAACGATGACCTAAGTAGTCTATTTCAGAGAGGTTAAACTTGCACTTATTCTCACGGAGTGTCAGACCCCTAGAACGAAAGCGTTCGAGCACACACCTCAGCCTTGAATCATGTTCAACTTGTGATGAGGCATGGATCAAAACGTCGTCTTGATAGACTTTGACTCCATCTACCCCTTCAGAACGTCTTCCATCACCCTCTGAAATACTGAGGCTGCGGAAATTAAACCAAATGGGAGACGTGTGAACTTGTAGGTTCCAAAAGGGGTGATGAACACTGTCAAATCCATGGAGTCCTCATCTATTTTGACTTGATGGTATGCTGCGCGTAGATCTAAAGTGGAAAAATACATGCATCTCTCAACTGTGCAAGCATTTCAGTGATGTTGGGGAGAGGATATCTGTCTGCAACAACAGCACGATTGAGAGAACGCAAGTCCACACATAGACGTACCTCGCCAGAGGCCTTGCGTGCAAGAACAACTGGAGCGAGCCACTGACTAGCTTCAGTCTCAATAATTATTCCCTCACATTTTAATTTCTCTAGTTCTGCACGCATAGACTCTTTCATGGCCAAGGGAACATTGCGTACCTTACAGGTGACGGGGACAGCATTGGGTTTGAGAGTGATTTTGTGAACGTAACCGGAAAGACAACCCAGTTTTTCATTAAAAACTTCTTTAAACTCAGATCGTAAAGTCAAAGTCGAACTACTAACACAGGAGACAGCATGTGGATCTCTATTTTTTAGAGTAACATTAGATGAATGAATGTGTGGGGAAATGTCAATCTGTTGTGACCTGTCTCTCAGAATGATGCAGGGGTCTGCACCAGGAACCAATGATACACCCAAATCAGCTTGGTGAAACCAGCTGATAATGCTGTCGCCCCTGCAAGATACGTAAATTTTCCCAGCTGCAAACCTCCCTTTGTATTCAATGTTGCCAATGAAGTAACCAAATAATTTTATGGGTTGGCCCCCGTAAGCTAACGGCCTAATGTCAGGTTTGTATATTATTACTTTTCCTTGTAATTTCAAGTCAAAGAATTCTTTTGGAATAAGAGAAATCTTTGCACCAGAGTCGAAGAGCATTCTAATGTTGCAATCGTTAACTAAAACGGCATCAACTGGACCTTTGCATTTATTCTTTTCAGTAGGTGTGACAATCTCACCCCAATGAAAATCGTCATAATCAAAGTCAGAATCGCTATCGTTATCCAAGACTACTTCTTTGACACGTTTAGGCTTGATCCGCTTTGACCTGCAAGCTTTAGCAACATGACCAACTTTGCCACAGTTACGGCACTTAGAGTTGAGAGCAGGGCACGATTTGTCATTAGCAAGATGGCCAAAGAGGTCACATCTGTAGCACTTTACCACGCCGTTGTCTTTGTATGTTGAATCAAAGGCAGTTTTAGAGGGTTCACGTGGTTTCCAGACAGGCTCACGCTGTTTCCAAGCAGGTCTCGTAGGTTTATTTGAGATGGTATGAACCTTTTCCTCATGCGCTCCATTCTCTTTCTTGATCACCTCTACGCAAGCCAAGGAATGTTCAATTCTTTTGGCTAGAATGATGACTTCGTCAAGTTTCGGATCATCCTTTTGCCACAGTTCATCCTTTATTTTCTCTACGTTGCAACCAAGCATGAACTGATCACGTATGCGTTCTTCAAGAGATGCATCAAATTTGCAAGTTGCACCAAGTTTGCGTAGAGCTGTGATGTAAGTTTCAACAGACTCCTCAGGCTTTTGTGAACGTTTCCCAAAGTGATAGCGTTCTAGAATAGTGCTAAGTTTTGGAAGATAATGTTTATCTAATTTTTTGAGACATATTTCAAATTCATTGAGATTGTCCGATTCGGCATCAGTTAGGTCAGGGAGGTGTTCGAATACATCTTGACCTTCTGAGCCGAGGCAATGTAGTAAAAGAGCACTTTTCCTTTCAGAACTTAGGGATACACCACACACCCTCGCATAGTTGAGAAACACTTTCTTCCATTTTGACCAGCGCAAGGCTGGGTTGCCGGGACTGGAAAGGAAAAAGGGTGGGGGTGTTACGTTTTGCATGGCTTGTGTTAAAATTGGTGACAGTAAAACAGAGTTGCAAAAAAAAGTTGAAGGAGAAGCAGCACAAGCAGTTCAAATCATAGGGGTATTTTAGATGTGAAAATGGAGGACAAAGCACTATAATTGTGATAGGTAGTACGTGTGTCAGCAGGAAGCGAGCTGTGTGTGTCAGCGAAAACTGCACACGAAGAAATTGGCGAAGATCAGGACCAGGATGATGAATATTTAATACGCAAAAGGAAGGCTGTGCGTATCAGCGTGAAATTGTAGGAATATGCTGTAAGTATGTCAGCAGGATGTGAGCTGTGTGTGCCAGCGTAAACAGCACACGAAGAAATTAGCTAAAAGCATTTTGCTTGCACCCTGTTCATGTATATATGATACACAAATGAGAGGCTGTGTGTATCAGCGTGAAATTGAAGCTGTGCGCGTCAGCGCGTTAAATTGTAAAGCGAAGTAGAAATGCTACTGTGGTTGCTAGGGAACTGTTGCTGTGATCCCTCGTCGCCAGTGTAATGAAGATAGATCCAGGAAGATGTATTAACAGGCCTTTATTGGTTGGACAAGTAGGAGAAATAATAGCGTCCTACCCACAGGTGACACAGCAGCAACTGAACTCAGTGTTGTCACTAGGCAGCAAGGAGCTCTCTACATTCTAGAGCTCCTTGCGCAGGGCATTCCACACGCAGGTGGAGGGACATGGGAGGTGGACAACAGGGATTACAAACAGGGTGAAGGAACAAGAATACCACAGCCAGCTTCTTCTGGAACTCGAGAGGCAATGAGAAGTCCATGATGTGATGTGGGAGGCCATTCCACACTTTGGGGAAGATGGAAGAGAAAGCGTGGTCTCCAGCATTGGTTTTGTGGATGCAGCATATGTGTGCTAGTGAGAGTCTACATGAGGAGATGTGCCACAGAGGTAGGTGGAAGTGTGTGGGCTGTTGGGGTAGGCTGGCTCAATATTATGTAGTGCTCTGTATGTATGTGTGTGAAGTTTGAACTGAGTGCATTTGTGTATGGGGTGCCAGTGAAGTTCTCCAACGTGTGAGGTGATATGTGTGTGGTGAGGTAGGTTGAGGATGAGTCTTGCAGCAGCAATGTGGATGGTTTGGAGCCTGTTCAGGATCTTAATGGTGATTCCTGCACAGAGTGCATTACCATAGTCAAGTTTGCTGGTAATCAGGGATTGTGTATCCGTTTTCCTAGTGTTCTCTGGTAGCCACTTTAAGATATTTCACAGAATCCTCAGTGTGTAAAAGCAGGTGGAGGTCACTGCGTTTACCTGGGCAGTCATGTTGAGCTTGTCATCCAGAATGATTCCTAAATTTCTGGTGTAAGGCAGTAGGTGGCAGTCCAAGGTCTGATGGCCACCTGGTAGAGTCCCAAGCAGAGTTTTTTTTTACAGAGATCACCACTTAAGTTTTTTCTTGTTGTGTTTGATGCAGGTGGATCTTGCCCAGATGGCTACCGAGGTCATGCAGATGACAAAATTGTTTTTTGTTGTGGGGGTCTTGTCCAACAGGGAGTGTACCAGTAGGGTGTTGTCTATGTAGGAAAGTAAGTTGATGTCATGTGAACTGATGAGGGCAGCCAGCGGGTCATGTAGATGTCAAATAAGGTTGGACTGAGAGACAATCCTTGGGGGACTTCACAGATGAGGTTCTTGGCTTCCGACACGTAAGGTGGCTAGCTGACTTTTTGTGTTCTACCTGTGAGGAAGGGGCAGATCCAGTTAAGGGTGAGTCCTTAGATGCCTGTTTCAAGCAGTCGTCTGATCAGGGTGGAGTGGGAGATTGTGCCGAAGGCTGCTGAGAGATCGAGTAGTATGAAGGCTGCTGTTTATCATGGTCGAGGATCAACCTGATGTTGCTTGTTGCTGCAATGAGGGATGTCTCAGTGCTGTGGTTGGGCCAGAAAAGTGATTTGTGGTGCCTAGGAGTTGGTGTATGTTGAGGTAGTGAGAGAGTTTCTTGTTGATAGCTTTCTCCATGACCTTGGCTGGGTAGGTTGTAAGGGAGATCAGGTGGTAGTTTGCAAGTAGAGTGATTTGACCATTGCATTTTCCAGACATCCGGGAATGTTGCAGTGGTGATGGAGTTGTTCAGGATGCGGGTGAGGAGTTAGCTGATTGGGAAGGCACCCATGATGTAGATGTGGTGAAGCAGGGGTCCGTTGGTGCCCCGGAGTGGATGGTCCTCATGATGTTGTCTGTTTCTTCAGTGGTGATTATTTCTCAGGTAATCAGGGAGTTTCTGTGGTTATTTATGGGTAGGCTGGAGCTGAGGGTGCAAGGCTTAGGTTGAAGGTTGAAGTTGTTGTAGATGGTTTTGATTTTGTTGCTGTAGAATTCTGAGAGCATGTCGCATATTTCTTGGCAATATGGGGTGCTGACTTGGTGGTCAGTCATGTTTCCATGAGAAAGAGGAGGTCCGGGGTGTAATGCATGATGGTATGTCTTGGAGTGCGTGTTTGTAGGTGGGAGTGGGAGGTTTGCAGTGTTTTATTTGTGTGGAAGTTGTTGCTGTGTTGGGCGGGATGCTGCTGTGCGCGAAATGACAGTGGGTTCAAGCAAAAGCTCCTACTGTGTTGGGCAGTGCCACTGTAGCGTGGGGATGGGCATCGCTAGTTAAGAGATTGAAAAAAAGTTTGAGGCGCGAGAGAGCCGACGAGCAAGATGGCCGCACTAACGTGAGGCTCCTGCCGCTCGGGACAACAATCCGACATCTATCCTGTTCCTCGCGGAGCTAATTGGGGCATATGAACCACGATTTAATGACTGTTGCTGTTTAGACGCCTGCACATTTTAAATAAAAGGCATATTGGTCCCACAGAAGGGGGAAAAAGCAGCAGGATCGTCAGAGACCGCACCACGTAAGAAAATGGCGGCACGCACCGATTAATAGCGGTGTCTCATCCCCAAGAGCAGTGGAGGATCGTGACATGCCAAATCACCCTTTCACTTGCTGCAGAGATGTGTGTGGCCCATTAAAGTTGGAAACAACTCGGGGCAGACTGAATGGCACAGAATCACGCTGCACAGACACCCACGCGGAAAATGTTGGGGGCGGGCGAGCTGCTGGGAGAAAACTGCGGAGAAGGTAAACACTGCAGCCAATAACAGACTGCGAAAGACAGCGGCCTGGTAAGAGTTGAGGGGCTCAATTTTTTGTGTAAACGGCTGGACGGAGGAGGGGCGAGAGGCAAGAGCTGCGGCGGGTAGTGCAGCGAGCTAATTGTGAGCATGGCCTCCTGCAGAGGCGGCCCAGCTAGGCCTGGGTGCGGCTTGCGGCAGGCTTGGGAAGCTCCTGCTCACCTCCGTGCCCAGCCCCCCAATACAAACAGTGGGCGTGGTGGGCTGGAATTACACCCTGGCCCTGCCGCCCTGAATAAATAGCCTGCTCTGGGCGACCTCCCTGGAAAAACAAAAAGAAAGGGGGAAAAACAAAAGAAAACACAAAGTATTGTTGCAAGGAGGGCAACAAACATGCAGCGACTGGCGGCCTACATTTTAGATAATTGAAGCTATGATGGAGACTCCTCTCCTTTACTAAACGGCTAGCTGAGAGAACAGCGCACATTTAGCAAAAGGAAGCGAAGGCCAGAATATCCCCATTAATATTAAGGGGCACATACAAACTTAAACAACAGAACGAAGATACAGGAGATTTGCGAACAGCCATCAGTAGCAGCCATGAGACCTACACCCTAAGGCCTACCAGAATACGGCACTTCGCAAACGGACGTCAGCTGCACATATATATAAGCCAATAAATCTCCCCCCCTGGGCACAAGGCACATGAAGGAGGGAGAAACTCCTCTTCCCTCCCATTGCGATTGCAGCAATCCACACAGCCGTGCAGGGAGGCACACGAAACGCACCATAATAAATGACATGGACGCTGCAGGGAGGAACAAAAGAAAATCACTCAGACTGACACAAAAGCAGGAAGTCTAGAAGGAGACGGCTTAAAGGAAGCCTATGCTAAACAGCAGCTTCTGGGACAACTAAAAGCAAGGAATGCTCCAGACTGGTCCTGAAATGGCGTACCATTAGCGACGCAGTGAACATCATATAGTCTCGGCCCTAATCTTCCGCACTGCTGGACTGAGCAGACAGACCTACTCCCCTCCCTCATCTCTCCGGCTGGTTGCAGCCCTAACCCACCCTACGCCGCCCATACCAATAGAAGAAATGGGACGAACGGATGGGAAGCAATCCAAACTGCCCTTTGAAGCGCGCAAATCGACGGGAGGGCCAGCAGGGGAGGCCACCATAGACATGGCAGAAGGCCTACAATCGCAACCCACTCCTGAAGACCCTGACTTGCATTCCCTGTTACTGGCCATGCGACACAGCTTGAGCTCCATAGAAGCCAAAAGGGACACTATGAGTATGCGTATGGACTTCATCACCCAGAAACTAGAGAAACAGGACGAGCGCATAAGTGGAGCTGAACAAGGCATATCCAACATCGAGGACACTTCAACGCAGCGGGGGGATCAATTGCAACAAACGGAACGCCTCCTACGCACTATAGCCACTAAGAACGAAGACTTGGAGGCAAGATCGAGGAGGAACTACCTCCGCATACTGGGACTTCCTGAATCCACAGCCATGGGACGAATGGAGGATTACATGGAGACCATGCTTACAACACTGTTTGACGCCTCAGCACTGTCCAAGCAACTGGTTGTGGAAAGAGCGCGCAGATCTTTGGCAGTAAGACCCCCACCAGGTGCACCGCCTAGGCCCATTATAGCCCGGCTGCTAGATTATCGAGACCGTGATACGGTGCTGCGGCTGGCCAGGGAACAGTGACACCTCACATATGACAGAAATTAAATAGCCTTCTACCGGGACTTTACAATGGCGGTGCAGGAGGCGCGCTAAAAATATCTCCCAGTGAAGCGAAAACTGCAACAAGTGAATATCCCTTACGCTCTGCTCTATCCAGCCAAACTACACATCACAGTGCAGGGCAAACACCACATCTTCAATAACCCTCAGCAAGCTCAGGAGTATCTGCGGCGGGACAGAAGACGGCGAGCCTCTGGCACAGACGGGAGCCCAAACCGGTGGCCTGCAAGCCCACTATCTGAAAATGACTGAGCAAATCTAGGAAACACATCCAATCACCCCAGAACTATTTGCAGACTGATGGCTTGACTATCGAACCTATAAGACCTAGGAGTAATGAGCAGCTATGAACCTACTCAATATATGATTGTGTGAGACCCAGAAAAACAAACTGCAAAGATTGCACAAAATGCAGTTGTTATTGTCAAACCACAGCCCATACAAGCTAAGATCAGAACCCCGGAAACGTGAAAATGTTCTGCGAGGAACCAACGAATACTAGAAGATATTACCAACGAGTCTTATCCCGGGCACTCTCGTTTGCTCGAGGGCGAAAGCCTGGACCTCTGGCGATACCTCCCAAGCGGGAATTCCCAACTGAACTGAGACACCTGCAGGAACTGCGGAACGAGTGTCATGACTTTCTGCTATCTCCTTTCCTATCATTATTTTATCTCCTTCTTTACTCTTTTAATGTTCTATTATGATTGGCACCCTGCGGCCTGTTGGAGGTGCGCCTTGACAGGGTGGGATTCGCTGACGGAATTGGGCCGCTGGTGTGGGTGTGGGGAACATGGAAGTGGGGAAATGTTATTGTTTGCACATTGCACTAGACTATCGCTCCTACACAAAATGCAGGACTCAGCTGAGGTCCGAAAGACCCACGTCAATTCATGATGTACACGCATAGCACAATGATCCAATGAGTGCACCACAAACCACTAAGAGACCACACTACAACTTCCTATCCTGGAATGTACCGGGTTGGGTGATCCTCGTAAGCACAGGCACATTAGAAAATACTTGGACAGGCACAACAACCATGTCGCAAAGCTACAGGAAACACACTTCGACCCTGGTAGGTTGAACAACTTTGCAGCAAGGTGGGAAGCACACACCTGTTATGCGTCCTACTCCACATACTCTAGAGGCACTGTCATACTGATTAAAAGCGGGATACCATATCACCTTGGAGGCTGCCAACAGGACCCGCAAGGGCGATATTGCCTGATGGGGGAGAGGATTGCCACTCACTCCGTCACACTGGTCAATTGCTATGAACCCAGCATAGATGATGCCCCGTTCTATGACAAACTATGAGGCACCATTATAAATGTTGGCTCCACAAACCTCATGTGGGGGGGGGACTTCAATCTGACACTAGACCTTAGCAAAGACCGGTCACGAGGTGAGTCAGTGCAACACACTGCAGCCGTTAAGCACCTAAGAGGCATTATATAAGACCACCTTTTGATAGACACGTGGAGAAAATTGCACCCAAAGTGCAGAGAGGGCACGTTTTATTCCAGTGTGCATGCCAGCTGGTCTCGAATTGACTATTGGTTAATCTCCAGAGGCCTGGTTACATGGCTCACTAGCACGGAGCATTAAGCTTGTACATATTCCAACCATTCCCCAGTACTGATGCAGCTGCAGACCCCAGCGTCCATCTCCCCTTATCAGTCATGGAGATTATCTCCCAGACACCTCCTGGACACATGTTTCTGAGAAGAGGTCAGACAGGAAATCAATGAATTCTTTGAACGAAATCTAGACTCAGTGCCGAGCATCGCAACCATATGGGAGGCATTTAAAGTTACGTTACAGGGAATATGAATAGTAAAAGGCAGAGGAATACTACGAGATATTTGGAACACACAACATAAACTGGAGAGTGAAATTAAAGACACAGAGGGCAGACTCGTAGACAATGCAGAGGGAAATATCCAAACCAAACTATGCATTTTGGAAGCAGAACAAGAATGCCTCTTTCACTCCAAATACTACAGGGTGCGCCAATACAGTGAGGGGGAAAGATTGGGGAAAGCACTAGCGGGAACAGTCCGGCTGCCTAGATTTTCTAGTCATGTCCTGGAGGTGGATACCTCTGTGGGATGTCTGAAGAAAGACACTGCTGAAATTCTTCAGATATTCACAACTTACTACACAGACCTATACACAACGCGTAGGGAACAACCAATAGACATGGCCACATATTTAGAAGATACTGCATTAGCGTGGGTCGATGGGGCCCACAGGTAGTTCTTAGCAGCTGAAATAGAAGAGGATGAAATAAGAGCAGCCATAATGCAGCTCAGATCAGGAAGAGCCCCAGCTCCTGATGGCTTACCATCTGAGTTTTATAAATGTTACATAGAAGTCCTGGTGCCCATACTCAAAAATGTTTATACAGAGGCAACGAGACCGGCACATTACCGCCAACAATGCGCAAAGCCATGATCATCTCCCTTTTGAAACCAGGGAAATCAGCGACTAAATGCGAAGCATATAGGCCGCTTTCACTATTAAATTGTGATGCCAAAATACTGGCTAAAATACTAGCCAACAGACTTAGCGTGTTGATGGACAAATTGATCCTGCCTGATCAATCTGGATTTGTACCGGTGCTGGCCACATCTCATAATCTGCGAACCCTATTTGCAATAATACAGGATATCGATCATGAGCTCGCTGCGGTGGCTGTTTTTTTAGATGCCACCAAAGCGTTCGACTCCCTGGAGTGGGATTACCTATTCGCTGTGCTGAAAAGAATGGGCTTCCCCCCCTCTTTCCTCTCATGGGTTGCCTTATTATATAATCAACCGCGAGCGATTGTACAAATCAATAGCTGCTCACCTCCCATTACGATATCACGAGGCACCAGACAAGGGTGTCCACTCAAGCCCTTGTTATTTGCTCTCGTGGTTGAGCCTCTGGCGGCAAAACCACGACAGCACCATAGTAAATACACGCGGAGGTATCCAGAACGGCACCTACTGGTGTCCATGTATGTGGACGATATTATATTATACCTCCGTGAACCGCACATAAGTTTGAACCCTATTCTCCGAGAGTTTATACAATTCAGGAGGCTGTCAGGAGTTACTATCAACTGGGATAAGACACAGATGTTCCCTCTCACACCAAACATGCATCAATTTTCCTTGGACTACCCT
The DNA here is from genome assembly GCA_963921515.1 of Calotriton arnoldi. Lineage (NCBI taxonomy): Eukaryota > Metazoa > Chordata > Amphibia > Caudata > Salamandridae > Calotriton > Calotriton arnoldi. Next base: position 1,129,632 of record CAWUFW010006247.1, on the reverse strand, counting down.
CTCAAATGGTGCTGCTCTGACCTTAGATACTTGGGGATAGTAATCACCAGAGACAAAGAATCAACGCTGAGGGCCAACTATGGCACTGCAATCGATACTATCACAGAGACAGTGGCATGCTGGATTGCACTACCGTTGTCACTTGCAGGGCGCATCTCCCTAATTAAAATGATTGTCCTGCCGAAACTGCTTTACCTATTTATGAACATACCAGACTCTCCAGGGCGCCAGTGCTTCCACACTCTGCAGACACAACTAATCAAACTCACATGGGGGGGTAAACAACCCACAATACGATGGACCACGCTGACCCAACCCTTCAGTAAGAGTGGCTTTGAAGCGCCAGACATGGAGCTTACTACCTCTGTGCACAAGCACACTTCGCCGTGTATTGGTTCCAACCACCACCATATATGCCACACTTAGCAATTGAAAAGGGCTACATGGCCCCTCTCCCCACTACTGCATTCTTGGGGGCCAAACCTCCTTGCGCTGGGCATTCACACACGACAGTGGGATGCACAGGGTCGGCCTGGAAAAAACTAGGGGAGAAATGACATAAGCCGTTATTATACTCCCCGCTGCTGCCTTTGCCATACCACCCAGGCATACCGGTCACTCATGAAGCGGCCTGCAGAACTATGCTACAAAACAGGGGTGTCACAACATGGGGAGACCTCTACCAAGATGGCGAGTTTAAAGATTGCCCATTGTTTTTCCGAGACAACCCACACACTCCACTTGAGACTTTCATGTACATTAGGATCAGACACGATGTAAAAGCAGCCTCACCCACATTCCCGAAAGAACCCCCTACTTTAAATACGCTACATGTACTATTACAAGATCCACAGCCCATCCACACAGTGTCTCGACTATACAAGGTGGCGCTAATAGAACTCCAAGCGGAAGCGAGAGGAGAACGTGCGGGGTGGGCCTTGGCATTTGACACCCAACAACGGACAAGCAATGGACATACTGCTGCAATAAAACAGAGACAATAACAGCCAGTAGCTGCCTCAGAATCATATATTATAAATATTTGCAACGGGTTTACTATACCCCTGTAAGACTGTCTAAATACCAGCTGCGACAAGAAGATCGATGTGCGCAATGCCGGAGGGAAGGGTCAGACTTTCTACACACAGCTTGGGAGTGCAGAGAAATACAAGATTACTGGCTGGAGGTATTCAGTGCCCTATCGCTTATGTCTGAACAACACATACACCCAGACCCGGTAATCGCTCTGCTAGGATAGACTGAGGAGATAGCTATACCATACAGAAAGCTCATATCACTAGGACTGTTATTAGCTAAAAGGCGGGTGGCTTGTAGATGGGGGAGAGGACGAGCCTCCAAATTCAAGGAATGGATACATGACATGACCCACGTCAAAAACCAACTTACTACATATGCTGAGTTTCTACCACCCACCTCTAGACCCTGAGACATATGGGAGTGGCTGCAACGATATCTGTTAGAACAGGATAGCGCGGCTGCAGACACCAGCACATTCTAAGAAATTAAGGGCAAAAGACATGGCTGGCATGACAGGGTATAGACGAAGAGGGATGGGAAAGGCATGGAAGAGGCCCTCAGGAAGAATAAATGGATAATTACAGGAGCTAAATACCTGCTGAAAGTGTACAAATTAAATGTGTGTCGACGGACCATACAATGATGATACAAATGTAAAATGGCCTGCATCTTAGAGAATATGTATTAATATCATGATAAGTCAGTATAATGTAATGTTGTTTGATTGTCTTAAGTTGAAAAAACCAATAAATAAAAAAAATAGATTGAAAGAAAGTTGCAGAGTAGCATGAGGGAGTGAAGGACCAGTGTTCGTCACATAGTGCGCTGTACAGGCGTAGATGGACTTACCTTTGGTCGGCCTGCTTTGGATGTCCACTGCGTGTCTGATCTGCAGCTTCCGTCAAATAGGGCCTGGAAGGGGGAAGGAGCGCAGGAGTGGTGGGCAGGGTTAGCTAGAGCACAGGATAGGCGAGGCGGTGCAGGAAAAATCAAGTAAGGAGCAGGTTGCAGAAGGGAGCACGAGAGGTGGGATGCAGGAAATGAAGCACCAAGAATGGCAGAGCACAAGGGGAAAAAACACAAGGCAAAATGAGGGCAACAGAAGCGAGAAAGGGCAAAGAGGGAAAAGAAGATAATAGAGTGCAAAAATAGCAAATAGTCCAACAATGAGCAAAGAATAGCAAAACAAGAACAAAAGAGTGAAAAAGAATACACAGAGTGAGAAAAAAGGGCAAATAGTTCAGAAAAGAGCAAAAAGTGAAAAAGAGAGAACAAAGTGAGGGAAAAGAGCAAAGAGTGCAAAATAGAGCAAAGAGTGAGTGGAAGAAGGGCGACGGGTGAGAGTCAGATGATCAAGTCAAAGAGTGAAGGGTCACAGAGCTAGAGAGTGAGAGTGAAGCTGGGGAAAAGGATGGAGAAAAGACAGGAGCCGAGTCCGTAAAGACCTGAACCAGTCAGAGAAGTGGTCCAAGGTGGGTCCAGGGAGAGCAGGGCCTGGATACCTGCTTAATCTATAGTATGTTTGTTAGACCTGTCATACTTAGGGTGGCCTTCCCCCAACTTTTTGGCTGCTTACCTCCACTTTTTGCTGTATCTTTTTTTGGCTTTAGGAATCTGAGCACTTTACCACTGCTGACCAGTGCTATAGTGCATGTGCTTCTCCCCTAAACATGATGACATTGGTGTTTGCCTGATTGGCATCTTTAGTTTACCTGTTAGTCCCTTGTACCATATACCCAGGGCCTATACTCTAAATTCTACTAGTGGGCCTGCAGCACCGGTAGTGCCACCCACACAAGTAGCATTTCAAACCTGTCTCAGGCCTGCCTTTGCAAAGCCTGTGTGTGTGTGCAATTTGCTGCCACTGTAACTTGACTTTTAAAACCACTTGCCAAGCCTTAAACTCCCCTTTTATCACAGATATGTCACTTCTAAGGAAGCCCCTACTAGACCTAAGGGCAAGGTGCTGAGTAACTAAAAGGTACAATGTACTTTAAAGTTTGTCCAGGTAGTGACAAACAGCTAAATTTGTTTTTCACTACTGTGAGGCCTACTCCTCTCATAGGCTAGCATTGGGAATTTCTTAAAACACTTTTAAGCTGTAATTCCTAATTAGAAAGGAATAGCTAGTTCACGTTTCATATCTTTGGAATGGTAATGCTAAACCCCCTTTAGTGGTAAAGTTGAATTTAACATTACTATTTCAGAAAGGCCACTTTTAGAAAGTGGGCATTTCTCGGCTCTTACCTTAGCTCTGTGTGCCTGTAGCCCGTCTCCAATACACGTCTGCAAGAGTTTTGTATTATTCATGTATGTTTTGTGCTTTTAAATATGATTTTAAATGTGTATTGTGCTCTGTGTTGTGTGTCACAAGGATCACTGGTTTCACTAGATTTGCTCACCTCAACCAACGATATACTATATTTCACCAGATCTTTCACAATGAGGTGGTGTTTGATATATCTATAAACTTACACAATGCACTCAATTTTATAAGTATAAGCGGTGTGTTTTATCCTGTATACTGCCAGGACTTTGGCTGGCTAACTCTTCCATTATATATTACAGATTACCAAGCAGTAACACCAAGTAGGTGCCATAGTTTTGTATTATTAGCATGCAGAGTGTGTGCAGTCATTCAGCACTATAAAAGGAGTGATATCAGTGAGTTAGATTCTTGGTCCAGAAGAAAAGCCACGGGGTTTGGCTTGAAACATGTAGACCATTAGAAAGGTAGGTACATTATCATACAGCCCAGTGGTATGTAGCACTTACCTACTAGGCAGGTAACTTTTCACATAAGACCCCCGCCACTCCTATTTTCATCATTTAGAATATATCTAAAAGTGCTCCCATGTAACTTGTAGGTCGTAGCATGCCCGCTCCACAGCGGAACGGGATGAACCCTATGATGAAGCATGCCATCAAGGGGTAATCCTGGTGGGTGAGGGTTGTATAAGAAAACCAAGCATTTTCTTTGTCTTATGGTGGGTTAGTTCATTTAACACGGATGGGCTCTTTTGTTTTTGGTACATGTCAGTAGGAGGATGAGCCCTTCTGAGACTTTCCTCTTATCTTCCCCCATTTTTGTTGAGATAATTTAGGCAGCTTGCAGCTGTGGGAGTAACCTATTAACAATTGCAAGTAGCATTTCTGTTAAATCCTTGTTAAACACAGAGTACATATAATGTTTCCTAGAGAAATGGCTGGAATAAGAGGTCTGACTTTCTCGGCAAAGGAATTGGAGAGGGTTTTAGCATCGATATTGCCTTTTGAAGGGACCACTAACCCAGACATTGGTGTATACAATAAAGACTGGGACAAACTCACCACTCCAAAAGAGACTCAGATCAAAAGCATTATTCATGGAATTTTGATGACTGAGTATCTGAGAGAAAATGCAGCTCCACAAGGACTCATTGTAAAAAACAAATCATTTATTTTTTAGCATGACAAATCAATTAAAAAGGACTGGTCATTGATCTTGTGGCACTGCACACGCGACTGGCTGATCCTCGTTAGTAAAACAGCAGCCCGGCTATCATAAGAACTAAACACTGAATACACACTATAGAAGTCCGTTTGAAGTCCTATCATTCAACTGCGAGTCTGAAGAAAAGACTAGAGGAATTAAACCAGACCATGAGTGAATTTGAAGCCACACTCAAACAAACAAAATTTCAGACACACAAGAAAGACACTAATACATTTAAACATGAGCAGGTGTACCCATACATAAGGATCAACTTTGTCATCTCTGGAAGAGACTCTGGCTACAATATATATAGTGACTCAGCTGATACTAGATCCAACAGTTCCAACTTTAGCTCAGGTAATAGTGGCGATTATCGAGGAAGAAGGGGAAACAGAAGGGGGACATGGTCAGGATATGGACAAGGGAGAGGATGGGGCCCATATAATGGCCAACCGATGTACCCAATGACATTTTACTATGGTCCACCACTCCAGATGTAGCCACCTAATTTTGAACAATGGGAATCACCGAATGGCCCTTTGCCAACATATTTTCATTACCAACATAGGCCTTTTTTATGGGCAGGCCAAGGCCGTACAAGAGGCAAAACGAAGAGGAGGAATTAAGTCCAGTGGGCCCCCATACAGGAATAGGTTGTGGTGATCACCAGTAGTATGATAAAGGATGCAAAACTAGGCCTGAGCAACCAACCAGCCTTATTGTTAACCTTACTGACAAGAGACTCTTGAACCCACAATTGCAGGTGTTGGAGAAAGGTCTTGGTTTCGTACCTACGGCAACCTTGGACAAGTTCAAACTCAGCTGCAAGGTCAATGAGTTAATTAGAAAGATCAAACTGAGGGCCTTTTTTAATGTAAACCTCAAGAAAACAACACAGAGGGTAATACTGGACTCGAGTTAAGTCCACATTCACTCCGCCCACCACGCCAGTCCCCGTTGAGAGACTCACATTTGAGAAGGCAGTTCTGAAGGAGATAAGAGAAACTGATCCCAGTACTTTGAGTATTTTTCACAACACAATTTGGGAAGAAAAATTAGCCATTAAAGAATTGGCCAATGACCAAAGTATCGTGATCAAACCAGCAGACAAGGGGGAAGCCATTGTCATGCAGTCGACAGGGACATATCGGAAAGAATGTCTCAGGTTCCTAATTGACGAATGGAATTATGAACGGCTGTCCACAGACCCAACTAATTTTCTTAGAACAAAAATATGTAGTATGAGTGAACAAGCCCTGGCCCATGATTGCATATCACCAAAAGAGGGGGCTTTTTTAACTAACAAAACCCATCCTCCCCCTATTTTTACACTATTCCAAAGATCCATAAGAACATGAAGAACCCACCTGGGCGACCTATAGTGTCGGGGATAGGTTCAATTCTGGAGCCATTATCCAGGTTTGCTGATGCTTTCCTCAGGCCCTTAGTCGAAGAACACAAGCACCTATCTCAAGTAGACCAAAGATGTCCTATTCCTCCTAAGGGATACCCTTTTTGACCCAGACACCCATATTCTTATGGGTCTCGACATCGAGAGCTTTTATACAAGCCTCCCTCATGCTGAAACCCTGAACATAATTGAAGAAGTTCTTTTTCAAGTGGATTGGGAGTACCAAACATCTGGAAATATAGTGATGGATTGTTGCAATTGGGCCTTAACTATCAATGTATTTGATTTTGAAGGGACCTTTTACTTACAGAAGCACGGGACCAGCATGGGCAGTACCTTTGTGCCGAGCATTGCTAGCCTGTATGTCCACCATTTAGAAGTGCACAAGATACTATGCCCTCATAACCCTTACGTAAAACTTACAAGATTGTGGAAGAGGTATATTGACAACATTTTGGTCATGGGACGGTAATGAGACAACAGCAAAATGTTTTCTGGGCTGCTGAATACACATAATGAGTTTTTGAAATTCACCCACAACATAAGGAACAAGGAACCACCTCAATATAATATCTGACCAAGGTACCCTCAGGACCATGACACATGAGAAACCAACAGCACAATACTGCCTACTCCTGTATGACAGTTTTGATCCGCGCCACCTTAGAGAGAACCTCCCCTTTGGCCAGTTTCTCAGACTGAGGAGGAACTGCTCTGAATTAAGGAACTATAAGATACAAGCAGACCGTTTGGCAACCAAGATAGAGGCTAGAAAATATCCACCCGGAATAGTGGCACAAGCAATGAAATTGGCACGAAATAACAACAGAGAGTCCTTACAGGGCCATGTTCCCAAGAAAGAAAAAGAGGAGAGACCCATCTGTATTACCACGTTTAACATAGCCTTAGATAAAGTGAGTAAGATCATATATAAGCATTTGCGAATTTTAAACAGTGGCTCCCTAAATTTCCCTAAACCCATGTTCTCTCATAGACGAGGTCAAAGTCTATGAGACATGCTAGTACATACGCGCCCCCGGAAGCCGACAACAGACAGAAACCGGACTCTTTCCATGTGGCAGGTGCAGTGTATGTCACCTAACTTAAGGAACAAAAATAGTATCCTTTACCAACAACACAATGTGGGAACTCAGGTAATTCACAAATTTCAACACACAGGGCCCGATTCACAGAACTAACTTAAGACAAAATCCGAAACTTACTACCATTTTGGTATTCACAGAAGGCACTTACTCATTTTGGTATTCACAGAAGGCACTCACTCATTTTGGAATTCACAGAAGGCACTTACTCATTTTGGGTAAGTGTTTTCTGTGAATCCCAAAATGAGTAACTTACTCATTTGAGTAACTTACTTATTTTGAGTAACTTATTCATTTTGGTATTCACAGAAGGCACTTACTCATTGATGAGTAAGTGCCTTCTGTGAATACCAAAATGAGTAAGTGCCTTCTGTGAATACCAAAATGGTAGTAAGTTTAGGATTTTGTCTTAAGTTAGTTCTGTGAATCGGACCCACAGAGTGGTATATTTAATCTCTTGCCCCTGTAACCTACACTATGTAGGTATGACCCCTGCAAGATAAAAACTAGAATTTGTGAACATCACAGTAATCTCACATGTGGACGAGCGACAAAAAAAATGTCGACCCACTACATCGAGAAGAAAGACACAGTGCAAGACTACTGATGTGTGGTCCTGGAACACCTGAATGACACTGCCAATTGTGAGTCCAGATTGTCCGAAAAAGAACAACACTGGGTGTTCAAGCTTAAGACACACACTGAGGGCCTGAATGATAATATTCCATTGGGACAATTTCAGCATAACTCCTACCATTAACTGGCTCTTCAAACACTGAGTCTCCTTCGGACCACCAAAAATATTGGGTTGCTCATTCTAAAGTTTTTTCTCCTTCCCCTGGAATATGGTCTACCCCAAATGATGACGAAACATGGAACATGACAATATCTTTTGTGATGTTGTTTTTTATTTCCACGAAAATCCCATTTAGAAGGGTGGAATCACACACACCAACCAGGAAGCAGAGATAATAATGGTCCACCCTCAATAATGATGAAACATGATAATATCTTTTGATATGCCGCCCTTTACTTCCCACGCAGGTCCCATTTAGAGGGGTGGAATCACACCCACCAACCAGAGAGCAGAGATAATGATGTTTCTGGGCACTTTTTCCTGTAATTTTTCTTGCCATATTTTTTATTTTCACATTCATCTTTATTCATTTATATTAATTTGTGTGTGAGTATGACCTAACCCAGGCCGTATCCGCTTATCTTTAACACAAATGAAATGAGGAAGTTGTCTATAGCGGTCTAGTTATCACACAGCAAAGAGGACATCACGTCCACACGCTCCACTTACCGACATTGAGTATTTGATCCCAGCAAGGGGAAGAGGACAGTAACATTTGAGCCCCAGGTTGATATACCTAAGTCACTGAACTGAGGTGAAGCTTTTTCATAGTAAGTACGGCATAGCAGCAACAACTACAACATTACTGTTTCCTCTTAAGGAGCGAACATTCATGATCATGACATGCTGATCTCTACTTTTTACCATATAGAGTGTGGTTTCAAGCTCGCCTCGACACCGGAGGAGCCATGATGCAAGAGTTTTGCATTTTTTATGTATGTTTTGCACTTTTAAATGTGTATTGTGCTCTGTGTTGTGTGTCCCAAGGATCACTGGTTTAACAAGATGTGCTCACCTCAACCAACGATATACTATATTTCACCAGATCTTTCAAAATGAGGTGGTGTTTTGATATATCTATAAGCTTATACAACACACTCAATTTTATAAGTATAAGCATTGTGTTTTATTTTGCATATTGCCAAGATTTTGGCAGGCTAACTCTTCCATTATACATTACAGATTACCAAGCAGTAACACCAAGTAGGTGCCATAGTTTTGTATTATTAGCATGCAGAGTGTGTTCCAACATTCAGCTCTATAAAAGGAGTGGTGTCAGGGAGTTAGATCCTTGGTCCTGAAGAAAAGCCATGGTGTTTGTCTTGAAACATGTAGACCATTAGAAAGGCAGGTACAGTATTCCCTATACTTTCTATCTTTTCCCCATTTTTTAATCATACCGCCTGGAGGTCAGATTAAAGTAGCACTTACCTACCAGGATCTTCATCATTTAGAATATATCTATAAGTGCTCCAATGTAACTCGTAGGTTGTAGGTTGTAACACGCCCCTTTCCGCAGCGGCACGGGATGAACCCTATGAAGAAACATGCCACCAAGGGGTAACCCTAGTAGGTGAGGGTTATATTAGAAAAAATATATATATTTTTTGTCTTATAGAGGGTTAGTTCATTTAACACGGATGGGCTCTTTTGTTTTTTGTACACGTCAGTAGGAGGACAAGCTATTCTGAGACTTTCCTCTTATCTACCCCCTTTTATGTTGGGAAAATTCCATCTAGACACCCACAAACACAGCAATGGTGGGTGTGACAGAGGAATCAACAGCATTAATCTGCATTCTGATAACCTTCCTGGGCGTGAAGTGGGAGAGGAAATTGACACTTACATCTGAAGAGGCTGTGCCATGTTCCCACACAAAGGACTCTTTACCCCCACAGATAGCCTGGCAGACAGGGATGGGATGAAAGGGGGAACTGCTCACTTCAGGAAGCTGCTTTGAAGTCACCTCCCACTTCCAAGGCACATTTGATTATAAGTACTGGGACTCTGACCCTACCAAAACAGTACACTACTGGACCTGTGAAGAACTCTGCCAGGAGTAAGGACTGCAGTGCTACAAGAATTGCCACTCTGCTTGACTGACTGCTCCAGGGAACTGCTTCACTGATGTGCTGAACTGCCGCTGCTACCTGCTGATCTCTGCCATGCTGAGGACTTGGACTGGACCCATCTCATTTGAACCCAAAGTGACTCCAAGTGCTTGGTGATTTGCCCCCTGTTTTCTGAATTCTCAGGGTCATCAAAGACTTCCTACAATTTTGCTGGTGCTGCTGGACTCTGCCATCTGTGAGTCCTACCATTGCCTGAAGTGCCCCTCTAGTCCTGGGCCTCATAAGTGCATTCTTACAGCTTTTCCTTCATCAACGCAGCGGCGACTTTGTGACGATCAGAACCGACTCATCGCTTGCAATGCCGATGTAGCGGCTGCTCGAGAACAGTGATTCTACTGCTGGCGCGGCTCAACAACTACGAACAGCGTGGCACAACAACGATGCAGTGGCTGCATTGTACAGGGATTCGACAATGAAGCTTCCATCGATGGTGCCTATCGGCGCTGATGCTCACCTCCATCCACGGGATCGATGACGAAGAAGTGCCTCCTTGACTCCTCTCCTGCCCTAGATTCCTCGAAGTTGGCTCTTTGCTCCATACCAGGAACTTTGCTAGCGGGACCTGTCTGAGAACTGTAGACGGCCTGCCCTCCATTGCGGTTTGCTTGAACTTTGGATTTATCCCAGATTAGCGCGACCTCAAGTAACCTTTTAGTGCTATTGACTTCTAAGCACTATTTTTGGTTTATTCTTTAAAAATTAATAACTCCGGTTCTACACATTGGATTGTTGCCGTTTTGGTCTTGATTTTCTCATAAAATTATTCTCTATTTTTCTAAGCCTGTGTGAGGTTTTTTTGTGGTGAATTCCTTGTGTTACTGTGTGTGTGTGTTGCACAAATACATTACACAGTGCCTCTTTAGATAAGCCTGCCTGCTCTGTGCCAAGCTACCAGAGGGTGAGCACAGGTAATCTTTTGGTGTGTATCTTGCTTACCCTAACTAGAGTGGTGGCTCCTGCTTAGACAGGGTGCATACCTCTGCCAACCAGAAACCACATTTCTAACATTAGTGATCAGAGGTGAGGATAGGAAGGAGATTCCTGAGGAGGAGGAAGACCTGATTTTGTAGTCTGAAATGGCTCTGGAACTGCTGGTGAAGGGAGCCAACATCCTGCCATGAGCAGTAGTGGTTACCAGAGCTGGGAGCAGTGTCTCATCAATGAGCCTGTCCCCAGAGAAGCTGGCAGACAGGAGGGAGGAAAGAAAACTTAAACTAGGTCTTGCCAAGTTAGAACAGGAGGTAAAGCTTGCCAAACTAAAAATGGACAAAGAACAAGTTCTGGGGAAAGGAGGGTGGCTTAGCAGGCGAGGAAGATGTCTCATGAGCTAAATCTCAGAGATCTGGATATAAGAGCCCTACAAGTGGGATCCAGCAACAGCAATGGTGGCAGCATACCTACAGTGGCCGTGGGTGAGTCCAGAGTCAGAATCCCAAAGGATTTGATGGCCAGTTATGTGGTGGCGTTGACATAGACAAATGGTATGCATCCTATGAAGTGACTCTGAGGGTGCACAAGGTCCCAGAAGAGCTGGGACCTTGTGCACTTTCAGTGCCACTTCATAGGCTGCAGAGGAGCTCTGGGGTGGTAGTTTGTGAAGCTATATGTCCATGGTGGGGAGGGACACACTCCTTACACTAGAGGTTCGAGGACCAGACATGCTACACTTCAATCAAGGTCATCCTAATCAGCAGATTTGGACTGACCCCTTGGAGGTATAGGCTCAGATTCTGGGATAGTCACAAGATCTCATCACAAACAAGTTGGAATTATTGGATTATGCCAGCAAGGCACTGAAGGGCTGGGTTAGGGGCAGCAAGGTTGATCATTATTCAGGGCTGTACAACTTGATTTTGAAGGAACACATGCTTGATTTTTGTTTTTCAGAGCTGCGCCTAGTTGTTAGCAAGGTAACTGACCCCAGGAAACTTGCTGAGGAGGCCTACATCTGGGTGAGCACCAGAGTGTTCAAGAAGGCATCTGGGGTGAGGGACTTCCAAAAGGGCGGTCAGAGTTCCCAAAAGAAGAAAGAGGGGGCAGATAAAAATACAGAGTTCTGTAAAGGCCCCCAAAACAACTCGTAGGAAAATGGGTCTGGTTCCCATTCCTAATCTAGCAACCAGAAGAAAAACTACCCTGACAAAGGTCAGCAGCTAAAGCCCATTAAGTGCTACGAGTATGGACAATACAAGAGGGATCCCAATTGTATAAAAAAAAGCATAACCTCCCACTAGGGGAAATATTTCATGGGTGGCTAGTGTAGTGCTGGGGGAGGAGTTTGTCCCACTTAATGGGGGGAGTTTAGTGGGGTTACCCTAATGTCCCTGGGTGACAGTGAGATGGTTCCTAAGATCCATGTACCTTCAAATACTACAAAATATAGGCAATGGGTCACCATCAGTAGTTAAGGTGTTGAGGCTCTGAGGAATACAGGAGCCAGCATGACTATAGTATGAAGACAGTTGAGGTCTCCAGAGAAGGAAATTCCAAATGCATTCCACTAAGTTGTGGTGGCTGACAACACTATTTGGTGACCCTTGTTCCCTTTGAGTGGGAGGGGTTACAGGTCCTCTGAAAGTTGTTGTGAGCCCTGTCATACCTGTGGACTGTTTGTTGGGTAATGAACTTGAGCACACTATCTGGAAAGCAGTGGAGCTCAAGGCTCATTTGGGAAGTTGGGGTTACCTTATTGGATTTGTGCAAAAACAAGATTTATGGCTGCCGAGGATGGGAGTGAAAAAGGCCTGGATCGTGGAACAGTGGCCCAGCCACCTGCAAAAATAGGGACAGGCAGAAGGCGTGGTAAAGCAGCCCCTGAATGTCTTCCCAATGAGGTGGATGGGGCACCTGCAGTGGCTACCTCAGAGCCCACTGAGGAGGGCACAACCTCCGTTGGTGAACTGCCTAAACTTGCTGGATTTTGAAAAAACTTGCTGGTTGGCATATAGAAGGAGGACCCACCAAGGAAGAGTTCTGTAGGGCACATAGGGAGTGTTCAACTCTTGAGGGCATGAGAGAGTGGGCTGAAGTCCATGCAGCAGGTGATGTCTCTAGAAGATATCACATTTAGTGGAGGGACAACCTCCTTTATAGTGAGCCTAAGGCTCTTGTGCATGGGACACCAAGGGCCCTGGTGGTCCCCCAATGCTAAAGGGACTTCCTACAGAAGCTGGCTTATGAGATTACCCTGGCAGGACGCCTGGGCAAAGAGAAGACCTTTGCAAAGCTTGTCCCACACTTTTTTTTGCCCATGATCGGGACTCCCTCAGTTTAATACTGAAGGACCTGAGTAACCTGCCAGGCCAGTGTGAAGACAGGGCAGAGGCTGAAAGCCCTCCTTAATCCCTTGCCTGTAATAGGCACACCCTTTTAGCAGGTGGGCATCAACATTATTGGGCCTATGGGTCCCCAGACTGCATCAGGCAATAGGTTTATCCTGATTCTGGTGGATCATGCCACTAGGTAGCCAGAGGCAATCCCTCTGAGGACTATGACTATTTTTCCCCAGTGAAGTTGTGTCTAGCAGGGGCACATACTTCATGTCTCTTATATGCAGTCAATGTGAAAGGAATGTTGAGTAACTTACAAGTTGTTCACTCCTTACCATTCACAAACCAATGGGCTTTAATCTGAAAGTCATGATTAGAGGCCAAACTGAAGCCCTGAGGAATAACTAGGACATCCTCTTACCATGCCTGTTGTTTGTCTATTGGGAAGTGCTCTTCAGCCCCTTTGAGCTTCTGTATGGACACCTTGTTAGAGGGCTTCTGAGTCTGGTGAAGTGTGGGAGGGAGTAAGCTCCCAGGAGTACTCCACGGGAAATAGTGAGCTACAGGCTGCCCTTCAGAAGTCAGATGGCTAAGCTGTGGAAGCAAGCATTTGACACCTTGGAAGACAGTCAGGCTGTGATGAAAGAATGGTATGACAAAAGATTTTACTACTGTGGAATTGGAGCCTGATCAGAAAGCAGTCCTCTTCTCTTTTCTCCCCTACTCCTGGGACTACACATGTGTGCCCATGATGTGGACCCTGGAGACAATCTCCCTGTTAAGAAAAAGTCTTACAGGTTGTCGCATATGGTGAGGGTGAAGAGAGAAGTCTCTAAGATGCTGGAGTTGGGGGTGATAGAACCCTCCAGTAGCCCATGGTCCAGTCCTGTGGTTCTGATACCAAAAGATCCCCCAGCGGGCACCACACCTGTACTGAGGTTCTGTGTGGATTATAGAAGGCTAAATTCTGTTACAAAGACTGATGCTAATCCCATCCCCCGGGCGGATCAGCTCATTGACAGGGTAGGGGCTGCCCAGTACTTAAGTACCTTTGATATTACATCAGGGTGCTGGCAGATCACCCTAACAGAAGGGACCAAGGAGAGATCTGCTTTCTCCATTCCAGAGGTCCACTACCAGTTTTGCGTAATGCCCTTTGGACTCAAGAATGACCCTGCCACCTGCCAGAGATTGTTTAACCAGGTACTTGCTAATATGGAGCTCTTCTCCACTGTCTATCTGGATGACATAGCTCTCTACAGTAGCAGTTGGAAGCACCGCCTTTTTCACCTTCAGGAAGTGCTTTAGGCTCTGCATAGGCAGGCCTGACTATCAAGGCTAGTAAGAGCCAGATAGGGCAGGGGGACAGTGTACTACTTGGGACACTCAGTGGGCAGGGGTAAGGTGCAGCCCCTCCAGGCCAAGATGGAGACTATCAAGGCCTGAAAGCCCCCCTTAAACCCAGATTGAGGTCAGAGCGTTCTTGGGCCTCACTGGATATTACAGGAGGTTTGTCAAGAGATATGGTACTATTGTTTTCCCCTTGACAGAGCTGGCTTCTACGAAGCAGCCCACAAATGTGATTTGGACAGAGGCATAAGAAACTGCACTTGACTCCCTCATGCATGCCATCTGTCAAGCCCGGTGCTCAAGGCACTTCACTTCTCCAAGGAGTTTTTCAGTCAAACAGATGCCTCATAACATGGCATGGGGCAGTGTTATCACAGGTAAAAGAAGAGGGCGTGGACCAACCCGTAGACTTCATCTCCAGGAGGTTACTCAGGGAACAGAGGTGGAGTGCTATAGAGAGAGAGGCTTTTGCTGTGGTCAGTTGAGCCAATACCTGTTTGGTACTCACTTCCTGATTCATTCTGATTTGAGGCTCCTCAGGTGGCTCATGCAAGTGAGGGGTGAAAATCCAAATTTTTGAGGTGGTCCATTTCCCTACAATGTATGGACTTCAGGGTGGATAACAGACCAGGGTTAGACCACACCAATGCTGACAGTCTGTCCAGGTTGTTCCGCCTTAGCGATGAGAACTACCTAGAGGTTGGGTAGATCTCCCTACTTTCAGCTGAAGGGGACACGTCCTAGACCTGTCATCCTTAGGGTTGTCTCCCCCAACCTTTTGCCTGTTTATCTCCACTTTTGCTGTATCTCTTTGTTGGCATTTGGATTCTGATCACTTTTCCACTGCTGATCAGTGCTAAAGTGCATGTGCTTCTCCTCTAAACATGGTGACATTGGTGTATACCTTATTGCCATATTTAGTTTATCGGCAAGTCCCTTGTAAAGTGGTATACCATATACCCCGTACTTTAAATGCTACTATTGGGCCTGCAGCACTGGTTGTGCCATCCACACAAACAGCCTTTCAAGCCTTTATTAGGCCTGCCATTGCAATGTCTGTGTGTGCAGTTTACTTTCACTTTGACTTGGCATTTAAAACCACTAGCCAAGCCTTAAACTCACCTTTTATTACACATAGGTCACCCCTACGGAAGGCCCTTGGTTGTCCTGAGGGCAGGGTGCTGTGTGAATAGAAGGTAGGACATGTACTATTACATTTTACATGTCCTGGTAGTGACAAACAGCTAAACTCCTTTTTCACTACTGTGAGGCCTACTCCTCTCATACACTAGCATTGAGTATTCCTTAAAACACTTTTAAGCTGTAATTCCTGATTAGAAAGCAGTAGCTAAATCATGTTTCATATCTTTGGAATGGTAATGATAAATCATCTTTAGCTGTAAAGTTGGATTTAACATTACTATTTTAGAAATGCCACTTTTAGAAAGTGGGCATTTCTCTGCTTTTAACTTAGCTCTATGTGCCTGCAGCTTGTCTCCAGTACACATCTGGGCTGGGTGACAGCTACACTTTGTGCGTTCCCTCTAGACAGCCACAAACACAAGAAGAAAAGTATTTCTTTAAAAGAAAATTCCTTCTTTAGGAACAAATTTGTAGGATATAATCTGATTTCTCTTTCTAAAATACATCGAAGATGAAGGCCAAATTTTTCAATATCTTTTTTTACATGTATCTTACAGCTTCCCAACAACCCACTCAGGAACCTGACTTTCAGAACACCTTCCCTCTCAGTCTTATTTAAGTTCCCTATTGATTTTCTTTAAAGGAAAATTCCTCGGGGGAAGATGGCAGACGTCCCTCCATGAGTGCCTTGCTCTCAGGTTGGGACTCCGCTTGCATACTGCTGCTGGCATTGCTTTTTTCCCCATTTGAAGGGGTTGTCCAGACCTGACTGAGGCCCCGAAACTTGGGGAGACCATGTGCCTCGTGAGGGGGCATGGCAAAGATGAGACGCAACCTGGGCCTACATTGCCAGGTGATGCGCAGAGCCAGCAGCCCTGGTGCAACTGTAGGGGAGGTGATCGCCCAGCCGCCTCAGTGCCGGGAGAGTACTTTAAAAACCCCTGGGGTGACACCACAAAACCAAATTTGGCGGAAACCCAGTTGCTGAAGCCCTGTGCCAGGGTCCCGTCTGTGTGGGCCCAGTGACTGCTTTGTGTATTCACTGGGGCTGCTGCTCCGGCTTGGTTGGCTGTGAGAGCCTGTGCTGGCGGGGCCGGCTGGGGCTTGCTGATCTTGTTGACCAGGGCTGCGGGCAGAGGATTTGGCCCCGGGCCGTCTCCCTCCCATCCCCACCTGTTCTCCTTCACCACATCGATTGAAGGAGCCTGGCTGTTGCGGAGGGCGGAGGTCTGAGGGCCACAGATGACTCTTCCTCTACCCCTGTGGCGGGTGTGACAGGGGCATCCCTGTATACATTAACCTGCCGCCTCCATTTGTGGATATATGGTGGAGCCCAATTGCTGTGCTGCCATGGAGGACCCAGTACCCTGTGCAAGCTGGTTGGTGAGCCCCCTCATTTCCCCTCTCTCTTGGCCTCTTTTGAGTGCACCGAGCTGTGCTCTGCTCCAACATCGGGAGTGAGGGCCCTAACTCTTCACCGGCACAAACAAAGATCAATAAATATACATCCCCACAGACCCCGGCATCAAAACAAGACTCAACTGGACACCCCCTCCTTCTTGACTGCTCAACCTAATGCTGCAGACATTCTTCAGGCTCTCCAGGCTTCCCCATCAGCCTTGGAGACCAGGATTGGGTAGGTCAGAGTAGATGCCGCACTCCTGCCACAAGATCTCTGCAATGTCGTAGAACCTGTAGCTGGTACAGAAGGGCACATAGTCAGACCTGGAAGACTATGTGTCCACACTAAAGGCGGAGGTGGCTGGCTGGACTGTGGCTTCCTGTACGGGGTTGAGGGAGTGGCTCCCAAGAGCTTAGTGGAAACATTGAGTTGATTCTGGGTCCCCGAGGGCCTCTAGTCTTCTTGCTTCATTGTGGAATGGGCCCAACGATCATTGGCGACTGCACTTCTGGCGGGAGCCCCTCCATGACTGATGATCGCAAAAATCCGCAACTACAAATAGGGGGATGTTGTCCTCTGACAAGCACACAAGCTTTCAGTCTGCTAGGACCCTAATCTTCCCTGACTATACATGTTTGGTGCAGTGTCAATACAAATCCTCTGAAGCTGTTAAACATAAGCTGTGAGTGCTAAACCTGCATTATATAGTGTTCTTCACAGCCCGTCTTCATGAGGTCCATGCTTCCAAGTCCTTCTTCTTTGACACCTCCGAAGCCGTCTGGAAATGGGCAATGGAGCTATGCACTCTGCGCAGCCATCCTCCCCCGTGGGGAGAACAGTTGCATGGGGCGACCATTGGAGGTGGGATCTGCTGCTGTGGCAGATGAAGGGGGTCCTGTGACCGCCGGCTGGGGCTGGTGGGTCCCACGCCACCTCCGTCGCCAATGCCCCCAACCCTCCCCAGGACAATGATGGCACATCTGCTGCAACTGGCGACCCATCTCTCCTGACAGACCCGCCAGCTTCGACCTCTGCTTCTCGCAGGGGGTGTGGGAGAGTGGACATGGGTTGGTCCTTCGGTTCACTTCTTGAATATAACTGTAACACTGTGCCAGCAGCAATATATCCTTCTCAATGGGTAATTCCGGTGGGGGTGGACGTGGGTAGTATCCCCACAAAAGTTGGTTTTTGGAGTTTTGTGAGTTGCATTGTTCGGTCAACAGATGCTTCTGGGGTGAAAGTGTAGGGTGGTGGGGTTTGTTGGGAGGTTGGGTTGCGGTTGTTTGGCCCGGTTGGCCAGGTGTTTGCTCATGTTTCCAGCAGACTGCATTCAGAGGATCCCATCCTCTGTGATTACCCAGATGGGTGTTGACCAGAGCCGTGTGCCAAACCCTACATTAGATGGCTCCTAAATTAATGACATGGAATTTCAATGGTCCAAATTAATGCATTAAGCAGAGTGCCGTGTTGAGGGGCTTTGTGAAACACCAGTCACCTGATGTGCTCTTACTGCAGGAGACGCACCTCCTTGGTAACTGCTGCCCCTTCTTGGCCCGCTATGGCTATGATCAGGTATACCATGCCTGAAACACTAGGGGGTCCCCTGGAGTGGCAATTCTGCTTCATAAGTGCCTGGCAATGGTGGCTGACTGTAGTATAGCAGATCCCCAGTGCAGATATGTAGTGGTGGAGGGGGCGATCAATGGACAGGCATACAATTTGTTAATTGTTTATATTCCTTCCCAATTGCTGGGCCCTACCTTAGACGCAGTCAGGATTGTGTTGGCGGGCCTCCCGAGGGGTGTCATCAAAGTGGGCAGGGACTTTAACATGATGATGTCCGCTGATATAGATGGCTCGAGGACTTTAGCCAGCAGCTTTGCTCCTGGTGGACTGGACCTCTCGTTTAGGCCGCTGTGATTTTGGGTGCACCGGGAACCCTAGTATGGATGCTTATACCCACACTTCCACAGCACGGAAGACTAGGCCCTGCATGGATTATGTCTTTATGCCTGCTGCCACTGTCATTCTTTGCACTCAGAATCTATCGCCAATTTGGGTGGGTGCGCCCGATTTCGTGCCTCAGTGCTTGGCGTCTCGTAGATAGGGATGATGTAGAGTTCCTGGTGCAAGAGCTTGCTGCCTATTTAGAAACTAATGTGGGGTCGGCAGAATCCCCTGGGGCTCTGTGGTCCGCCGGCAAGGCATTCATGGGAGGGGGTCAATCTCACTCACCTCCGTGTCCGGGACCACCGGAGACTGTTACAGATAGCGGGGCTTGTAAGCTCATATTCTTGAAAAAAACAAAACAAATATTTTTATTTAAAAAAAAAAGTGCCCAAGCTAATTTGTTTTAGCCGAATGTTCATACTGAACTCAGTAAGTGTTGTAACCATTATGAAATTAAGAATAAATCCTTTGAGCAAACGTGCCAACTCACATGGTGACTAACCCTGGGCGTAGTTCGCGTAGTAGCGCTACACTTAGCAATGCAAAGTGCACTTCGCACTACGCGAGCTACGCGTAGCACTACGCGAACTGCGTAGTGCGGTGGGAAATGCTGTTCGCAATGATTGCACAGTGCCGGATGCTTGTCCCCACTGTGCAATCATTGCAAACGGCATCTTGCACAGTGCAAGCGGTCGTTTTCTGCCGCTCGAGTAGATTTGTACTCGAGCAGCAGTTTTCTCAACGCGGACTGGTAGTTTCTCATCGCGAGCGGTCGCGCGCATACGCGACCACTCGCAATGAGAAACCTGACCTCCCCGCGTTGAGAATCTCGCCAGGAGGTTTATTTTCCACGCTTGCGATCGGCAACTTGATGTTGCTGATCGCGAACGAGGAAAAAGTCTCACCGGGATGTCATTTTGCTCGCTCGCGGTCGCCAACTTGACGTTGAGGACCGCGAGCAAGCAAAAAATGACCTCTACGCGCTTTTGCACTGTGCTACGTGCAATTCGCGTAGCGCGTAGTTGCGCAAACTACGCAAACTACGCGTGCGTAGCGTAGTTTTCCGCCCAGGACTAGTGGTGACATTGTGTGAATGAATGAGTGGCTTGTAGAGCGTGCAACTACTCCGACGAGTATCCAGGCGCTAACAGGCAGAGCTCAGGTTCGCATCCCCCAACACAGAGCTTACTGCCCCAGGGAAAAGCCCGGGGGCAGATTTACAAGCGCCTTGCACTGCCAGTACGTCACATTTTGTGACGCACTGACAGCGCATTTCCCTGCCCCATATTTACAAGGACAGGAAAATCCACCCTGCGTGGCTTTTCCTGTCCTTGTAAATATGACCCCTTTACACGCAGCATTTTGCGTGAAAGGGGCGTTCCATGGGTGTTACTGTGGGTGTTCCCACGCAACACCCATGGAGCGAGACACATTTCCAGATTTACGAGGATTCGTAAACCTGGAAATGCGTCAGTATGCTAGGCCACCCTAGGGGTGGCGTAGCGAGGCGCAACGAGGAGAAATGTTTTCATTTCTCCTCTTTTGTTTCCTCTTTCAATGTGTGCTGCATTCTACAGCACGCATTGAAAGATGGTTTTTGTGCAGGAAGGTGCCCCTTCCTGCACAAAAACAATCTCTCCATGGCGCAGGCATCCTTGCACCATGGGGCAAGGGTGCCTGCGCCGGCACATGGCAGCTGTTTGTGCGCCAGCGCAGGGGAGAGCGTAGGAATGCGACATATCATTGTAAATATGTCGCATTCCTGTGCTCTGAAAGTGCCGCAGCGTGGCGCAGCCAAAGGGCTTGCGGTGCCGCGCTGCAGCACTTTCTTGTAGATCTGCCCCCCAGGTTTTAAATTTTTTTTTTAAGTGAGTTCTGAAGAGATCAGGTGCAATGTGCGAGGGAGCTTATTCCACGCCAGGGAAGGAAAAGGCTTTATCGCCCCTTGGGGCACGCCTAAAGCAAAGATTACCAGAAGTGAGGCAGAAGCAGAACGCAGCTCTCTAAATTGAATGAACTGTGGGAATCTCACAGCCAAGTAAACAGGGCTAGAAAGATGCACTGCCCTGTGGAAGAAAGCTAAGGCTTTAAACAAAATTATTTTCTTAATGGTCAGCCAATACAGAGCTTTTAGTGCAGCTGCGGTCGGAGAACGTCTCAGTGGGCGTAGAGGTAGCCTGGCTGCCACATTTTGGGCCACCTGTAAACGATTCACCTGAGCTTCCGCTCCACCCAGCGGCGGCCGGCACAGATAAGCGCAGTTGGACGATAGGGTGGGGCAGGGCGCAGCAGGGGGGATGCCGACCGAATAGGTATTCTTTATTTATTCAATTATACTTATTCCGTCGTCTGTCGACTTCCCCCGTCCTACCCCACCCCGCCCGATCCCACCACCCCACCACGTTTACCTGTGCCGCCGCTGGCTGCTCCTAAATACAGGACATTCGTGTAATCCAAATGCAAAGTTATCAAGGCACAGGTCACTAATCTACAAACCTCCAAAGGCAGGAGGGGAAGGAATTTCTTGATAATGTGGAGCAACGCGAAGCTATGGCCTACCACCACAGAGATCTGCGACCTCATGGTTAGGGTATTGTCCAACTTCACCCCTAAATTTTTAACCGCTGGTGACACACGATATTGGCTTTCTTCACATGGTGTCCCAGTGAAAAGCTGATATCGCAATGTGGCACAAAGTGAGCTGGAAACCCTGTGCAGAGAGCAGGTTTCCAGCTTGTATTTTGAAGCAATGGACTAATTTTCACAATGGACTTTCCTGCCTCCCCAGGAAGTCGACCACAGGTTCAGAAACCTTTATTTTATTGTAGAAGTGGCATGGGGAGCGCAGGGCTCTAAGCCCCACCCCCTTCATGGTTGGCCAGAACTTGTCTCAAAGCCTCACTTCCCCGATCCAGACCCTGCTCCCTTCAAGGCCTTGCCCTTCTCACACAGTAACATTATTTTCAAAGTTGGCAAGTCTGCTTTGAGGAGTTGTACTTTTTTTCCTGAAATATTTATTCCTCTTTTTTTCGGTAAGAAATCTTAAACTGGAGCATCCACCTGCCCGGCATAGAAAACGAAATATGATGAAAGGAGGAGGCGGGGCACTAGATTCAGTGCTGATCAGACTCAGATATCATGTTTTAGACTAAAACTTATGTGCAGGCACTGGTTGCATTTATCATTACTATTAGACTACACAGGGTCCTAACTCATTCGCCGGAAATCCTTCCATGGCCATTGCATTGAAACTTCACTGCTTGCTTTTTTTTCCTTTTAAAGAACATTCATTTACTCTAGTGAAAAAATAGGAAACTGCAACCTCGAAGTGCATTTACCTTGAGGGTCCTATTTAAAACTGTGACTTCAGTACAAATGATACAGCCTTGGGGTGTTCTCTCTTTGTTTATTGAAGGCGGGGAAGTACCAGCTGCGGAATCCATTTCATATTGTTTTACACCAGCCTTGAATCAGTTTGGCAGAGATGGGGAAATTATTCTCTTTTTGTCCTCTTCAAAATCATTGAGAGGGGAGAAATACTCAATCACTTAGGGGGATACTGAGATGTTTCATCAAACGTGGGTGACCTGGAGGGCTCAGGTCCCTGCTGCATCTGAATGAATGGAGGATGCGGCGGCAAGAAATCCAGGATCACGGCTGAGCTTGCAATCAGGCTGCTCGCTGTGTCCTATTGCTTCTCTCCAT
The DNA here is from genome assembly GCA_963921515.1 of Calotriton arnoldi. Taxonomy (NCBI): domain Eukaryota; kingdom Metazoa; phylum Chordata; class Amphibia; order Caudata; family Salamandridae; genus Calotriton; species Calotriton arnoldi. The sequence goes on along the minus strand of CAWUFW010006247.1, from coordinate 1,107,017 downwards.
CATCCCAGCTGGTAAGGATTAAAGGGAAAGGCGCTTCTACTTGGACAATCACTTAAAGGTGTGCCCCTTTCTTAACTGCCCGGTCCATTGTAAGGAGCAATGTATTATATTGTGAGCAACTGACTATTAAAAGTGCTATGCGCAAGATACTAAGGGGCATATTATCAAGAAACGGCGTTAACATTATCGCCGCTTTAGTGGCAGAAAACTGCCGCTAAAGCGGCGATAATGGGCTTGATAATATGCCCTTGAGAATTCCAATAGAAGCCCATGTTCTGGTGTTAGATGAAGATTTCCCCCAAAATTGTTGTATCAATAGCCAATTGAAGGAAAAGAGTTTCCTCTTGATGGTAGCTGAATTCCTTGGTTGTATGTCAGAAGTATTTGATTTTGGTGTGCAAAAAACTACTGAAATAGCACTGGCAACAAAGAAAAAATAATTGTATGATGAACTACGGGCTAACATGAAACCTTGTGCAACTAATACCACTGACAGCCATTGCCAAGGATCAGTGTTAAAGTGCCAAAGCCCAAAGCTTTTCTTAGAAGCCCACGACCGTCGGGTTGTGAAATACCAATACTGTGTAGTCTTGAATCCATCTCGCCTCTATCCACACCCAGACATTCCCTTTCTCTTTATATTACTCTTGCAGGTTCTTCAGGTTCTATTTGATCCCTGCGTTCTTCCTTTGCAAGGTTTTTACTTTATTTATTTTTCTACTTCATTCCACCTTGTGTGTTAATCTCTCTCTTGTTCTGGGGCAACGTCTGATGAGGAAGAATAGGTGCCAGTCCTTAAAAATAAATGCCAGTGGTCCCCACCTACAGCCACTTGCTCAAATTAAGCACTGACTTCCATCATGGAACCAGATGACATGCGAAATAAAATAAGTTATGTCTTAATCATGTGATCAGGTCGAGGTGTTGGGGTAAACAGCACTGACAAAATCCAGTTCTGCCAACACATAACTGCTTACAGGTCCGCAGAGAGAGACCACACTTATAAACCTACATTGTGGTTGAGATATCACTATTAAAAAGGGTTGAGCTATTAATTTCCTCAATGTAACATTGTGGTTGACCTGAAACGAATTAACAAAAGCAAATCTAAAGCATACACCCCACACGAAAACACACTACAGGTTTTGCAGCAGAAATCATGGAAGTCAAGTTCAGACTTTACATGAAACGTAATGCTCCCCATGCATGGATAATCCAGATGCTAGGATAAAACTAAGTCAACTCTCACCAAACAATCTTTTCTCCTTCTTTGTTGCATCCTTTGGCCCTGCCTCCTTATAACAATATTTCATGTTTTTCTCTGTCCTCTGTCCTTTGTCCCCAGTTCAGTATGTCTTTTTCCAAACTTTTTTTCAAATATAAGTTCTCTTATTCATTTTTTTTCTTAAGACCAAATAGCTCCTGCCTCTTTAAGGAACTGTGATTGTTCCTGTCTTTTATGAAAACAGCACGATCTAGTTAACCTGGTCAATAATCAGCATATCTGTCACCGACCAGTAGTTTTCAAAATTCTACAAAGTGAAGCAATTTTAGTACATTCTTTGAATCCAACAATCCTCTTGACAATGCACAAGCAGCTTTCAGGTCGTCTAGCAACACAGATGCAGTGTGGTCAACGCCACAGATGATTTGTGGTTGGCAGGTGACCAGAACAGTGTCATCACTCAGATTCTACTGGAACTTTCAGCCGCATTTGACACTGAAGCCTACTGTTACCTTCTCGAGAAGACACCATCTTAAGGTGTTTTTTCCTTCTTCTTTGAAAAGCAGCCATCCTCTGCAGAGTGTCACAATGGTCTGCCATGTTGCCTTACCTTTTGAATGGATATGCAGCTCCAAGGTGTCCCTTCCTGCACATAAACAATCACCCCTGCAGCACAGGCATCCTTGCAACATGGCGCAAGGGTGCCTGCACTGGTGCTAGGCAGCTTTTTTAGTGCCAGCGCTAGGGAAAACGCAGGGGTGTGCCGTATTTTTGTAAATATGGTGCATCCCTGCGTTTAAAAAATGTTGGAGCGCGGTGTTAGCAATTTTGGAGTAACACTGCGCTCCAACTTTATTTTGTAAATATCCCCCTTAGACTACTGCAATGTCCTTTATTTGAGCATCAACAAGTTGTTACTCCTCTGTCTCCAACCTGTTGAAAGACAAGCTGCTAGGGTACTAATACCTGCTTTCAAATTTAGTAGACCTTTTCCAATACTGAGCACGCCAGAATATCATTTAGGATAAGTCGTCATCATTAAGTGCCTGGCAATATTTAAAAGTAAGAGACTGTACATGTCTCGGCCTTCCGCTTCGAGCCAGTTATATTAATAGCTGGGAAAGTCGTGGACTAAGTGAGTTGAGACATTTTATTATCCAACGTAGGGTGATATCCTGGCAAGAGGTTATGGCAAGACCTGGGAACACTAGGAAACCTACCTTTTTTGAATATTTGCAAGTGGTCTATTTTTTAAAGAATATCAATGGTTTGTGCGATACTCCCAGTCAACTTGTAGTAGTTCTCTACGGGGCCAAAGTATGTGGTGTAGGGAACTGGTACCGGCTACTACATCATCAAGGTCATGTATCCTTGATTGAGAACCATTTGGCTAATATAACCCGCGAGACACATTGCACTTTTTCTCTCAAGGAGTGGGAAAAAATATGCTGTCTAGGAAGTAAATCCTTGCGTGCAGCTAATTTTAAAAGGATGACTTTCTTGGCACGCTGGCTTTCTTATTTTACTCCGGCAGCCTTAAAAAAAAGATTTCCAGATTTTGAAAATAAGTGTTTTCGCTGTCAGGTGGTTGGCATCATATTTTTTTCTTATGTCCACGATTGAGACTTTTCTGGGAAACGATTTTTGCTGATATCGAGCAGGCAATCGGAAAGAAGGTTGTACTTGAGGCTGAGCCTGCCTTGTTTGGTATCTGTAACGATAGAACAGGGTTAACAGAAGACGAGATATCGTTTATATTCATTTCTGGTACGATAGCTCGTTCTCTGATTCTCCAAAATTGGAAATCTAGAGAAGTCCCCTTGCATCTAAAGTGGTTTAATAAAATGAAAAGAACCCGTAAGTTTGAAGAAGCATACGCTAGACGGGTGGGAGCTACCAGGAAATGTGAAAAAAATGGAAGTTTTTTAGTGATCTAGAAAAGTTAAAGGAAGGATAAATACCCGAAATTAATGTTAAATGTCGATAAGGTAGTAGCTTTTGGCAGGAAAATGTATTAACACTTTTTCTTCATTATTGCACTTTAAAAGCATTTGCATTTTCTCTTCTACTGTTTTTTTATTAGCATTATTGCACTTTAAAAGCATTTGCACTTTCTCTTTTACTGTATTCTTATTAGATGAATTGTATATTGTTGTATAAGATTGACCATGTCATTAGCTGCTACAGCCACTTTCTTAAAAATTGTATCATGCAAGAGGAAGCCTTTTTAAAAAAAAAATTTTTGTACAGGTGATTTGAATTTTAACAACGATGTTTAAGTATGATGTATTATATGATGTGCCTTCTACTCTGCTCAATAAAAAAAAAAAAAAAATCATTAAGTGCCTGGCGCACTGCTTAATTAATGAGAAGGCTCCAATCTTCCTTCAATCATCATTTCTTCTGTGACTCTTAAAACTCCCACTTTAAGAAAGCTAGGATAAGAGGTCATTTAAGGTTTTGAATCTTACATTATGGTGCTCCCACTGAATGATCTGAGAAACATGTCTTTTGAGAAGAACTCATGTCTTTCCTTTCAGCATAGTAATGTTTTATTACCAAAATTGATATGACTCCTGCCTTACAAATGCAAAGAAACTCTCTGAGTGAATGAGTGCATTATAAATTATATCATAAATCAAATGGGAACAGTGCATAGTGGTTGATCACAGAAAAAATACAGGAAAGAGGAGTTTTTTTTTCATTTTCTAGATCCCGCAGCCAGCGTATGGCTTCTATCTGCCTACTGTAAGACTAAATATGTATTTATCTTCTACATCGCCTGCCAGAATATAGTGTCCTAAATATAATTTGCTAAAATATTGCCCCATTGGTATTGATGGAAAATCTACATCCAATGGGATGATATTGGTATTTAGGGCATCATGGCCACCAGTGAGGACCGCAGGCCAAATATACGAAACAACTTTGCATTTAGAAACCCAGTACTGAGGACGTTTCCTGGCTTTGAGAGTGGAAGTCCACAGAGCTGAGTTGGAGCCAACTGACGACATGACTAGCATTTGAGCAGAATATGTACAGAAAACGCTCTAATGTAGTTTCTCAGTGTTTCTATTGGTGGTAGGGCTCAGGCAGTTCATGTTGCTCACTCCATTACACTTTGGGGGTTATTTAGAGTTTGGTGATTTGGGAGCACTACTGTAAAGTGCCATCTACTGGCAAACTCCCAGTTCCTCCTCTATACCTTAAGTTGACTGGAGCACTGTGTATACATTAGCAAAGTCTCACCTTGCTTTTGTGCTTAAATCTTTGACCTAGCGTCCTGTCTGCCACTGTCCTATTTGGGAGGAGTGACCATCATTTATATCCCTCACTTGGACGGCAATGTGTAGCAGCAGTCCAGGCAACATGAACTGCAATGTGTAGCAATCTAGGCTACAGAGGCACACACATGAAAGTGTTCACATGAAAGTGAGAAAATGCCCAGTGTGTCAAAGTCATTGTTTTATTTGTTTTCTAAAATCAAACTCTTGCTTTGGGCGTTTGTTTTCAAGAAAACAAAAAACTTTTCAGAGCGGGCACATCAAGCATGCTGCTAATAGTAAAGCATTCCAGTGTATAAGAAAGCGTTCTGATTTTGGGTGAGTGCTACCAGACGATAAGCAGGGTGAGTGGTCCCTTGCTTGAGGTAGTGGTCATTATCTGTCATATTTTGAGGGATCTGAAGGAGCGTTGGAGCCAAGAATATCGGACAGTTGGACCATTCTTTTCCAGATGAAGTCTTGGGGGGAGATTTACAAAATCTCCACGCAATGCAGTGCAGCCCCCCGCGAGGCTGCGCTGCGTTGCGCAACAGGGAGGGAGCAGGAAAGCACCATATTTTTAAGGATGTGGCTCTCTCCTCCCCTTTCCCTTGTGCCGGTGCTGATTTCAGCTGCTGTGCGCCATGCACACACCTTAGCGCTGTAGCGCTAGGGTGTGTGCATGAATGTAGCATAGGTTTTGTACAGGAAGGGTACCCTTCCTGTACAAAATACTATGCTAGGCACGATGCAAAGCTTTTCCCACTTTGCATACGAATTGCACAGTGGAGCACGCATGCAAAGTGGGAAAAGGAAGGAGAAATGAAAGTATTTCTCCTTCCTTGCGCCTAGTTGAAAAGGGCACAGTTTTCTCATGCTAAACCCAATCTACTGTTTTTAATAAATTGGGTTTAGCGTGAGAAACCTTGGGTGGTTGTATGGGAACGCCCATTCACCACCCTTGGTACGCCCCCATGGCGCAAAGTAAAGCGAAGCAGCGCAATGCGCTGCTTTGCATTACTTTTACGTTATTTCCAGCGCTAAACAAGTTTAACGCTGGAAAGTTAATTAGGAAAAAAAGATATTGCGCCGTTTTGCGTCCCTTTTTGATGCAAACACAGTGCAAAATCTTAGTAAATCTCCCCCTTGATATCCTCTGTTTGGCTTGAGAAAATGCTCTTGGCTATGAACACAAGACATGAGGATTGTTTGAACTTAGGGCATAATGTGAGTCGTGGATAAAAATGTCAGAATCCCTGAAAGTCCAGCTCCGGGTTGTCGAACCTTATTAGAAAAAGCAAGGTAAAGTATCCGTCCTAAAAGAGAAGTAGCCATCAGGAGCAGCATATGTCCAAACTATATGACGTATTACCTATCTAACCTTGGTATGACCTATAATCTACTGTCAGAGACCATTAGGGCCTATAGACTAGGGCCAATAACACTAAATTATGTATGAATTTTTGCAATGTGATACTTTTTCTTATTCATTAATTACAACTGCATATATTCTCCACATTTATGTAATGTATGGGCCACACAATACTCTCATTGTCACTGCATCTTTCTCACATATATTGTCACACAGGTCATGAGAACAACAGCTTTATGCCAGAGTGTCAGTGTTGCTTGTGTGAATCACTGTTTTGTTTGTACAGTGGGCTTCTTCAGCAAAGGAGCTGATCAGAAAGGCATTTGGTTAATTGCATCAGGCAACTCATGAACACCGTGAGCTGCTCCAGCTTTGACTGTGTTCAGTCTTACACAAGTATTCCGGACTGATAATACACTTCTTTAAAAGAGTTTGTCTGCTAGGACACATTCACATATATGATGTTTGGTACGCCATGTCGTGTAGTTCCTACAAATCTATATAGGATCTGCGTGTTTAGACAACATAAACTAGGGGATTGGTGTCCAAACTGATTCCAGACACCCCCAAAGGATATGTTAGCCTTTAGACCAGCTAGCTCAAAGTGTCACCATAAGCCCCTTAACCTTACCAAGGAGCGAATAGTTTCTGGCAACTATCGAACATGACAACCCTTGATCCTTCAGGGATTGTGGAAACAGTACAGTACTTTTCGCTCAGTCACTCATGCTCACGTAGTCTCAGAGAAATACACAGAATAAAAGGTGTGGACGTTTTCAATAAGCATTTATTGAACCAGCGTCATTCTAGTATAAAACATGTTTGCTGCAACATTCATTAGACAGAAACAGATGTATAAGATTACAAGCACCAACAGAGTAAATAAAAGGTAGAATTCTACCATGGTGTTAAAACAGTGAATATATGCAGGCATATAGATACATGGCAGTAATCAAGCATACTCCTACTATACGGATCCTATCTAAGTGTACCTAAGTGTACCTAGCATGTAAAGCAAAAAATCCCCCTAGGAAAAAGCCAACCCCATTACCTGATGGGAGAGAACGAAGGACCCTATCTTGGTCTCGAGTTGGACACCCCGCAAGGGATGTCAGACCACTGCGTGCTGGAGTTTCTGCGTGCAGGGACCTCAGCGTCTTATGACAGCATGGAAGCTTCTCCTCTGGTTACCCAGTGAAGATGTGGTTCTTTTATACCCAAAAAGTACGCTCAGGGGTTCTACCTAGATATGTAATGGTTTGCCATAATGTACAGTGGACCTGTCTTCCAAGGATGACAATAGCGGTGACTTTTGTACAGAGTTATTATACAGAATATGTTAATCCTGCTGTGTACATCCTGGTTAGGAGGTTAAGATATGATTCTAGGAATCCTCATGCATAATAAATTAGACCAGTTTCAAAGAAACTGATCGAGATTTATTCAGCACATAACTGGGTAAAAGGTCAGTGCTAAATCTTTGGTAAGTTAAGTCTGTTTACTTGCCTTGGTGCTCATCAAGTGATCATTTGTGATACTGCTGGAAATGTCGTAGGGCTGGCTGCTTATTTTTTTTTCAGTCTTTGGCAACAGGCGCTATATCTGTCAGTGACAGCTAGGTAGACCATAGCATTCTGAATTGAAAGCACTAAAAATATCCCTAGTATACAGGTGAAAAGTCACACTTGTAATGTGGGTATTGGCAATGTGCGCAAACTTTGGGGTTACTTCTCTAGTACCCACAAATTGTGCAGCTGGAAGTCACCAAGTAGTCACCTTTGGGAAAACCAGCCTCTGCCATGACAAAAAAATCCAAATGGGGCAAAGCTTTCTTGTCTATGTACATATGACACTACTACTTTGTATGGACAGTTGTTGTAGGTTAGGTTAGGTTAGGATATAAATATATATATCTGTAATATTGTGTGGTTAACTGTGCTGCACTGCATCATCATCACAGTCTGCTTCAGTGATTTCATGAGTATTACACGGTCACAGTGGCTGGAATAGAGAATTTGCAAGTCAAGTGTTCTATGTACTGACAGTGGCAAGGCAGACTGGGCAGAGACTGCAGTGTGGTGCGAGGCTTCTCATGTGATAATAAATATTTTATCGTTTGTGAGAACCCTACATAATTTATGGCGACAAGGATGGTTCAAGGAGAAGCCACAACCACTATTTCAAGGTGCCTGGCTGCAGTGATCCAACGTTCGTGACACTCCTTGTTTTGGGATTTCAAGGTGTTTCCTCAAGCAACTCTACTAACTCGCTTATTCTAGCGATATTTCTTTGAATTGCATTGCGCTGATTGTTGGGGTCAAGCGATGCTGGCAGTGAACTGGTTGCTACTGCTTGGACTGTGGACTTCAATGGCTGCTAGTTCATTTCATATCGATTTCGCTGTGTGGATCAAGATTTCAAAGTGTTGTGCTTTTTGGCACTTCTGTCAGTGCCGCTTATGAGGATCATCATTATTCTGTAAGGACTCATTTGGTCAGTGTGCTTCGTTGAGGATGAGTTGGAGGACATAACAGCCACTGCGCATTTTGAAATTATTGTTACTGGAATTGTTTCGGCTCGTGTGGGGTCTGCGCAGCTGAACTCCTTTGCTCGCTCTGCCTTCATTATTTCGTGTCTACGAGCGCTCATCCAGGAAGGGAATCACGCGATACGTTTGTGATATGCCACGTTGTTGATACAAACTCTATTTCCTTGAAGAATCACGTTGGAATCTTCCTTCAGGTTATTTTCCTTTGTTGTCTGTTGCCACGGTGACAGGCACACAGCGTTTTCTTGTCGGTACCTGTCTGCATGATGTGTCTCATCTGTTGCTTTCTTTCCGGTTATCACAGTGACAGGCAGACCACTATAGGGGTATTTGTTTTAAAAAAAAATATTTATCATTTTCCTTTTTCTTCATGAAAGTAAGTCTAAATTACTGAGGGAGCAGCAAGTATCAAAAAGCAAGATTTATGTCCTGTGTCTCACATGGTGATACACACACCATTTATGTACTTACGTTTTGTGATTCTGCTTAATTGTTTACTTTAGCAACGTTTACTTTAAGGTATTTGTACAATTTTAAGTACAGCAGGTGACACAGTTTTCTTTGTTTTTTTCCCTTCTTTTCTTTGTTTATTTATTTATTTAAAAGTATGTCTTCGCAATTTATAGCCCAGCCATCACCTTTCTTACAGTCTGCTGGGAAACCACTAGTTAAGTGGCATACATGGTACAGGAAGTTTGAGAGTTATATGTTGGCTATATATGACAGGAAGTTTCGCCCTGAAAGAAAATAGGGATTTTACTAAGTTGTTTAGGTGCTGCGGCTCAAGAAAGTTTTGAGAAGACAATTTATACGAACTTTATCCACCTGAAGATGAAGATGTGCCTTGGGATGACTATCGTGAAGTTGTTGCATGTTTGGAAAAGCACGTTAGTGTACCTCCTAATGTTATTATTGAAAGATTTGGTTTTTTTCATGGAAATAAAGCAGTGAGGAAACAACTGAGGAATTAATTGCTAGCTTAAGGACTTTGGCCGCGTCCTGCGACTTTGCTGGTAGCATTGAAACGTATCTTCATGACCAATTAGTATTGGGTTTCTACAATAAAAAGATACAGGAAAGGTTATTATGCACATGTAATCCATCATTGATTGAGTTGATTAGAATTGCAAAAGGGGTAGAGAGATCTATTCTCTCATCAAGGGTGTTATCTAATAATAAAGAGGAAGTAAATATGGTAACAGTATGTTTTAATATAAGAAAAGAAAGAAGGGTGGAGGTTGATGGTAAAGAAAGTGGTGAAACTCGGGACTATCCCAGAACATTTTTTTGTTATCATTGTGGGTACCAATCACACTTAGGAAACTTTAGTAATTGCCCTGCTATCAAGGTAAAATGTTTGAAATGTGGTAAGGTGGTAAGGTGGGGCACTTTGGTAAAGTGTGCAAATTTAAAGCTGTTGGGGTTACTGATTTGACTAAAAAACAGGTATGAATGTGTCCACCATACAAGTTGATGAGGATGATATGCTGAATGAATGTCAGTCTAGGTTTAGAGATGTGATTCTTACCATCACATCAGATGAAGGTTTCAAAAGGAAAGGACCATTTTGTATTATTGATATTGGTTCCAAACAAATTCCTGTTATGGCTGATTCAGGATCTCCCATTACTATTTTGGATCAGTCTACTTTTGAGCAAAATTGGAAAGATAAACAGCTGCTCGAGTATGATATCCCACCTAAGGCTTTTGGTGGTTTTGTGCTATAAATGTCGGAGAGGTTTGAAAATATTTTGTGCTTTAAGGGGAGAAAAGTTCACACTAAGGTGTATGTGGCTATGGAAGGAAACTATGGGGCCGATTCCGATCTCGGTCGGAGGCGCACCCAATACTATTCGGTCGGGAAAAAAGCCATGCGAAAGCCAGTTTCCCGACCGATCCGTACAGCACACCGAACGAGCAAGTACGATGCGCACAACAGCAAAAATTCCGGCCGAGCCGTACTCACCCAAACCAGGTCCTGTTCTCCGACCGAGGCGAATCCGGAAACGCCGAATCGAGTCGCACGGAAGGGAAAATGCAGCCCCGTCCGGCCGGACAAGTACGATGCGCTTTCCGTACGCGCCGAACCCGTCGCTACGCACGGCACGTCAAAGCATCCGGGAGAGGCGCACATAAGCTCCGAATCGCGCCACAACACGATCCACGGCTACGAGACGAACACAGCACCGACGAGGACGACGCGAAGCGACGAGGACGAAGTGAAGCGACGAGGACGAAGCCAAGCGACGAGGACGACGCGAAGCAACGAGAAGGACGAACGACACGAACCAACCATGAATCCCTTCGTCCCGATCATACCAATATTCTACATCTACTACCGGAACAGGCACGGACGCGTACGGCGCAGAAGGTAAGTCAGACACCAACCACAAAACACATACAACACGTAAACGACACATCACACACATACACTGGGAATCTGAATATACTCACACCAGCAACAGCAGCACCATAGGGGCGGGATGCCCATCACCAATGCCACATATGCACACAGGGGCCTGAATGCGCGCCACCACCCCAACCCAGGGGGGCTGGATGCCTACCACTACTACCACCCTTAGCCAGGGGGCAGGATGCCTACCATTACTACCACCCTCACCCACGGGGGCAGGATGCCTACCACTACTACCACCCTTAGCCAGGGGGCAGGATGCCCACCACTACTACCACCCTCACCCAGGGGGGCAGGATGCCCACCACTACTACCACCCTTAGCCAGGGGGGCAGGAAGCCTACCACTACTACCACCCTTAGCCAGGGGGCAGGATGCCTACCACTACTACCACCCTTAGCCAGGGTGGCAGGATGCCTACCACTACTACCACCCTTAGCCAGGGGGGCAGGATGCCTACCACTACTACCACCCTTAGCCAGGGGGCAGGATGCCCACCACTACTACCACCCTTAGCCAGGGGGCAGGATGCCTACCACTACTACCACCCTCACCCAGGGGGCAGGATGCCCACCACTACTACCACCCTTAGCCAGGGGGCAGGATGCCTACCACTACTACCACCCTCACCCACGGGGGGCAGGATGCCTACCACTACTACCACCCTCACCCAGGGGGGCAGGATGCCCACCACTACTACCACCCTTAGCCAGGGGGCAGGATGCCTACCACTACTACCACCCTCACCCACGGGGGCAGGATGCCTACCACTACTACCACCCTCACCCAGGGGGCAGGATGCCCACCACTACTACCACCCTTAGCCAGGGGGCAGGATGCCCACCACTACTACCACCCTCACCCAGGGGGGCAGGATGCCCACCACTACTACCACCCTTAGCCAGGGGGCAGGATGCCCACCACTACTACCACCCTTAGCCAGGGGGCAGGATGCCTACCACTACTACCACCCTCACCCAGGGGGCAGGATGCCCACCACTACTACCACCCTTAGCCAGGGGGCAGGATGCCTACCACTACTACCACCCTCACCCACGGGGGCAGGATGCCTACCACTACTACCACCCTCACCCAGGGGGCAGGATGCCCACCACTACTACCACCCTTAGCCAGGGGGCAGGATGCCTACCACTACTACCACCCTCACCCACGGGGGCAGGATGCCTACCACTACTACCACCCTCACCCAGGGGGGCAGGATGCCCACCACTACTACCACCCTTAGCCAGGGGGGCAGGATGCCCACCACTACTACCACCCTCACCCAGGGGGGCAGGATGCCCACCACTACTACCACCCTCACCCAGGGGGCAGGATGCCCACCACTACTACCACCCTTAGCCAGGGGGCAGGATGCCTACCACTACTACCACCCTCACCCACGGGGGGCAGGATGCCTACCACTACTACCACCCTCACCCAGGGGGCAGGATGCCCACCACTACTACCACCCTTAGCCAGGGGGCAGGATGCCCACCACTACTACCACCCTCACCCAGGGGGCAGGATGCCCACCACTACTACCACCCTTAGCCAGGGGGCTGGATGCCTACCACTACTACCACCCTTAGCCAGGGTGGCAGGATGCCTACCACTACTACCACCCTTAGCCAGGGGGCAGGATGCCTACCACTACTACCACCCTTAGCCAGGGGGCAGGATGCCCACCACTACTACCACCCTCACCCAGGGGGGCAGGATGCCCACCACTACTACCACCCTTAGCCAGGGGGGCAGGATGCCTACCACTACTACCACCCTCACCCACGGGGGGCAGGATGCCTACCACTACTACCACCCTCACCCAGGGGGCAGGATGCCCACCACTACTACCACCCTTAGCCAGGGGGCAGGATGCCCACCACTACTACCACCCTCACCCAGGGGGGCAGGATGCCCACCACTACTACCACCCTCACCCAGGGGGGCAGGATGCCCACCACTACTACCACCCTTAGCCAGGGGGCAGGATGCCTACCACTACTACCACCCTCACCCACGGGGGCAGGATGCCTACCACTACTACCACCCTCACCCAGGGGGGCAGGATGCCCACCACTACTACCACCCTTAGCCAGGGGGGCAGGATGCCCACCACTACTACCACCCTCACCCAGGGGGGGCAGGATGCCCACCACTACTACCACCCTTAGCCATGGGGGCTGGATGCCTACCACTACTACCACCCTTAGGCAGGGTGGCAGGATGCCTACCACTACTACCACCCTTAGCCAGGGGGGCAGGATGCCTACCACTACTACCACCCTTAGCCAGGGGGCAGGATGCCCACCACTACTACCACCCTCACCCAGGGGGGCAGGATGCCCACCACTACTACCACCCTTAGCCAGGGGGCAGGATGCCTACCACTACTACCACCCTTAGCCAGGGGGGCAGGATGCCTACCACTACTACCACCCTTAGCCAGGGTGGCAGGATGCCTACCACTACTACCACCCTTAGCCAGGGGGCAGGATGCCTACCACTACTACCACCCTCACCCACGGGGGGCAGGATGCCCACCACTACTACCACCCTTAGCCAGGGGGCAGGATGCCTACCACTACTACCACCCTCACCCACGGGGGCAGGATGCCTACCACTACTACCACCCTTAGCCAGGGTGGCAGGATGCCTACCACTACTACCACCCTTAGCCAGGGGGCAGGATGCCTACCACTACTACCACCCTTAGCCAGGGGGCAGGATGCCTACCACTACTACCACCCTCACCCAGGGGGGCAGGATGCCCACCACTACTACCACCCTTAGCCAGGGGGCAGGAAGCCTACCACTACTACCACCCTTAGCCAGGGGGCTGGATGCCTACCACTACTACCACCCCCACTCATAGGATGGACAATGCATGACACAACAAGCACACCACAACCTAGGGAATGCAAGATTAAGACATCCCCCCACCACCATGACAAGCGTGTGAGCAGGCTGTGTCAAATGCCTACAACACCGAACATGACTTTGAACATACAATGTGACCCCCTAGCACATGTGCCACACATATATGTGTGTGGCACCCACAATGCAAGCAGCCCATGACCATTGTGGCAATGGGGCCTAAACCCCCATCATCACAGTGACCAAAAGGCAAGTGTGGGGTCCATAGCTGAAGCACATTTTGACCATTGTGGCAATGGGGTCTAAACCCCCATCATCACAGTGACCAAAAGGCAAGTGTGGGGTCCATAGCTGAAGCACATTTTGACCATTGTGGCAATGGGGTCTAAACCCCCATCATCACAGTGACCAAAAGGCAAGTGTGGGGTCCATAGCTGAAGCACATTTTGACCATTGTGGCAATGGGGTCTAAACCCCCATCATCACAGTGACCAAAAGGCAAGTGTGGGGTCCATAGCTGAAGCACATTTTGACCATTGTGGCAATGGGGTCTAAACCCCCATCATCACAGTGACCAAAAGGTAAGTGTGGGGTCCATAGCTGAAGCACATTTTGACCATTGTGGCAATGGGGTCTACACCCTCATCATCACAGTGACCAAAAGGTAATTGTTGACAAAGAAAGAGCTGCAACTGCCAAACTGCATGGATCATTCCTGGTCACAGAACCAAAAACTCATCTGTGGCAAAGTAGTGTATGTGTCCCATTGCAACATAAATTGGGGAGCCAAATACTGCAGTGCAAATGAAACATTCCTTTGGCCATGTGCAGACAAACAACACCCATGGGGGCTGAGACCGTCAACAGTCATCAATGACACAATGACAGAAGTGACCATCAGAATGCAGAACCACATATTTGCACCAATGGGCACACAAATGTAGATACCCTGTGGAGACAGCAGATGTGAGGTGAACAGATACCATACCATGGCAGCAATGGGACACACAAACCATGATCACTGTGCTGACCGATGACCTAGGAGTCCCAGGGACAGCAGGGGAAACACACCAAACAACATACAGCCAATGGCACACCCAAGATATGCCAATGCAGTGGTGCAGATGCACAAACACAAACAGGCAGACCAACACTGTCATCATACACAGCAGGTGAGGGGTGGGGGTGCCAGTGTCCCCAGGCAACAACACAACACATGAGGAGAGCTGAATACCAATCATACAGATGTGCATACACTGCCACACTAAGGTAACTCATGGATCCAAATCCCCTATGTGGGCAAGCAGGCATTGACAGGTGAGAGGGAGCACAAAACACACATGTCACACAGGCACGTAGGAACAACAACTGACACAGCAAGTCACAGACACACCACAGCACCACCCCCAGGGCCCCCACAATGTGGTGACCCTGGGCTGAATAAAAATACCACTGTGATGACAAAGCTAAATGTCGTTCACACTGTGAACCACAGTCAGGTGTCCTGAGCAACTAACTACCATCACACCTACACAAGCACAAATCAATCAGCATGGCCAGTAAGCCAAGGCCAACATGGAGGCAGGGGACTAGCCGGGCAACAACTCTCATCTGCACACACTCAAGACCACACCCTCGACCTCCAACAATGTGCAGCAGTGAAGTACACATGCACTGGTGACATTGCACATGCACCCATGACTATTCCAGGGTGGTGGGTGGGAACCAAGGTGTAGAAACACATCACACATGGACACTCAACAAGACTCCTGAATGTCTGACACACTGCACACTACGCTGTACATGGACATGACGGCAATACCACACCGACCAATGGGATCCCAGCCACAGTCACACACCAATGAAGAAGCCAAGGTCACCCACAAAGAACACACATAGACAACAACCAACATTGCAGCCCGGACCCTAAGGAGTGCCAGCAGTCACACACACAACGTGTCACAATCACTGAAAGATAACACAAACTGGAAATCACATGACAGGGGCAAACAACAAGTGCCAAAGGGAAACCTGACTGTGACCCATCTGCGTCAGCACACAAACTCTGCCCTGACAGCAAACACACCTATGGGTGACACCCTGATGACCAGTAATGTGCCATGCACCCACATCACAGAGAACACAGGGAGAAGACTTTGGGGGAACATAGCTCAAGTCAGCAAGCATCACAAACAGGTACAACACTAGGGATCACAGCATGCGCAGATGAATGAAAGTGAACACACAGACATGCACATACAACACACACCTTGGGCGCAGGCAATGTCACACGTGTACACACTGCCATGAGGGGACTCCACTCCTGTGTGAGGAAAGCTGTGCCATATGTTGCCTCAGTAGGGCCCCATCATGTCAGCTGAGCACTTGGTCACACAATCAACAATTAGCACCAAATGAGGGCTCCCATCACATCAGCCTGGTCATGGATGTGCCAACGGAATCATCAGCACAGATCCAACACACTTGTATAGCAATGTTGCACTGACTACACGGATGAGTCCCTCCCCATTGATGCCCAAACCTGCATGTCCACTGGAGATGGCAACACGGTCAGGGAAGTAGACAAATGCAACGATGGCAGGCACAACAGATGTGCAGGGGTGGAAGCCACAGATATGAAATTGCCAATGTAAGTAGGAAACCCATTGCCAAATACTGAACACATGACACCCTCAGATGCTGCTATTGATGACATGGATACACCACATGATAGGACACATTCCCCTGGACCACATGGGTTCCTGCACAGTAACACTTCATAATCATGAGACCAGATATCACCATCACTGCAGCAAGGGCATGGTTAGCTGCACCAACAACATGTACATCTGAAGCATGAGCACTAGAGAAAAGAAAGTTGCTTTATTCAGCATATGTGTTGTTTGATAACGACGTCCAGAAGAAATTAGAGCAAAGGCCAATGGCCAGTCCATTGTCAAAGTTCAAACAGGGTGACACTGGCAGATGTCACCCTACGCATGCCTGCACAATACCAGGGACAATCCACTAGGAGGGGCAACCGGGGGCAGGCCAGGCACCGCAGGGACAGGATCAGGGCTCACCAGGGGGAGTCAGGGAAGGGGTGGTGGGTGCTGGAGAGCCACTGACAACTGCAGTGGAGGTGTCTGACATGGTGTGTGCCGGCACAACTGGGGGGCATGACACAGATGTCGTGGGTGCCGGCACAACTGCAGTGGACCCTGCAGATGGGGTGGACAGGTCCGCCACTGCAGTGCCCAAGTCAGACAGGGCGGTAGTGGACTCCACTGCAGTGCCTACCTCCAGGGGAGGAGAATGGGGAACAGGCAAGGTGGGTTGGACAGAGGGGGAGGACACCCTCACCACATCAGTGGCACAGACAAGCGCAGCGGGGGTGTGGTGCTGGGAGAGCAAGTGGCAGGGGGAGAAGGCCGGAGCATCTTGGGGATGGTATATCTGTGGGTGGGGGAACCTGGGGCAGGGTGTGGTGGGGGCACCTGTGCAGTGGGGGCCTGAGGGATGGAGGACGGAGACCTTGTGCCTGAGCTGCAGGGCGGTGGCGGGGTCTTGCTCTTAGCACTCCGGGGGACTTGCGGGTGGGGGCCTCAGTCCGTCTGCGCCTGGGGAAGGGTGTCCGGGGGCGAGGGGCACTCTGCTCCGTGTGGGTGGGCTTCCTCTTCCCCCGGGATGCTGGAGCAGCTTCATCGGTGGGGAAGAGGCCGAGGTCACAGAGGAAGAGCTGCTGTGACTTTGGGGTTGCAGGTGAGGCAAGGGAGGGTGCTTTGGAGGGAGAGGGAACTGAGGACTGCGCAGTGCATGTGGATGCGTGTGTGTGTTCCAGGGCCCCATCCCCTGTGAGTCTGGCTTCAGTCCCCTGAATGTGCGTGCGTGTGCGTTTTGTCATTGGCGTGTGTGTCAGTGTGCTGGATGTGTGTGTGCTGGTGTGTGCCTGTGCCGGTGTGTGTGTGCCTGGGATGGGTAAGGTGCTGGGGAGTGTGGATGGAGCAGAGGCAGGAGGGGTGAGGGACCGTTTGAGGAGGGACACTGCTGCCGTCAGGGAGGAGTCCATGGACCTATTGCCCCTCTGTAGGTCAGACATGCCCGATGAGATGCCCTCCATGAACGACACCAGCTGAGTCAACAGCGCGGTGTGCGCATGGAGGACACTCAGCATGGCTGTCTGCCCTACATGGAGCTGGCGAAGGAGGTACACAGACTCCTCACTCAGGGCAGCAGGGGACACAGGGGCAGGGGTGCGGTGCCTGGCCCAAAGGAGACACGCTCCCGGACATGGGAGCCTCCACGGACCTGGGGAATGGGAGCCGATGGGAGGGCGGTGGTGGTGCTGGTGGTGGCGGGGACAGCAACACTAGCTGGGGTGTGGTGGCTGCTGACACCCGCCTCCACAAGGGAGTCATCCTCCGAGTTGCTCTGGTCCTCAGCTGAGGTGGATGCTGCTGAGGACTCCTCGGTGTGGCTCCCCTCGCCCTCCGTGCCACTGGGTCCCTCCGACCACTCCTCGGCTGCTGACCCAGTCTGGCTCTCCGGCTCCTCCTGGTCCGTGGAGCTGTCCCCTTCCGTGGCCGTGGATGTATCTGCAAACAATGGGGAAACAGACAGACATCAGTCACCTGCACCAAACGCACACACCACTGTGAGCACAGCACATTACAGAGCAAGCCCTGGCATCATTAGTTGTACATTGCTAAAAGTGCACTAATTGAACAGGAGAAGTCAATTGTCAGTCTGATGCCAAGCATGGCACTCACATCCCACATGGCCTTGCACCCATCTGTCTGGTGTCTGTTGGATTGCAACACCCCAGTGTTGACACATGCACCAAGTACACAGTAGTTGGACAGTGCAGAGGACACGGTGTGGACACATCACAGCTCTTGCCACTGAGTCAGTACAGGTTTACGGATGTAAGGGATGCCCAGAGTCAAATAGGAAATGCATGTGATGCATACCAGCGACAGACACCATGATGCACCCATGTCCTGATAGCCAGCGCCACTATGGTGTGCATGTAGCACATGTCACTCCCCTGCAGGATCACCAATCAGTAGACACATGCCATGGCGGAGGCATGACTGCAAAGTCATACATCACTGTCTCAGTGATGTATGACTTTGCAGCCAGACAACAACACTCTGCACTGTGTCACAATAGTAGGTCATGGGGAATGCAAGTCCTGGAGCTGCACAAGTGCACATGTACATCCCCCCACAACACATCCTCTTAACCCTCATCTGTCCAGGTCATACCTATTGGACATATGGGAGACCTGTGACACTACCCTCTGAACCTGAGCCCCTCACACTCTGCTGTGCATGGGGAACAGCTGCCTGAACTTCACATTTACATGCCCCAGTCTGCATGGGCAGCTGATCAGACACCTATGTGTCACACAAGTATCGTCTCCTATGGTCACATCTCCAGTGGCATGCTGAGCCCCTACCAAGAAACTCCACAGCAGTCCTGGCGACTAATCCACAGCACACTGACACAGAGGCAGACACCTGAGGGGTCAAATCACTGTGCACAATGTGTCCTCTGATACACGGGAGTGGGAGTACAGAGTGTATTGTATGGCCTGGAGTAGGCATGACTGTCCAGCCCCACATGAAGGAGGGATGAGCCCTGGACTGTAGGCAGCTGGCTAAGTGTGTGTGACACACGTCATATACATACTCCTGGGGCCCAAACATTGTTCCCACCCGCAGCATGGGTGTGTGCCAGGTACCCCAGCCACATGTGGTGGATCAGCTCAGCAATTGGACCACAGATCAAAGTAACACGCTGAATACATGTCAGAATACAGGCATTGTGTAAGCAATGGACCCACCCATGATGCCCACCACAGAGTCAGGGAAACAGATGCTGTCTCCCACCTTGAGTCAAGCAAACTGCAAGGACACAGTCCTAAGTGACAGAATTCCCTGCATGTAAGGGCCACACCTGGGTATCAGATGAGGAGTGGGCAGTGCACAATAGAGGGACATGGCTCCTGGACAACATGACTGCTGTACTGTGGCAGTTCAACCTGGCCCGAGGAGGGCACATAGCATGTTAGACAGAGTACACAGTGCAGTCTTTGACTCACCCCCTCCTTGCTGCTCTCTGGCCTTCAGCTGCCCATCCAGGTCTGGAAAGACCACCGCCAGGATCCTGAGCATGTGGGGGTCAGGGTCCGTGTTCCGCCCCTCCTGCGAGGAGGCGACAGCTTCAGCTGGACCCGTGCAATCCTCCGGGTCCAGCCCCGAAGGTCCTGCCACCTCTTTTGGCAGTTGCGGATCCGGCGCTTGTAGACCCCCACGGACCGGACAGCCCGGACGATGTCCTTCCAGATCTCATGCTTCCGATGGGCAGAAGCCTGTCAGGATGACAAAGTGATAAGGCCATTACTACACATGCAACATATCCGTGCATGACACAGTTGCATATACATGTCGCAATCACAGGGGCACATGGTGTACCCAGGCAGTGCACGGCTGCCCATGGACAGTTTTCCAGAAGTCACTACATGGTATCATTGCATGGGGAGTAAAACCCTGTTCAGAAGCACTGTCACTGCACCATACCTGTCCAGTGCAAGTCACTACACACTATGGGGGTGACAACTACTCAGTGAGCCTGCTAGCCAGTGGTGTGCTGACTCTCAGCCTTGCTAGTCAGACAAAATGCACATTCAGAAAGGCAGTGCACAGAACACTCACCTGCTCCCCTGGTGTCCCATACAGCTTGCTGTACTGTGGAAGTAGGCTGTCCAGCAGGGCCTGGTTCTCTTCAAGGCTGAAGGCTGGGGCTCTCTCCACAGTACGTGCCATTGCAGGGTCCAGAGGGGCAGAGACAGCAGCAGTGCAGTGGCAGATGTCGTCCTGGAGCATGTAGTGCAGGCAAGTGGGCTCTCAGGGGAACATGCAGCAATATATATGTGCTGGAGAGGCAGATACTGTCCCTTGTGTCCAAAGTGATAGGTCCAAGTCGTTTGCATCTTCTGAATCTGGCCAATCCATGGAATAGCAGCACCAAAACACGCCCACAGCATCCTTCAAAATTTCAACTTCATGACATACATGATTTTGCAACATTGTTGTGGGTGACCAACTGATTTTCCAGCAACCGACTCGTTCGAATATTCGAAAACGCGTCCGTTGCCAGGCAAGCCCATTGTCAATGGGTGCGCACCGATCGGTCCATTGAGGTACAACGCGCACAGGGGTACAACGCGTACCCGCACACATTGAAAGCAATGGGCCGGCCGGAGGCACCGATCGGTCCATTGCAGTTCAACGCGCACAGGGGTACAACGCGTACCCGCACACATTGAAAGCAATGGGCCGGCCGGAGGCACCGATCGGTCCATTGCAGTTCAACGCGCACAGGGGTACAACGCGTACCCGCACACATTGAATGCAATGGGCCGGCCGGAGGCACCGATCGGTCCATTGCAGTACAACGCGCACAGGGGTACAACGCGTACCCGCACACATTGAATGCAATGGGCCGGCCGGAGGCACCGATCGGTCCATTGCAGTACAACGCGCACAGGGGTACAACGCGTACCTGCACACATTGAAAGCAATGGGCCGGCCGGAGGCACCGATCGGTCCATTGCTGTTCAACGCGCACAGGGGTACAACGCTGCACTCGCACACATTGAATGCAATGGGCCGGCCGGAGGCACCGATCGGTCCATTGCTGTTCAACGCGCACAGGGGTACAACGCGTACCCGCACACATTGAATGCAATGGGCCGGCCGGAGGCACCGATCGGTCCATTGCAGTACAACGCGCACAGGGGTACAACGCGTACCCGCACACATTGAAAGCAATGGGCCGGCCGGAGACACCGATCGGTCCATTGCTGTTCAACGCATCACTGTACATGTGACTGGCATATGTCAGCATGCCTGTCTCAGATGGACATATGCCAGCCACAGATAGCTCCCAGGGAGTGAGGGGCACACCTACATCACGACAGCCTGTGCAAACCTTATCATAAGGCATGTAAGGCTGCATTTCCTATTGTGTGTATGTTGGTGTACATGTTGTCCTGTGGGTGTCACCTGTGGGCAGCCACCCCCAGGCTGTGCACGTGTTAATGGGGACAGGATCCTGGGTGTTACGTGTACGTGACCACTGTGATGTGCAACTGTTCATATCTGTGCATGTGCCATGGTCACATTTCACAGTGGTGTTTGTGTATGTCATGTCACATACCCCGTGAGTCCCATGTGGGACGGTATGTTTGAGCCAGGGTGTCCCAGTGGCACAATAGTGATGGCCCTCCACAGTCTTTGTGCATGTAGTGTTTACAATGTCTCTGATTTCATGTGCACAATGGGAGACAGTCTCCACATCCACGTTGTGTGTGCATGGACTCTGATGTTGTGCGTGTGTGTCACAGACGTCCATGGCTCTCCTGCCATGGCAAGTGTGGCCACTACCTGTGGGGGTCATGTTTGTTTTGTTGTGGTGTACACATGATACTCCAGGTGATGCCAGTGTCCATGTGGCATTACAGGGTCCCTGGGAATGTGCCTGTCGTTGAGCTGTGGTGCCTGGGGCACATCTGTCCTCACATGTCACTGGGGGGTGACTGTGACACAGCATCATGATATCCAATGGGCCAACCTGGGACAAATTGATGCCACCTGTAGGACCGTGTTGACAGATGTTGGCCATGTATGTACCATACATGTCGTTCCGGTACTGCACACTTCATGTAGTTGTGCCTCATGATGATGTATGTTGGGATCTTGAGTGTGTTCAATGCCGCATATGTGGGGTGACTGACGATCTTGCTTACTTCTCCTCTGCACTGCAGGGCTCCTGCTGTCCATCGGCCATTCCCAGACCTGGCAACGATGGTGGAACGGGACAGCATCCGACGGTACCGCTTCACCAGGCAGCTGATTGAGGATTTGGCAGTGCAGTTGTCCCCACATTTGCAGCCTGGCCGGCCGTATCCTACAGCGCTGACCCCCAAGGTGAAGGTGATGGCAGCCCTACACTTCTTTGCCACCGGTACCTTCCAACATACTGTGGCGTCTGCTGGTGGGATGTCACAGACCATGTTCAGCCGTGTGCTCCGCGATTTCTTGGCGGCAATGTTGCTCTTCCTGAACCGGTACATCTATTTCCCTAGACTGCGACGACTCACTGACGTGAAGAGTGACTTTTATGCCCTGGGGAGGATGCCGCATGTCATTGGCTCCATTGATGGGACACATGTGGCTTTGGTACCACCACAGGCCCAGGAGCAGGCCTACAGGAACCGCAAGCACTACCACTCGGTCAATGCACTGGTGGTGTGTCTTGCAGACATGACCATCACACACGTGTGTGCCCGTTTCCCTGGTTCAGCACACGATGCCTTTGTGATGAGGAGTAGTCGCATCCCCAGGTTGATGGCACAGATGCAGAACCAGCGTGCCTGGCTTGTCGGTGTGTACTGACTTTGTGCCATTGTGTGTGATCTGATCTGTAGTATTCTGCCCACTTTTCCAAGTCAGCTGATGTGCACTTGTCTGTCCGTAGGTGACTCGGGATACCCCAACATGCCGTGGTTGCTGACACCCCTCAGGAACCCTGTGACACCTGCCCAGATGCGCTACAATGAGGCACATGGTCGGACCAGGAGAGTGATTGAGCGGACCTTTGGTCTCCTGAAGAGCCGCTTCCGCTGCCTGGACAAGACCGGAGGGTCCCTCCCATATGCCCCTGCGAAAGTGTGCAAGATTATCATCGTCTGCTGCATGCTCCACAACCTGGCAGTGCGGAAGGAGTTGCCTCTCATCCAGGATGACGATGACCAACATCCGCCACCTGTGGAGGATCCTGGCCTGGACCACGATGCCAGTGACGATGATGATGATGATGGTGATGGTGATGTCCGCACACAGCTCATCACCAACTTCTTTAGCTGAATGTGAGTATCCTGAGGTGTCATGTCAATGATGTGAGTTGGCATGATGTGTGGGTGGTGCTCTGGTGCTGTTGGAGTGTGTCCATGGGCTACTTGACTGGATGTGTGTTGCGATGTGTGCTTACAGGTGGGCTGTACTCCCCAACAGTGTTCACATGCTAACTTGGTTCTGGGTGGGTATCTTGTAACATGTATTGTGCATGAGTTTTGCTGTTCTGTCCTGTACTCCATTGCTTTTGACTGTGTGTCATTTCTGTCCTTCACAGGGTACTTTCAGATTCGTTTGGTCAACTGTGTCCACCGACGACGTGATTGCACATCCAGGCTGGTAGCTGTTGTGTCCCTACAGGTGATGTGCGCCACACCCATGGACTTCCTTCTGTCTACAGTTGTTGACTGTGTGCCCGCTACCAGGTGGGGTTACCTTGCATCTGTAGTGGTTACGGCATGTTGCTACTGTGTAATAAACCTGTGCTTCACTTAGTGATGTGCGTTGTCTGTGGTCACACATTTGACTGCCATTTGCTTACTGCACCTGTGGGCTACTTGACTACAACTGGGAATGGGTGTGGTGTCTGTGCATTGCACCGTCTTCCCTGGCAACATCAGTGTAGGCAATGAGTCAGATGGCCTAGGTGTGTATGTGTTGTGTAGCCCTGGTGGTGTGTCTCCCTCATATGTGTCACGTTGCCTGTACTCACATGCCTGTGTTGTCCTTGCTGTTGCAGTTCGCATACACAGTGTAATTTTGCTGTTCATCATCCCCATAACAGCACCCACGTTGGAATCACGACAGAGGCAAGTATGGTGTATTATTGTGTTTATTGTGATACATCTGTGATAATAGTGCATAGGATGGATTGTGCTGTACATGAATCTTGCAATCCCAAGTTCCTAGATGAATAGAAAGTCCAGGTAGACAGGATCCCCAGTATCGGGGCCACAGTTGTCTGACACATTGTTCCAACTTGTACTCCCCATGCAATGTGTGGGAGTAGTGTTGCCATCAACAGGGTGAACAGTCTGTGCACAAAGGCGAAAATCCAGAACAGGTTCAGGCTTCCTGGGAGTTGCGCTTGGCCATCAGTCTCTCACTTTCCCCTCCTCGGACGACCCCTCTTCTTGGGGGGGGGCCCTCAAGTGCAGGCTGCTGCGGTGCAGGGGACTCTCCGCCAGAGTCCTCCTCCCTCCCTGTGGCAGTTGCAGTTTGTTCGGTACCAGATGTTGTTGGCACACAGGGAGGTGTGGACTGGTTGCTGTTCATCTGGCGGAGGCATTGTAAAATGTCCCTGTGCACCGCCGTCATCTCATGTAGTACATCCCACTTGGACTCCACGCGGGTCATGTGGGAGTCCACACGTGACATGTGTGACTCCACGTGGGACATGTGGGAGTCCAAGCGGGCATGATGGGCAGCCTGCTGCTGTTTGATGTCTCTGAGGAGCCCCACTACCTGGCTGAGCTCTCCGGTGCTGGACTGGTACGCATCAGCTATGCGTACCAGTTGTGGGTCTTCATGCACACCAGCAACGTCTGCAAGCAGCGACCTCTGTCTCCCACCCCTCCCACCACCCCTGCTGACATGTGCAGTGTGTGCAGTTGCACGCACAGATAACCCTGGTCCACCTTGGGGGTTGGTGGTGGTGGTGGTGTCCATGGCCCCAGGTTGGTCCAGGGTCACTGCGCTGGTGTTGTTCCTTATTCTGTCCATGTCGGCAGGGATGGTATTCGTGGTGACAGTCGTTGGAGGGGTGGGTGCAGGGGGTGCAGCTGGTGGACCTGCTGGTGCTGCAGCTGGTGGTCCTGCTGGTGCAGCATGTTGACTTGCACCGGATGTGCCAGGTTGTTCTTCATCGTCCGAGGAGGACAGAGGCTGTACGACGCCAGTGAGCTCGGCATCCTCTTGAGCCTGGGACTGGGACTCCTCAGCGTCTGCTGCTGTGTCCCTATCATCACCTGTTTTTGGGAGACACAAACAATGTATGTCATGTTTCTGCAGGCATCAGTGGTTGACACACCTGACAGTTGTGACTGTGCCTCGGGGTGCGGGCCTGTACATTGTATTGTCCTAAGTCGTCACAGTCAGGGGTTGATATTGGTGTGGCACATTGTCCTGCATTATTTGGGCATTTCTATGTATTCTCTGGGGTGTGAACATGGTCTGCATTGATTGTGTTTGGTTGACAGCCAGACCTCCTTCCCACCCACCCACCCACCCAGTCAGTTATCCCACCATGGAACGTGCTTGCATTGCAGGGAGTGTAAGTTGTCTCTCAGGATGTCAGTCAGTGGTGTCCTGCTGTTTGTTGGTGCACAGTTGCCAGCAGGGCCTTGTGCTCCCCACAGCAGTAGCCAGTGTCAGCCATCTTGTGAGTCCTTCTCCACTCCCTGTGATGTGAGCATGGTTCAGGGTGGTGTTGATGGGCCAGTTGTGAGGCTGAGCAATGTCTGTGACTACGACTCCCATCATGCTATTGCCTCCACCCCCTTCCCAGCATGCCCATGCTTCCTTCCTTTTGACTCTGCTTCCCTGTGGGGTGGGCTGGCTGTGCTGACAGGATGGCTGGGAGTGTTGTCCTGGCAGTTGTTTGGCTAAGAGTCCCAAGAGTGTCCCTGTGCTTCACACAACATAACCCAGGGTGGTGGTGCTTTGTGGGATCTTGTGTTAGGATGGAGGGCATTGCATTCTACCAGGTGGGTACTGTGGAGTTTGTGTTGGGGGGTGTGAGGGGAGGTGCTGGTGACTATGGTCAGTGCTGCAAGTCCCCCTTCCCACCCAGCCAGCCAGATATCCCACCATGGAACGTGCTTGCATTGCAGGGAGTGGAAGTTGTCTCTCAGGATGTCAGTCAGTGGTGTCCTGCTGTTTGTTGGTGCACAGTTGCCAGCAGGGCCTTGTGCTCCCCACAGCAGTAGCCAGTGTCAGCCATCTTGTGAGTCCTTCTCCACTCCCTGTGATGTGAGCATGGTTCAGGGTGGTGTTGATGGGCCAGTTGTGAGGCTGAGCAATGTCTGTGACTACGACTCCCATCATGCTATTGCCTCCACCCCCCTTCCCAGCATGCCCATGCTTCCTTCCTTTTGACTCTGCTTCCCTGTGGGGTGGGCTGGCTGTGCTGACAGGATGGCTGGGAGTGTTGTCCTGGCAGTTGTTTGGCTAAGAGTCCCAAGAGTGTCCCTGTGCTTCACACAACATAACCCAGGGTGGTGGTGCTTTGTGGGATCTTGTGTTAGGATGGAGGGCATTGCATTCTTCCAGGTGGGTACTGTGGAGTTTGTGTTGGGGGGTGTGAGGGGAGGTGCTGGTGACTATGGTCAGTGCTGCAAGTCCCCCTTCCCACCCAGCCAGCCAGATATCCCACCATGGAACGTGCTTGCATTGCAGGGAGTGGAAGTTGTCTCTCAGGATGTCAGTCAGTGGTGTCCTGCTGTTTGTTGGTGCACAGTTGCCAGCAGGGCCTTGTGCTCCCCACAGCAGTAGCCAGTGTCAGCCATCTTGTGAGTCCTTCTCCACTCCCTGTGATGTGAGCATGGTTCAGGGTGGTGTTGATGGGCCAGTTGTGAGGCTGAGCAATGTCTGTGACTACGACTCCCATCATGCTATTGCCTCCACCCCCTTCCCAGCATGCCCATGCTTCCTTCCTTTTGACTCTGCTTCCCTGTGGGGTGGGCTGGCTGTGCTGACAGGATGGCTGGGAGTGTTGTCCTGGCAGTTGTTTGGCTAAGAGTCCCAAGAGTGTCCCTGTGCTTCACACAACATAACCCAGGGTGGTGGTGCTTTGTGGGATCTTGTGTTAGGATGGAGGGCATTGCATTCTACCAGGTGGGTACTGTGGAGTTTGTGTTGGGGGGGTGTGAGGGGAGGTGCTGGTGACTATGGTCAGTGCTGCAAGTCCCCCTTCCCACCCAGCCAGCCAGATATCCCACCATGGAACGTGCTTGCATTGCAGGGAGTGGAAGTTGTCTCTCAGGATGTCAGTCAGTGGTGTCCTGCTGTTTGTTGGTGCACAGTTGCCAGCAGGGCCTTGTGCTCCTCACAGCAGTAGCCAGTGTCAGCCATCTTGTGAGTCCTTCTCCACTCCCTGTGATGTGCGCATGGTTCATGGTGGTGTTGATGGGACAGTTGTGGGGGGCAATATGTGTGACTGCGACTCCCATGATGCTATTGGCTACACTGACTTGGCCAGCATACACAGAATTCCTTCCTTTGAGTGGTCTTCACTGTGTGTTGGTGTTGTTGTGGTGGCTACATGTGTGGATGTGTTTGTTAGTTCTATTTGTGCCACTGCCTAGCTGTAGTTGTGGTTGTGTTTGTACATGTGTTGGCACAGTTGGATGTGACTTTTTGATGGCATGTGTTGTGTTTATCTGACTGACATACACATTTTGGGATGATTCTGTTCTAGTTGCTGTGTAATTGCTATGAGTGCATGGTTTGACTCTCCCTTGACAGTGATGTGTGTGTTTTGTGGCAGTATATTGTGTACATTTGTTGTGTACTCACCAGGCTCTGGGATGTCCTCTAGTCCATATATGCTCACTGGCGGTAGGATGGCCCGCACCTTCTCCTCCCAGGGCCTGAGGTATATTGGCTTGGCAGGAGGGCCACTGCCGGTGTGTTGGCTGTTGATGTAGTCTTGCTTCAGCAGTTTCCGTACCCTCCTGCGCACGTCATACCACCTGTTCTGGATGTCGGTCTTTGTGCGCCGACATGGTGATTGGGCGTTCACCCTGTTGATGATCCTCTCCCACATCTTGGTTTTCTGCGACATGGGGGTCTGTTGGACCAATGTGCCAAACAGCTGTGGCTCTACCCTGAGGATCTCGTCTACCAGGACTTCCAATTCACAATCTAGGAACTTGTGATTCTTCTTGGGGGGCATGGTGATGGGTGGTGATGGTGGGTGATGTGTGTGTTGGTGTGCAGGTGAGGGTGTGTGGGTGTGTGTTGTGCTGGGTGTATGTGAGGTAGGTATTTGTTGGTGTGCTGCTGGTGTGTGGCTTGTGTGAGGGATGAGCTGTGGGTGTGTGGTTGCTTTCTCTTGGGTGCTGGCAGTGGAATGGCATTTGCAAAGGCTCATGGTAGTGATTTGTGTCCTTTATATAGGTGGAGTTGTGGGTGTGTCTTTGTTCTCTGTCCCCACCCCCCAGTATTTATTGGCTTGGTAATTGCTTGTTTGGCCTTTTTTTGGTTGATTTTTCCTTTGTGCTGTTTGTGTATGTTGGAAACGTTCTTGTGACCGAGTCGGACCCTGCATTGGTCTCGTACGGTGTTTTCCGTTTCGTTCACGCTGTGTTTGTGCAGTTTTGTATGCTGCGTACGCGTCGGTCGCGGTGTATTGTGTTGCTTCGGCTCGGTTTTGTATGCGTGTCGGTCGTACGGCTTGTCCTCCGTCCGACTCGGTCGTGTTTTTCGCGCCTTGCATCGTACTTTGCGGGTTGGAGTTGGCGGGTACGATTCGGTCGGATTTGTTCCGGGTGCGTGTCGGTCGGTTGGATTCGCGTGTTTTTCCGGCCGGATTGCTATTTTCCGAGCGGCTCGGTCGGTCGGCTTGGTTTCCTGACGTGTCGGTCGGATTTATCGCGGCTTGCATCGTACTTGGCGTGTCGGGCGCCACTGGTACGTGTCGGTCGGTAATTTTTCCGGCTCCGAGTCGGTCGGTGCTTTTTCCGGCCCGAATCGGAATCGACCTCTATGTGTTTGGCTGAATGGATCACGCTAGGCTGGGTGTCATTTTGAAACCTGGATCCTGTGTACCCGTTTAGTTAGATCCTGATTGGGTGGCGGACGATTTGCAAGAAATGGAAATCTGTCACAGTAAACCATCTTTATTGATGGTACATTCCAGCAATGTGGGAACTATTGAAGGTCTGTTAAAAGATTATTATGCAGTTTTTTAAGGATAAAATTGGTTATGTAAAGGGTTTTTTTACACTACATTTTATTGAAGTAGGGAGCCAGTACAGTTATCCATAAGGTCAGGAATGTACCTTTAAGCATTCACAAAAATGTAAAGGCTTTAATAGATAAGATGTGTGAGGATAAATTCATTGTTTCTGTAGAGTGTTCAGGGTGGGTGTCAAGTATTGTTATCACACAGAAAAAGAACTCAGAGATCAGGTTGTGGGCCGATCTTCGTTGCCTCAACAAGAATATCATTGTTAAATGCCACCCTCTGCCAAAAATACAGGAGATGCTAGTACAGGTTGGAGATGCATGCATTTTTAGTACCATTGGCTTGAAAGCTGCAAACCACCAGATAAGGTTGACTAACAGATCGCAACATCTCACAACATTCATCACACCCTTTTGTACATTCAAATACCTTAGACTACCTTTTGACTAGCTTCAACGGCCAGCGTCTTTCAAAGACTCATGGATAGCTTGTTTAAGGGTATGTCTGATGCGATCACATACCAGGATGACATCCTTATTTATGCTTCTGACATGGATCAGCATAATGCAGTCTTGCGTAACGTACTATCTGAACTACTAGAACGTGGTATGGCTATACGCAAATACAAAAGTAGGTTTAGAGTCAGTGAGATTGAGTATTTGGGACATTGTATCACTGCTAAAGGTATTGAACCAAAGGAGGATTTGCTCGGAGCAATAAAAGAGGCCCCTACACCCAAGGATAACAACAGTTTATGTTCCTTTTTGTGACTCAGTTAGTATTATACCAGGGTTGTGTGTCGATTTAGCATGATAGCTGAACCCTTGAGGAAAGAGAAATTTTGCTGGACGACTGAGCAAACATAAGCTTTTGAGGAGGTAAAGAGGTTGATTGTGAATTGTGATTCTTTGAAACCTTTTATTCAGGGTAAAACTTGCAAGGTCGCTGTAGACGTGAGTGTGTATAGTTTATGTGCTGTCTAGAGTCAAAGAATTGATGGGAAGTAGAGGACTATTGCGTTTATCTCTCACACACTCAAGGATGCTGAGCTAAAGTACAGCAACATTGAGACAGAAATTTTGGCTTGTGTCTGGGCCATTAATAAATTCAAAACATACCTTTGGGGTCAGGGATTTAAGGTTTTAACTGATCATAAACCGTTGGTTTATCTAATGAGTGATAAAGGAGTAGGAAGGTCATCATTGAGATTGGTGAGATTGATATAATCTCTGCAAGAGTTGGATTTTTTAATTTCTTATGTGCCTGGCAGCATGAATGTACAGGCAGACTGTTTGTTGTGTTTACCTGTGCAGGGCGATGATTCCTGTGATGACTGTTTTTTGGATCAATGTGTGGTTGCTGCCATTGATTTGGCAATCTCACCAGATGAGTGACACAGGGAATGTTTGAAGGATTCACAATATCAAGAGATAATTGAACATATTAATAGGAGCACTTTTTGAAATATAAGGAATATTTCTAGGAATATCAAGGATTTTTTCCATGTATTACCAGAATAAAGAGTGGAATTTGGAATTATTCTTACAGGGAATTTGTTTGTACCACCTGAGACTTTGAGAATGAGATTGATAAAAATATCTCAGAGAGGCATTTGTGTTTGAGTTCCATGAAAAAGAGCTTGCGTAGTCATTATTGATGGCCAGGCATGGACACCATGATGGACACATACATACAAACATGTCATGAATGTCTGGTGTCTGATAAAAGTTGGCACTTCACCAAAACGCCGCTGATATGTGTTGAAATGCCTGATCAACCATGGGATAAAGATGCTATTGATTTTTTAAGACCTTTCAGGTGTTTACCTATGGATCAGAGACATTTTATTGTCCTGATAGATTATTTTTCAAAGTGGATTCATTTTAAGTCTGTGAATGATATTACAACTGATGCTACTGTTGAGTTCTTGGCTGAGTATTGTTTAATAGAAGGTATTTCTAAAACTATGGTCTCCCATAATGGTACACAACTGGTATCTATGAAAATGTGTGGTTTTCTTGGTTGTAATGGAGAGAATCACAATAGAGTTGCTCTCTGTTCTCGACACTCAAATGGTCTTGTGGAAAGGGCAAACAGGATAATCAAAGAAGGTGTTCTAACTGCCATCTCTGCCAAGTTGGATGTTCTCAATTTCTTAAGGCGGAAATAATTCGTCACAATACTCCTCACTCAACAACTGGTGTGACCCCATTTGAACTACTTAGGAAGAGTGTAAGATTTTCCAAAACATTTCCTCCTTGGATGAGCTCCGAAACCAGCAATCAGTTAAGGATCTCTCTGAAGTCAGGAAGGCGGTTCAACAGATTCAGGCTCAGAGAAAGGGGTATTTTGATAAGAAGTACAGAGTTAAAGAAAAAGAGATTCAGGTTGGGTATTGGGTCCTCATTGAAAAAACAGGTTGGGTACCCAAAGGGCTGTCCAAATTTCAAATGCCTCTTTTCGTGGAAAATGTTGGAAAGAATTCAGGGCATATTAGCAAGACCCACGTTAAAATTATCGCCGTTTTAGCGGCAGGAAACTGCCGCTAAAACGGCGATAATGGGCTTGCTAATATGCGTTATAGAATTCCAATAGAAGCCCAGGTTAGATGTGCAGGACATCTAACCTGGGCTTCTATTGGAATTTCATAACGCATATTAGCAAGCCCATTATCGCCGCTTTAGCGGCAGTTTCCTGCCGCTAAAACGGCGATAATTTTAACGTGGGTCTTGCTAATATGCCCCTCAGTTTTTTTGAAGAACAGAGGTTGGTGGAATTTAAACAATGTTATTCCCATCAAGTCCACTCAGGCACATGTAATGTGTGGTGGTTTGGATGAAAGTGTAAGGAAAGGTTTCACATCCGACTTAAGGAATTTCTTACAAGGAAACAGGTCTGGTGAAGTTAAGAGTTCCATTGAAACCAATCAGTTCCATGAGGAAAAGAACAGTGAAATCGCAAAGCAGCATGTTGCTAAATCTGGGCGAAAAAGTGTAATACCAAAGTAGTTTGAAGAATTTATTATTTAGATTATGCATTTTTGTTTTCTTTGAGTTTTATTTCTTTTAATAAAGAAGAGAGATGTAGGTTAGGTTAAGTTAGGATATAAATATATATGTCTGTATTATTGTATGGTTACCTGTACTGCACTGCATCATCACCACAGTCTGCCTCAGTGATTTCATAAGTATTACAAGGTCACAGTGACTGGAATAGAGCATGTGTAAGTTGAGTGTTCTATGTACTGACAGTTGTGAGGCAGACAAGGCAGATATGGCAGTGTGGTGTGGGACTTCTTATGTGATAATAAATCTTTTAAACTATAGAAGACTTTGTTATCGTTTGTGAGAACCCTACAACAACACTCTGAGAAAAAGGCTCGTTCTCATCTTCTTTTGTATGACTAATATCTACCAGGCTGAGCTCTTCAATACTTCCTTGAGTTGTGGCTGGAGGGACATCTGGCCTCCAGTAAGCAATGCAGGTCCATAAATCTAACAATGAGACAGACGTGTTCAACTAGTCATAGAGATGTATCAGCGAACAGGCAATCCATTTCGAAAAGCAATTTGTAGTTCTTTTAAGAATATTGCCTCATAAAAGCTCTCCTGCTCCCAATGTGGCAAACCCCAAAGACCATTCACTGAAGTAGTCCAAAGTTTAAAGTTGTAAAATGAAATCTACAAACTTGTTTTGCTGTATTGGTAGCCCGTAAGTGGCCATTATATAATCCCCCTAGCTTGACCTCCTTCACATTTTTGCAAGATAGAAAAGTGGAAAGTGTATTCTTGTATCCTGTCATGAACATTCTTAGACAACATTCACACAAGGTTTTGGCAAACGTGCACATGGCAGGGACATTTAGCTGATGTCAAATTGTGGTACAGAAAGATAGATATTTTAAAATAATAATTATGTAATTTTATTGTATTTTACTTTTTAGAAACTTAACACTGTCGTGGCCAAGGAATAATGTGAAAAATAAAGCCTTCGAAACACAAAATAGAATAATGAATTGTAAGATAAGGGTAATAAAGAAGCAGGAATAATAATATACTAGCTCATGTAGTCTCTAATGGAAGACAACCAAGGTTACAAGTCTTAAAATATCTCAGCGTTGACATATGCTTCAGAGAGTTGGGCATAATTTGTGAAAATAGAACGGAACTGTGGAAATAATGGGAGGGCATGCCGCTGAATCTGGAGCTTGGTCTGAGGCCAAAGGAAGATTTCTAGGTTTCCATTATTTATTATCACTTAAAGAGAGATATGTATCATTGCAGTAAAGGCATTGAAAAGGCAGCTTTTTAATCTATATAATGCCGAGTTCGTATGACAAATCGGCTTGAAATCATCACAATACACTTTACATGGGCCTAACTTTGATCTTGCTTGACCTTGATTTTTGGTTGTTGTATGTATTCAGGGGTACTGAGAACAGGACATGGAAAAAAGCCATTACCTTTGCCCACCATTCAGCACTTTTGAGGTCCATGCTGAGCACATACTACAGCCAATTTACTGGCCAAAGAGCATGATTGAAAATCATGCCCTAAGGATACTGTGGTAATGGATTCTGGGCATAGTGCACACCCATTGCCCACGCCCTGTGCACGGTACTTACAGCGCATGAATGGGACGAGGCATTACCAAAGACTGTTACCTGTACCTAGTACCAATATGGTATGGTTAAATGCCATGACCTGCAAGAAATGCAGGAATGGTTACTGGACACATGACACTGCTGAAGAGAAACCGTATCCGTTGACTTAAATCTTCAGGTCATGCGTATGGGTCACAGGAAACTGCTAAAGTCCATGTCTGCGTCTAGTACTCATAGAGCATTACCACAAGCCATGCACACTGCACACTGTGGGCCGGTACACTAGAGCATAGTGGATGGCAATGCTCTGATCCCACTACCCACAATGCATGTTCATTCGCCATGAGGTGCTTATGCAATAGATACGCGCAGTTGATAAAAGACTTGGGCAATGGATATGCCATATTCTGCATATTACAGAGTATGGCTTATGGTCCTGCTCTTGATGTACCGGTCTGGCCACACTGCAGCTGTTTTGGTCGGGGTACTGGCTACAGGGCAGGCTATGTGCCCAATATCCACAGGACATGGCTGCAATAAACACCCTCTGGATCTTGCCCTTACCCCAGTACCTCTAGAGTATGGCTTATGGTCATGCTCTTGATGTACCAGTCTCGCCACACTGCGGGTGTTGCAAAATAGGTACTGCATTGAGCGACCAGGTGACTGTGATGGCCGCTCATTGAGGCAGGGCGCGGCCTGAACTATAAATAAACAGACATCTTGTCACTTGGGGTGGAGTCCAGAAAGCAAATCATTGTGTGAGGTCATTGCTGGATGTGCAAAGGCGGTCCCAGCTCATACCAGGCTGCCCGCCCTGCAAGCACACTACATTCTGGATGAGTACCTCTTTCCAACGTGCTACTGGGCACAGTCTCCAGCTGCCCTGCTGGTTGATAGCAACAGGCCTTCCACTACTCCCACCTTCAGCATCACATTGTTTACATCTCCTCTGTCCAGTAGGGCGATTCACAGCTGCTCAAAGGTCTGCCTTGCCCCTACACAGCCAGATAAGGGGCTGTTAGTGAGTAGTACGTCACAACTTATTTTCAGTGTATGTGGGGGCCTTGTAACAACCCAGTCCCCTGATTGGTATGCAGTGTGGGCAGTCGGCCCAGTGAGACACTTCTGGCTTCAGCAGACCAGCGGGTCAACTCTTGGCACCCCGCTACAGTTTCCTACAGAGGTGAAAGCAGACGACATTCGCAACACCGCAGCACCAACCCCAGCCATGGAAGTGAGGAGTTTCCTTGGAATGGTGAACTACTGCAGGCATTTTATTCCAAACCTCACCACTGTGGCAGAGGTACTGAGGAACCTCACCTGGGTGCATGTCCAGTGGGAGTGGGGCGAGCCACAGTACACATACTTCACACAGGTAAGCTGGCCTACTCCACAACATCACCATGGTGTATTTTGATCAACAGAGAAACAGAGCAGATTGTCTAAGCCAGCCCAGTGGGTCTCGTTGCCGTTGTTGCAGAGGAGAAGTGCAAAGGGCAGTGGACCCCAGGAGCTTTTGCCAGTGGGGCATTAACAGAGATGGAGAACCACTACACACAAACTGAGTGGGAAGTGATGGCCATAAAGTGAGGTAAACTTATACCAAACGGGAGTCACCATTCCTAAGTAGAGAGAGAGAGAAGGAAAGTAATAGGTACTCTCGTCGTGTGCTACTCTAATTGTGGGGGGCAGTGTGTCCTCATCTTGATGCCCTCACACACCCCGAAGGATGTCATGCTTCATCATTGGGCTTTTGCTCCTCGTCGGGCCGGCGCTGCAATGCCCTACGGGTCCCCCGAAGGGTCTCTTTTTCGGAGATCTTTTGATGAAGCCGTATGGGTGCGTGGGTGTAAGTGGCAGGGAAGTCCTAGAAGGTGTATTAAAAAATGGCTGGAGGGAGAGTGATTAATTGTTCTCTGTATCACTATTTTTATTTGTAAACATGCCCTGGTCTTATCAAGTAGATGTGAATCGTATAAATAAAATCAAAATTCAAAAGTGAAAAGGTTCTATTATCCAGTAAGCTCGTGAACCTTTTAAATCTAGGTAATTAATACCGTAGGGCCCCACCATTGATGGCAAACCTCGAGACGCTGTGTTTATATGCACAACTACATAGATAATATATCTCACCCCTTAGTTGGTAGGGTAAGAACCCATGAGATCAGTGAGGGTCACTTGAGAGCTGTAATGAAAAAGAAAATAGAAATCCACATGTAACATTTTGGAGGGCTACCTAAGGCTCTAAGGTATAACCCACAGCTGGTTTTACAAATGAAGGGAGGGGATGCAGCCATGTGCAGGATCTGTCCTGGACCGATCTTGCATCTTAGTTACTCACGGTTCTCTCGGTGCATCTGGGCTGTGTCACCTGTGTGCCTCTCGCTGTCTCCGCCGGTGGAGAAGTGAAAGCCCTGTTTCTTTTTATAGGAGTAGCCTGCTTCCGGGTGGGGCGTTGACTGTTTAATCACTGGATTGATTGGCAAGTTTTTGTTGTTACTACGGGTGCCATCTTGGAACGGTATACTCTATAGTAATCTCGTATGAGGAATATTCTCGGGCTGTTGGATATTTGTGTGCTGATAGTTTTATGTGTCGCTGGCATGGTGATATTTCTCAAAGGGAGGCGATGCATGTATTGTGCTTAAAGTTATATTGATATTTTATTTCATTTTAGTGCGGCGTGCATGGGAAATGTCTCGGTCGCCATCTTGGAGTGGGTTCTTTCGATAGATGTTGGTAAGTAATGTATCCCTGGTGAACTAATGAATAGCAATAAATGGTTACCGCATTTTTTGGTGTTATTTGCGGCACATCAGTGTCCTCTTTTCAGTTTTTTCAGTTGGTGCATCATTTTGCGGTGGGTGGTGCACCTTGGATATTTTCATAGTGTTTTTTGAGAGGTGTGCTAACATAGTCATCACTATAGTGTTTATGAATGTCGCTCTGGTGAGGTCGGAACTTGTAATGTCTGCCCGCTCACAGCACACACCAAAACACTCCAATTGATGAACCAAGAGTGCACACAAAAGAGACATACCAATTGCAATACAAAAAATTGCGTCTACATGGTGAAATGTCCTTGCAACCTACTATACATAGGGATGACCTCCAGAGCTGTAAAAACAAGGGTGAATGAGCACAGGAGCAACATCCGGTGCCGTAGGAACACCACCAAAATGAGCAGGCACTACATTGAAAAGGGACATACACCAGAACAAGTCAATTGGACCGTCATTGAGTCCAATCCCCTTTCGACAACAAAAACCCTTTTCCAAAAAGAGCAAAGATGGGTCTATCGCCTCCAAATGAACACCCAGGGTCTTAACGATGAAATACCTTGGATTAAGGTACTATAGAAACCAAACTCTTGACATCGACCTCACCAGAGCGACATTCATAAACACTATAGTGATGACTATGTTAGCACACCTCTCAAAAACACTATGAAAATATCCAAAGTGCACCACCCACCGCAAAATGATGCACCAACTGTAAAAACTGACAAAGAGGACACTGATGTCACAAATAACACCAATAAATGCGGTAACCATTTATTGCTATTCATTAGTCCACCAGGGATACATTACTTACCAACTTGTATCGAAAGAACCCACTCCAAGATGGCGACTGAGACATTTCCCATGCGCGCCGCACTAAAAGGAAATAAAATATCAATATAACTTTAAGCACAATACATGCATCGCCTCCCTTTGAGAAATATCACCATGCCAGCGACACATAAAACTATCAGCACACAAATATCCAACAGCCCGAGAATATTCCTCATACGAGATTACTATAGAGTATACCGTTTCAAGATGGCAACCGTAGTAACAACAAAAACTTGCCAATCAATCCAGTGATTAAAAAATCAATGGCATTCTACTCCTATAAAAAGAGACAGGGCTTTCACTTCTCCACCGGCGGAGACAGCGAGAGGCACACAGGTGACACAGCCCAGATGCACCGAGAGAACCGTGAGTAACTAAGATGCAAGATCGGTCCAGGACAGATCCTGCACATGGCTGCATCCCCTCCCTTCATATGTAAAACCAGCTGTGGGTTATACCTTAGAGCCTTAGGAAGCCCTCCAAAATGTTACATGTAGTTTTCTATTTTCTTTTTCATTCCAGCTCTCAAGTGACCCTCACTGATCTCACCGGTTCTTACCCTGACTACTAAGGGGTGAGATATATTATCTATGTATTTGTGCATATAAACATAGCGTCTCGAGGTTTGCCATCAATGGTGGGGCCCTACGGTATTATTTACATAGATTTAATAGGTTCACGAGCTTACTGGATAATAGAACCTTTTCACTTTTGAATTTAGATTTTATTTATACTATTCACATCTACTTGATAAGACCAGGGCATGTTTACAAATAAAAATAGTGATACAGCGAACAACCCTGACACCATTCTCTCAGCACTAATCATTGATGTTATATGTCTGTCTGTCTGTCACTTAGCTATAACTTCCCTTTTAAATTTTTTTTAGAATGACCTCAGCTCCTTTAGCTCACGAATATATAACGCGACCGTTAGCAGTAATGATCACGCTACAAACTACAAGCACCTGGCCCTCCAATGGAGAACCCAGACCTTAGCAAAACTTCCTTTGGTATAGATACCCTAATGGCAAACTGTATCTTTGTTTCTTGACTCTTGTCGTTTCAGAAGTTCTACTCCCTCCGTTTATCCGGGGGCACCGAAAACTTCGGGCCACTGTAGATACAAGTTTCTTACTCGGTCCTGACGAAGCGCCCTGGATCTCCCCCTGAGACCACTAAAGCGCGAAACATGTTGACCAGAACATATGCCCACTAGGGACATATAGTTACTCAGCTACCAAGGGACATAATACCCCTTAAAGCAGCACCATACACTTTGTTTTAATAATGACAGAGGGATCACCTTAATAAAAATTAATCACTCTCCCTCCAGCCATTTTTTAATACACCTTCTAGGACTTCACTGCCACTTACACCCACGCACCCATACGGCTTCATCAAAAGATCTCCGAAAAAGAGACCCTTCGGGGGACCCGTAGGGCATTCCAGCGCCGGCCCGACGAGGAGCAAAAGCCCAATGATGAAGCATGACATCCTTCGGGGTGTGTGAGGGCATCAAGATGAGGACACACTGCCCCCCACAATTAGAGTAGCACACGACAAGAGTACCTATTACTTCCCTTCTCTGTCTCTCTACTTAGGAACGGTGACTCCCGTTTGGTATAAGTTTAACTTCGGGAGCACGGGTCACCGGACCTTTTGAATAGCTCCTAGAGTCCCCCTCTTTTGATAAATAGGACATAAAGTGAGGTAGTCATCGTTTTCACCTATGCATGTTTAGAAGAAAATTTAAAGCAGTGACTGACCACAAGCTGTTAGTTAATTTATTCCTCTGAACCTCTCAGCATCCTCCATCGAGCATAGAAAAATGGTTAGGTCAGCTACAACAATACTAATTGAAGTTGAGTACCGGCCAGGGGCTGAAAATCCTGTGGACTTTCTCTTTAGACACCCAACACATCACTGAGATGTAGCAGCACGACAGTCAGCGGCAGATAAGCCGTCCGTGCAATTTGTCACTAGGGTGACATGCCCTTGGGCCCTAACCATCCAAGACTTTGCCCAAGCCACCAGTCAGGTAGAGTGCCGAAGGAGCGCAACCAAAGCCATCAGCCAGAACAAATGGATCACATTCTTGGCAAAGCTACACCAGTAGAACCAGAGGTCAAGAGAGTCTATGGAACAATGTTGGCAACCCCGAGCAGAAGGGCTTAGTGTGACGTGGCTGGAGTTTTGGGGCCCTGGTGCATCAAGTACTCCAAGGATTGGCAAAACTCAAAGCATGACTCACTTAAAAACTTTGGTTTACAGGGAAGAAAATGGAGTAGATGAACTAATTCTGCAGTGCCAGGCCCGCCAGTTAAATAGTGAGGCAGAGCAGCCGGCAACTTTTCTCATTGAGCCCCTGAGTGCGTACACCTGAAAACATGTGAGTGTGGACTTTGGGTATTTCCCTGACAGGTGACACACACTTGTCCATATGGATGCCC
Source organism: Calotriton arnoldi (assembly GCA_963921515.1). Classification (NCBI taxonomy): domain Eukaryota; kingdom Metazoa; phylum Chordata; class Amphibia; order Caudata; family Salamandridae; genus Calotriton; species Calotriton arnoldi. Next base: position 1,066,816 of record CAWUFW010006247.1, on the reverse strand, counting down.
AATTAAAATTCCCCGTTGTTGAACTTGTTGAAATCACGGCCTTCGAGCATATTAAACAGAAACTGGAAAAATATTTGTGACTTTTGGGTTGCCATTAGAGGTCCAGTTGGACAATGGGGCTCATTTTCAGGGGCTTGAGTATCAGATTTACCTGGATAGTCTCATCATTCGCCACCGCGGCACTACCCCTAGGTGGCTGAAAGCAAACAGCAACATGGAGAAGTTTATGCAATCGCTCTCCAAAGCCCTGAGGATTGGGCTCGAGCAAGGAGAGGACACTGAGTGGGTGCTTCATGACTTCTTGAGAGCCTTCCGAAACATCATGCACTAAGTAACTCAATACACCCCTGTCTCGGTGCTGTTCACGAGTAGTGTTTGAGACGTGGTCCCACAAACCCCACAATGGAGTCCCAAGAAACTCGACACGACAGCAAGCCAACAATGGAGAACTCAAAACAACGAGAAGGCTTTTGCCAGAAGACAAGCCCAGCACAAGACACTTGAAAGCGGGCACACTGTCATCCTAAAACACAGACATTCAGGATGGAAATTCCTGACCCTGTACTAGAAAGGTCACTGGGGAGTAGTACAGGTGAAAGGAATCATGATCACTGCGCAAAGGGGGATGAAATGGTGACCAAGAATGTATTTTGGTTCAAGACGGTAACCCTGCAGTCCACTTTCAGGGGAGAGCATCCAGAAGTGACACAGAGTTATGATGAAGAGTCATTTCGAGCCGTCAGCCCCAGCGAGCAACATGCACTGACTCCTACTATGCCCAGACCTTCACCCCAAAACCACGCCAACCCCACTAGCCCCCAGGCGGCAGAGACAACTCAGCCCGGTGACGCCTTAGAACAGTCTCAGACTTCCGGGGCCTGAGCAGACAACGGTATCACCTGAGGCCACACGCCCGGCCCATCAAGAATCTTAGAGACTTTGTTAGCAGCGTAACTCTGACTCCCAAGGGGATAATGCAGTGCTGGGTTGGGGAGCCGAGCGAAAGGGGAAAAGGATGCAGTGGGCCACCTGGTGGCCGTGATGGCTGTGCATGACTTCAGCATGCACTTTGAGGCCAGGCCCAGCCTCAGCTATAAATGAACCCCTGCCCCTGGGTGTAGAGTAGGCTAATCCTGGTGTGTGGTCATTGCTTGCTGAGGGAAGGTGGGCCCAGCGCATCCCATGCGGCCTGAGCTGTGCTCCAGATACTAGCTGCAGGGCACGCCATGCCCTGGGCCTAATGTCCACAGGGCATAGCTACAATGAGCACACCCATGTGGATCTAGTAGCAAGGGTGGAAGACTCACTATATGTCCAATAGATTAACTGTAGAGCTAGAATCTACTGGGCAGGCCGTAACCCAGGTTATTGGCAGATGTACATGTGGCTGAGCTTTAGATTAAAATTAAAAGTGACGACAAAGGAATAGCGCACAAATTATGATTCCAGTCTTGGGGGGATATTCTCAAGAACGTGCGATAATCATCGCGAAAATAGGTTAACGCAATTTTTCATATCGCCGTCTATCGCTGGAAAATAACTCTGTGTCAAAGTCGTATTCTCAACACGGCGGTAACATGCGATAATTTCCCGATAACGCGTCAAATGGGCGCGATAAAATTACCGGGACTGCGATAAAAATCTAAAGTTGAACGTGAAAAAAGTGGCGATGGGCCCAACCGCGATAAAAAAATCAGTGATAAGCTGCGCCAGGCCTGCAATTCACACACGTCAGGTGGGAAAAATCACTATAAAAGCAGAAAAAAAAACCACAAACAGAACCAAAACAACTGCGAAGCACAATGGAGGTAGCCGGAGCAAGTACAGAGGACAACCAGAACCCCACAAGCCCCACGGAGGACCAGCCTGGGACTTCGGGGTCAGGGAAGGGCAAGGAGAAGAAGAAGAGGAAGACGCGGTTCAGTCCGCAGGAAAACAAGATCCTGATAACGGAGGTGGTAGAACACCATCAACAACTGTTCGTCACCTCCACTGTGTCATTGGCAACAAAAAATGGAATATGGCAGTCCATCCTGGACAAGGTGAATGCAGTCGGAGTGCTGGAAGAGTTCAAGAGGCGCTGGAATGATGTGAAGCGCAAAACCAAGCAGAAACTCAGCAACAACCAGAAGGCAGCAATGCAGACTGGCGGTGGGAGTCCAGCGCCACAGGAGGAGCTGGATGAGATGGAGGAAATGGTGTCCACAGTCATCAGTGGGGAGACGGTGGCAGGAGTTGGGGGACCGGACACTGCTCAACATGACCTGACACAACAGCAACAGGGTGAGTAACGACCAGGGACTGGGGGGACGGGGGGAGATGGGCAAAATGGCACACATGCACAATTAAGTATAGCACAGTGCACACCCACAATGACGCTGGATCATGTCCCTGATCCCTTTGGTACACTGCAGCACACCTAGAAACAGCAAGTAGGCCCCCGTTGACTATGAGCCCAGAGGGGGCCCTTCCCACACATCACCAATCTCACAACCAACCCATGTACATGTCCCAAACCCAGCAAAGCGGCGTGTCTGTGAGCCACACTGACAATGCAAGTGACACTGCATGACGAATAGCATGGCTGCAGTCAATATATCATGACATGTTGCATGCCACGACACTGAGGTGACTGAGTGTGGACCACATCCGTAAAGGAGCAGGTCACACTCTGACACATCCACGTGCACAATCAACCCCTGACGTCAATAACACATCTGCGGACAAACAATGCCCCAGAGTCCCAACTCCCACCAAGAGCCCAATTTACCCAAGTATGCAACATCTCAGCACTGTATAAGCACAGAAGTCAACGGCACACCGCCTGAAAGGGATAAGCGGCAGCAAAATCAGAGCTGCAGGGGCGACTCTCCCAAAATGCAGCACACACACATAATATTCAGAGCACATCAACATTGACAACAATGTGGTACAAACTGCAACACGTTCACAACAGAACAGAGGACACAACTGGTGCCGCTTGTGTGTAGAAACTGGCCAATCACATTTGGCATAGCAGGGAAATGTGAGATGATAATGCACAAGTACAAACACACATCCGTGATGTTGTCGAAATGTCCACTGTCCCGCATCAAATAGGCAGCTCCTCCCAAACAGTCACAATGTACATTGTCATGCAGTCTGTATGTAAACTTGTACAATGCGTCAACATACATGTGAACACAATGTTAAACTGCATCTCCCCTTCACATTGCAGAGGGAGAATCAATACCTCCTGCAGAGCAGACCCAACAGCTCTGATGACGAAGAGGACCTCCACACCTTCGACACCGACGCCCTCCAAGAGCTCATGGACAGCTTTGGCACCTCACCTCCAGGAGCAGGCCAGCCCAGCTGCATCGAGGAGACCTCACCCCCTGCACAGACCACACAGCAGGAAGCACCTACCACCATGGCTGTCTCCCAGGACCCCCATGAACAACACATGGCCTTCCAACGCCGTGTGTTAGGGTGCCAGGAGAAGATGACTGATCAGGTGCGGGTGGGGTTCGACCTCATGGCAGCCAAACTAGATGCCATTCGTGGGTGTCTAAGTCCCATCAGGTACCACTTACAGTCCCTAACGGACACCCACAGTCCGCTCCATGCTCTCCAACGATCCATGGCTGACATTGCTGGAGTCCTGACTCTGAGACAAGGACAACTGTCTAGTCAGAGTGGCTCCAGTGATGTCATCCGAGAGTTGGGACACATGCGGAGGATCATGGAGAACAGGGAGCGGATGCAGGTGGAAAGAATGGCTGCCACGGCTGCATACCAGCAAGATGTAGCTGGGATCTTCCATGCCCTGCAGATCCTCATCATGGCATTGCTGCCACAAGGCCTGGCGCTGCTTCTACATCCACATCTCCGCCCCCCTGATGTGTCAGTGCCTCACAGTGCGGCAGACATTCCACCTCCAGCCCCTGATGTGTCACTGCCACACAGTGCGGCAGACATTCCACCTCCGGCCCCTGATATGTCAGTGCCACACAGTGCTGATGACAAAACACCACCACCCACATGTGAGGCACATGAAACATTAGAGAACGAAGATGCGGATGATTCTGCCTTAGTGGTAAGAAGGAAGCGGTAGCATTCATCTTCGCCATATGGCCTGTTTCTGCTTGGTTCTTCCCTCTGCATCATCACCTTCCACTGTCCCCCGATACACTCTGCGACACTCACCTTGGACCTCGACATGGACTGCCATATTCTGTTTGGTTACCAATGACACAGCAATCAGACTGCGGACTGAACTCTTCCTCTTCCGATGAACTTGTCATTCCCTAAAGGACTCTGGCAGGCCCTCCATGGGGCAACAATGTAAAGTGGGGTTTGCATGGCCCTGTACTGCTCCAGCTTCAACACTCCACTGAATGTGAATAAAACATTCAGATTCACACAGATGTGTCATGTCTATGATCATTCAAGTATGAAAGTATGGATGAATGTAGGGTCAGTGATTCCCCTTACGTCCATGTTGCTCATGTTGTGGGACTTGAGTCACAGGGTGCAACATTGCCGATTGCGGTCCGGGTGGCGCCGACACTACAACAGAGACACACGCATTAGTTACTTCCTTGTCCAGCCCAGAACTGAACCACGCCCAGAGCCCCGGGCTCAATGTTCACACCCCTACACTGGACTGGCATACGCCAGCCCAGCCCACTCCGCTTACACTTACAGGGGGGGACGACAAAGCTACGTGTCCCAGGTCTTCCCTGTAGTGCTCTGCTGATCACTGGTCTAGTTGTCAGCATGCCACAGCCACTCCCTGAGGGCTGGTTTACACCCACACCACACCCATCAAGCACAGGCGTCACAGGACATGTGACCCTGCCAATAAAAGGGGCCTACCACATCACATTGCCCACTTCCGGAGGTGACATGATGGCGTCCGCACCACGTGACTCAATCATAAAGGGTCCATGACCTGTGGTGCACTGGGTTAGTGGCAACCGATGCACTGCGGCCGGCACGGGCCCACCGCCACGGGACGATGACTTGCGGTGCACAGAGTTGGTGGCACCCAATGCACTGCATCCGGCATGGGCCTACCACCACGGGACGATGACTTGCGGTGCACAGAGTTGGTGGCACCCGATGCACTGCGGCCGGCACGGGCCTACCGCCACGGGACGGTGACTTGCGGTGCACTGAGGTAGGGGCACCTGAAGAGCTGAGCGGGTGTGCAGCCAGCGATGATGCGTGGACCTCGATACGCCGTCCTGCCAATCAAGATTCGATTTGAATTGAGGGCCCTGCTGGAGCACAGTGTACGCCGAAGGCAGCAGTCAGCACACACATGACTCCGCGGTGCGGTGCCGCAGGGTGTGCTGGGGGCCTGTGGCGCGGAATCCAGCGATCGGCTGAGGAGGTTGCACTGGCACTTGGTGGGCCCTCTTGGAGACATGCCGGTGGCGGCAGGTGAGCATTGAGGCCTGGGTGCGCAGGGGCGGCCAGTCATTGATGGGCGGCGGACCGGTCTAGGGACCAGGGCTGGGGTGCAGCAGGCGCACAGGATTGCGCAGGCACCACCGGTCATGGCGGCAGCCTCGTGGCTGGGTGGGGGGGCCGCCCTGGCAGACACGACCCTGCATGCGATGACGAGATGTGCGCGGGTTGGCTTGGGACGTAGCCACCTAGTCTCCAGTGTAAATCTGGCCATTGAAGGTGGTCGGCCACGTGTGTGTAGGCCTATGGACAGGATATGGCGGACACAGAGACACACGCAGTAGTTACTTTGGTGGCCATCCCGGAACTGAACCACGCCCAGAGCCCCGGGCTATTTATTCACGACATACGCCGGCCAAGGCCACTCCGCTTACGCTTACAGGAGGGGACGACAAAGCTACATGTCCAAGGTCTTCCACACTGCCTGAGGTAACCTGTTTGCGTCCACTGTCCACAACACTACAAACACCAGCAGTATATGTCCACATGAACATGTCTGTGCTCTGCATACTGAAGTCTGTCCAGCACATCACTGCCACACTTGGCATTGTGTACATTATTATTGATGGGTCACTTGCCTCCTTCGCACATACTTGGTTCCCACCTCTCCCCATATTCTGCTATTGTGTGGCAGAGGTGCCATGCCGTGGATGGTTTGTCTACATGGCTGGCAACGGTTACCACAGTTACTTGTGTTGTCGTGTCTGGTAGTTGGGCCTGTTGATTGGCATGTTGTATGTGATTTTGTAACGTGTGCATTCCCACAGTTGTGAGTTGTATGATTGTGGAGTTGAGGTGTGTGGTGTGTGCAGTTGGTACTTACCGACGAACAGTGCATTTCCATAGGTGCCATCCTCAAAGCGCTGGTTGGTGATGGACTTGCGGAAGATGTAGGAATCATGCACACTGCCTGGGAAGTTTGCGATGACATTTGTTCCTGCGCAGTGAGGGGGAAGTGAAGGTGCAGGGGTATCAAGCTGATACAAACCGTGATGCTTACAGGTATGATAACTCCTGCATAATAAGACCGTAACAGAAGTTTGTGTGGTCGTAACCTTCCTTTTCTTTCCTACGAAGGTTACGGCCACACGAACTTCTATTATAGTCTTTTTATGCAGGATTTATCATACCTGTTAGCATTCCGGTTTGTCCAAGTGCAATACACTGTACTAGATTACATTTGTGACTATACAGACGCTTGACCATTGTCACCATTTATCCAACAGGTTTCTGAATACTGACTTTCGGAATATGGAATTGTATTGGGGAGTTCCCGCAGCATATGCAGTTAATTGAATCCACACATTGCCCTGATGAAGTTCCCCGTTGGGAATGGAACGCGTTGGCTGAGCTTTTCGTATTGTTGATTTATGTATTTGTAATAAAGAACTGTTTTTACACTACTGTTGACTACTGGACTTCATGACCTGGCGCACCCCCATTTCAGTAACTACAATCTTGGATCTGGAGGACATAGGCGTCAGGCAACAGCTGGCATTGGGATTGGTTGCACGGGTACACTACGAATTGGAACTAGTGTGTGGTGCGGATACAGGGGCCCGCCGTTGCTTTTGTGGACATGCATCCAAGACATGTGTGAGGAAGCTTGATAGGGCTGGCTGTGAGACTCCTCCGACTCTGGCTGTTGTTGGTTGGAAGGTACCAGAGGCCAACAGGTGCAGCACAGCCAGCAGCTTTGTCTGCGGAGGGATGTTGGTTATCTGTTGTGTTGGTACCGTCAGCCTGTGGGCAATGTGGGTCAGGATGCAGAGGATGGTTGTCCTTTTGAGCCTGTAGAGGGCAATGGCATCCTCTGGTGTTGAGTGTCTGAGGCTGGTGCGTTTAGAAACGTCAGCTGTCTTCTTCTGTGCTGCCTAGGTGGTAGTCCGGGGGGGTTGTCCCGGGGGGGGGTCCTGGGGGTGGTGGCGGTGGGTATTGTGGCCCTCTTGGGTCTCTGAGTTGCATGATCATTGGCTCCATGGCATCTGTTGGTCCTCAGATGTGGCTCTGGGCTGGGATCCCTTTCATACTGCAGGTTGTCGTCCTGCTTAACACCAGTAAAAGGCTGGTGTTAAATCCCTGCTGCTAACGCGCCTTATCGCCTGCTTTTGGATCGCTTCGCCGATCTGGCTGGTCATTGAGAATATCGCGAAGTGGTGTTTTCGTGTGTTTTTGCACGGGAACGCCTACTCTGCATATCATTAGCGTTAGTTGTCGCTCTCATCCGTGGCAATGTTTTTTGCGGCAGATATCGCTGGAAAACTGGCGATATCGGCAGTTTGCACCAGCTTGGGAATAGGGCGATAAATCTATTGCCACTTTTGCGGTGCTAAAGTGCCGATAAATCGGCGATAAGTCCTTGAGAATATGCCCCTAGATTTACTAAAAATGAATTAAAAGTCTTTTCTATTGAGAATGTGGCAGTTCCTAAATATTTTTGCGGGGTTTTTAAAGTTTTTATTATTAATTTTCAGGGCCCGTCTTTATATTTTTGGAAATGCAGGAACACAAAGAAAACCTAAAAGAGTAACTTGGACTAAAACAAACTGAAGGGGAATCCACATTACATTGCGTTTTATCACGATTGTATAATGTGTTAATGGTATATGAAACATATATAAAGGGCAACGAAGAACGAAAATGGGCAATCACATAGCAACTGAGCAAACCGGACATCATAGTTTAATGTTAAGTCACTTCATTGATCTGAGAGGCTCTTCTTGACACATTTATTCAGCAATTAATGGAACTCTATCAACAGTGGAATATCATGCAAATTTAGAGGGAGACTGTTCCAAAAAACTGATGCAGCACAAAAGACACCTTAATATATTGTTTTACTGACTTTCTATGTGAAATCTCCATTGATCTCAAATGCCATTGAAGGACAATGACAAGCAGAGTTGGACTGGAGTTTCAGCAGTCTGGCACCGCCAAATGGGCCATCTTTAAACAGTATGTGTGTGGGCATTTTTCTTGGCCCTGTCATGGCCTAGAGTATCAATACAAAAAACGACCCACACACTGGCACTTTCTTAATGGCATAGCTGGCATGCCATATTGCCTGAAATGCTAGGCCAGTACTAATGACAAGTGCCACAATGTAGCGCGTTCCCTCCTCCAAGCCTCAACATCTCGGTCTACAATGTTGCTGCGCCGCGCCATTTCCAATATGCAGGGATGCGCCGTATTTACAACAATACAGCACGCCCCTGTGTTTTCCGTAGCGCTGGCGCTAAAAATAGCTACCTAGCGCCAACAAAGACACCCTTGCGCCGTAGTGCAAGGGTGCCTGCACTGCAGGGAATGATTGATTGAGTGCAGGAAGGTGTCCATTCTTGCACATAAACAATCAATAATGGTGTTTTGTTCTTTCTATGTGTGCTGCACAGTGCAGCACACATAGAAAAAGCAAAAACTAGGAGAAATAAAAGTATTTCTCCTCGTTTTGCCATTCTAATGCCTGCTTTTGAATGCCGTTAGTTTTTGGCGCTGCCTCAGATTTACAGATCCTTGTAAATCTGAGGCAGCCTCAAAAAGTAATGGGTGTTGCGGTGGAATGCCCACAGCAAGACCCATTGCACGCCCCTTTCACACAGATACCTGTGTGAAAAGGTACCGTATTTACAAAGAGGTGTTAAGCCACAAAAAGTGGCTTAACACCACTTTGTGCATATGGTGCAGGGTATTGCGCCACTGGAACGTCGGTAAAAGTGATGTTCCAGTGGCACAATCCCCTTGTAAATATGCCCCTCAGTGGCGTAGCTAGAGCATTTGATGCCGGGGCGCTCAGTGCCGGTAAGAGCGGGGGGGTGCTGGCAACAGATGACGAGCAGGGGGCGTTTAGCAACACCGGCGTGGGAGAGTAAAGAAAAAGCAAAACTTACCTTGCGCTCGTGGCTCAACGCCGCCCCCAAAAAAGTGACACCTGAGGAGGTCCGCCCCCCCTAGCTACGCCACTGATGCCCCTAAAGGTTTTTAATGTGCTGTGTCAGAGCTTCACAAAACCAGCGCCTCTAAAAGAAGCCAAGGAAAGAAGTTCACGATGGGAAAATGATCAGTTGTGTTTCCTGCCTCATGCATTTAGACTGATTGATGCTTAGAAGCATAGCTTGGTCTGAATAGCTCTAAAAAGATGAGGCAGCCAACAAGAGGAATGGGATGAGAAAAAAGAGGTTGCTTCAGTAGCAGGAGTCTGGGAATCTGCCAGTCTTGCTTGTACTTTGAATTGCCACTTTTGTCACTGATGCCGTGTCGTCTGTGCCTGCTCAATTCGCTGGCAATTGCGCAGCTGCTGGCGCAAAAGAAGAGAGTTAGTGGTGTGTCCTCTACTCTTCTCTCAATACCTCCCAAGTGAATGAGGCCTTCCTCCTTACTTCGACATTCCCTCTTTCCTAGGCATAACTGCCTTTGTTCTTGGGCGTCTGATTTGTGTTGCACTTGGAACCATAAAAGAACAGTACACACAATCATTAGGTTTCTACCCATTACAAGTATCTATGCAGGGGTGTAGCTTCAGGGGAGGTCTTTGTAGAGTGACACCCCCAAAATAAATGCCTTCTTGGCATGGTAGTTGAGTCTGTGGGCCCTTAGTCAGGTCTGCTGTGTGTGTGCTGGATTTTCTAGCCTGGAGTCAAGAATAAAAGTCAAGACAGTGACCTTTGATGTAAAATAGGAGAGACAGAGACAGAGATATACATCTGCTGACTGAATTTCAAAATGTGAAACCAGATGACCTGGAATCAATATGGGCTTCCTTGCTTGTCCAAATTGTGCGATCCTAGGCAAACATTTTATTTCACATATCCTCCTTTATCTTTATTATCACATATGAGAGCATTTTAAAAAGCTTTAGTCAAGGATGTGTGCTGTACAAGCACCTAATTGACTACAATGTTGCCCCATCTATAACAAGATTCTAGGCCATGTTTAGGGTTTACATGACTACTGATGTGCTTCTTGTCATTGTCATTGGGAGGCGAGCCATTACTATTTCTAAATTCATGTTCAACCTTTAATAAATGTCTGTCTATGCAGTCATATAATCTGATGCACCAAGGTGAAACATTATCATTTGTTAAAGAAATATACTTTTTGGGAATTTTTTGATGACTGTCATATTTTTACATTATGTTTGTTGCGCGATATACATGCCACACACTTTCATGGCCTGGCTGGTACGTGGACTCTTAACACCAAGCCAGACCCTTGGCTTGGCTCTGCTCGCCTTGTTGATTTGCAGGTGCACCTACCTCTATTTGGAACTTTGGGTTAGTATATTGGGTCATCAGTTAATTGATAAAGTTATTTGTAAAAGGTGAAGATTGAAAAATGGAGCCCTGCCTACATGCACTGATGTGACATCTAATTCGACTCTACATTCAAGGCTCCTCGTATCAGAGACAAAGAAGAGAGTGCCCAATGAAGATACATTTAAAATAAGTGGCCCCAGGGCAGGGACTCTAGGCCATTGTGCTGTACGTGATGAAATCTTGAGCTCTCAGGGAGACCTATCATGCCCAGGTGGGACGGACAGGGGTATAGCTTCGGGGGAGGTTGGAGTGTGACACCCTCCAAATGCATTCTTGACTTAACATTTGGAGCTGGGGCACCCTGAGCTGTGTTTACCATGTGTGTTACCATTTTCCTTGTTGATCTCATTTCACTAACAGTTTTTAACTTGTTCATGTTTTGGAGTGGAAAATTAAACAGATCATGGCAAGTTTATAAAAAAAAGTATATCTGCACCCATAAAAGCACTCCTTGAATGGGCGCACATGTACTACTTTTCGAATTCACAAGCAGCGGCAGTAGTAGGCTTGGAAAGCTGCACCAGTCTCACTATTTCTCACTACTTCCAGGCATACTACTTCGAACACCAAAAAAGTGATGGGATGACTGCTTGTAAATAATCTAACATGTGGCAATCATTCAGGGCAGCATCACAACCCATTGTTTTTTGCCCACTCTGCCACACTACTCAGAGGCCTACCTAATGCAAATCAGTACTGAACCAACTCCTCATGGAAGCAGCTCATCCTTAACCTTGATCATCTCATCACTCCACCCTGCAGACAAGGGAAATGTGAGATTAACACGGCGCAAACCACACTGACTAAGCTATGTCACTGTGTCTATGCTCACTTGTACTCAACTAGATGAAGGACCTGTTTCTAGATGTGGGACCTGTGTCTCCAGAAATTCACAATAACTGTTCCTGAGAGTTCTTGAACAATGAACTGGAAACGTGTCCCTTGAGTTGCAAATTTCTCCCCAAGCACTAATCAAAAAAGATATGTTTATTTCCTCGCACAGTTTGTAACACGTGTCCATTGAGTTGCAAATTTCTCCCCAAACATTAATCCAGAACAAATATGTTTATTTCTTTACACAGTTTGTAACACAACCTTGGCTTGACGGTTTTAATTTCTCAAAACGTTCATTATTTTAACCACTGTCTTTTTATTTCCCAGATCCTAACTCTGGGTGATTGGACATTGACTTCAGGACTCAGGTTCACTGATGGTAAGTATGGCCATTGTTCGCTGAGTACAACAGAGCATTACCATACTGCTTGTGGGATTGTTTCTGCTTCTTTTTTTTTCTTTTATTGAGCTCTATTCTTTATTTATTTTTCAACAAGTATATATACTTCTATATGAATATATATAGTTCAGCATTTTCCTTTTGTTTTGCTGATAACTTTGGCCACTTTGATGAGTCTTCATGAAATATTCTTAAAAGGTGCTACTTTTTGACAAGTTTGTTCATGTAAAGTTTTGTCGTGATACGCCAAGCAGGGCCGAGAAAAAAGGGGGGTCCCAAAACACAAAATCCCCATGCATTTTCCACACACTTCTTTAGGCAGAGCTACAGCACGAACTGCTAAATGGAATTACAACAAAAATGGCAGGAAGCTAGATCTTCACAGATTTAGCTTTTTGTGATTCGGTGTAAATCCATTCAGTAGTTTTTGAGAAATTAAGCTCCAAAAATATTTGTATGTCTGGACGGTTGGGTTAGAGGTACTCTTGCGAAAGTCCCTTGAACCCAATAAAAAAAAAAATAGGACGTTCTGATTGGCCCAGGGAGCTGATTTTCCCCTTGGGTGACTTTATTCCCAAAGGGAGACACGCTCCCATGGAGCGAGCACTCTGATTGGCTGCCAGCAACATGAGGAAAATGTTGCTGGCAGCTATTACAAGACTAGGGGACTTCGTTCCCTGCCCTGAAGTTTAAGAAAAAAAAATAACATAAATGGGCAGGGTAGGGATATAAACATGAACACAATCCACCTCCCTTCACACTCTTGTTCAATAAATTACTCTAGAAATGCATATTTGCTTCATATACACAAATAAATGTTAATTGGAGTCAATATATTTTAAGTTTTTGGAGTATATTTGCCAATTTGGGTCTGTTTTTTTATAATCTAGTGGTGGTGTTGGTATGAGTTGGATGGCACTGACTATAATGTATCTTCATTATTTTCATTCCACTTACCCAGAGGTGGAGGATGGACTTTTGATTATATTAGCTCTAAGACTCAAAAGTTATGAGTGTAAAACAGAGCCCTATATGATGTGAAATGATTGTTGGGGTTAGGTGAGGTGTTTCGGAATGAATGATATTGGAAATATAAATATAGCAACTAGATGCATGACGGTAATGGTTCACACTATGGTATGCACCACGCATGTTTACCAAAAGCGCACTTTTTGTGATGAAGTGATGGTTTACAAAACGCGCATATTTGGTGAAGGGGTAAAACCGTAAAACCGTATCTTGATTTTGACATTAAAATGTCATTGGAGTCTTTTTGAGTATATCTGATCTTCTATCTATTATTATTATAGGATATTGGGAGTGCTCCCATGTCATCCCCAGTTTAAATTTAGGTGGGTGGTTTGGTGCCCTGAAGAAGGTGCACAGTGTCTGCCGGGTTTCACCAAAATGGGTGTTAGCAAAGAAGTTTGAACCACAATACCAAGACATACAGTGCCTACATAGCAGGCCATAATCTCTTTTGTAATCTATCATAAAAAAGAATCAAGGAAACAACTTATTTGTACTTATGTTTATGTAAAGGGGAAGCATTGGCTTTGTATGGTATGTTTCTTGGATGAATATCTGGTATGAATTTTTACGAGGGGATGAATACATAGGAAGTGGGAGTAATTGAATTTATATCAGAGCAATTGGTGTCTAAAATGATGAGAAAAGTCTGTTTAAGTGAACATATTTTGTATTAAAGAAATTCATCATAATGAAGGGGACTTTTTGATAATAATTATTGGCTCCAATTAACAATAATTTGTGTGTGTGTGTGTATATATATATTTTGGGCACCAGGACCCTATTCTGTAGGGCCGGGTATATAATTGAAAGTGGAGATGGGCGCCAGGTCCCCTCCCCGAGCCAAGGCTAAGGAGGCCTTGTTCAAAATTAACCTCCCTGAGCCTTAAAAAGGCCCTGAGCACCCCATCTCCCAGGGCTGTTACTTAATTTAGAAGGAAGGGGGGTCCTACCCCCGGGCCAGCTCACTTACTGTGTCCCGGGGAGCCCACCGCGGGGATACAGTAGGGCCATATTATCAAGAACGGCGATAACATTATCGCCGCTTTAGCGGCAGGAAACTGCCGCTAAAGCAGCGATAAGGGGCTTGATAATATGCCCTATAGAATTCCAATAGAAGCTCAGGTTCTGGTGTGAAGGACATCAAACCTGGGCTTCTATTGGAATTCTATAGGGCATATTATCAAGCCCCTTATCGCCGCTTTAGCAGCAGTTTCCTGCCGCTAAAGCGGCGATGTTATCGCCGTTCTTGATAATATGGCCCAGTAGATTCTCTGCCCACACCAGAACGGGCAGGCAAACATGTGCTTGTTTACAGCTGGCAGGAGCATTGGTAAATATTCCACCAAACAGGAGCAAACACTAAGGGCCTGATTACGAGTTTGGCAGTGCGGTGCTGGGTCCGCCCGTGGTTGAGCCACCCGCCAGATTACAAGTGTTTCACATGTCTGGTGGGCTTTTTTTTATGTTCCCATGGCGGTGCCTCAGAAAATGGGCACCGCAATGGGAGTGTCCAAAACAGTTCCTGCACAGCATGGACTGTAAAGATGGACTGTAAAGACCATGCCGCGCAGGAACTGGGGTGCATGCACACAGGGGGAAGATGTTGTGCCCCCTTGAATGCATCCCATGGCCCTGAGGCACAAGGGGGCCCTTTGGGCCCCCGTTGTTTCCTCTCCACCACAGTTTTCATGGAGGAGAAACCGCCATGAAAACCGTGGCAGAGAGGAAACTCGTAATATGCTTGGCGGAATTCAGACGGTCCCGCCAAGCATATTGGTGTCTCAAGACCACCTCAACATCACCAAGGAACTGTCTAAGTCTGCTACCAGCCAACAGGGAGATTTAAAAATGCTCCAGCCGGCCAGCAGCAGACTTGTGTTCTCTTTCCCTCCTCTTTTAAACAAAACAGCTAGCCCTAGGGGATAGGGTCCCAGGGGTCTAAGAAGGCTCGCAGAGGGAGCAGCGTGGCCCCTTTCCCTTTTCTTTTAATCATATTTGGCCTGGGGACAGGGTCCTGGGGCCCATTAGGGCTTGAGGAGGGGCACACATGGACCCCCTCCCCTTTATTATTGTATTTGGCCCCGTGGCATGGGGTCCCCAGGGCCTATTAGGGTTCGGGGAGGAGTGCTGGCAAAAGTTGTTCACAGCAAGGAATTGGCTGCCTGCGGGGAGTTGGACACAGGGCCTGGCCTGGCTGCAAGTCAGGCACTGCAGCTAACCTCACTACACGCACTACCAAAGACTGTGCATGGCTTGTGGTTGGCTGCCTGTGGAGGGGGGTTGGCTGCCTCTGTGTGGATTGGCAACAGGGTCTGCCATGCACAGCTGAAGGCTGTATGCTGCGTGGCATTGGCTGCCATTACGCAGGGGTGGCTTTATGTATTGTAATAAAATATTACTTTAAGTTAAAAAAAATCATTTGAAATGTCATCAGTGATGTCATAAATAAAGTCATAAACCTGTCATGAGGGATGTCAAATTTGAGGTCATAAGCAATGCATGGTGGGGGGCAAGTTATAGTTAGCCCTGCTATCTATAACTGGTGAATTGCTGTGTTTTTTTTTAAATTCAGAACATTAATTTTGTCACTGAGATAGTCATCTAACTATAACATCACTTTAACCTTTATTTTTTTCAGTGAATTTCTAAGATTGTTTTATTAAAACAAAAACAAGCCCTTTTATCACTCCTAACTAGAACGTTACCTTAACCTACAGTTTTTCCAGTGCATGTGTATAATAATATAAATAAATAAAGATATATATAGATATATATGTATATATTGCTGTAAAATCAGAAGTGTCATGTAAGATTGCTAGTTTGACTGTAAATTCAGATGTTGTGTCTAGATCCGCCCGTAGTGTGTCGCATATCTGTTTCCAGTATTCAGTCACCTTTCCACACTCCCACAATATATGTACTACATCCCCTTCATCATTTCCACATCCCAAAAGTGAAAGTAGAGACAGATCTTAGCTTTATAAAGTTGGGCTGGGGACCACTGCCAGTGTTGTAAAATCTTAAAGTAGCTGTACTTTAACCAAATTTCTCTCAAACACTTGTTGTGTTCCTATGGTAGAGTCCCCCGTCTTTGCCTTCAAAAATGGCTTGTAAGTTGAATTCCCTCCACATACACAAACTAAACGTCCATTTCCTGTGAGAAGGTGCTATTGATGAGGAGTGCATAGATGCCTGAAATAGTGCCCCGATCTCTTTCCATGTATTTGTGTATTTATGGATGGGAGAAGTTATCACAAGAACCGGTGTCTTTCTTAATTTGTCCTTTGAACCCTGTGTTAGCTGGATATATCTCCATTTTTGTGTGGAGAGAAGATGGAGATTTAAAAATGGTTTTATCAAGCTATCCTTAATGAGATATCCTATATCTTGTGACCCTTACTGCTCATTGCAACTGACTTCCTCCCCCTCTATTCTGATTGCTATATTATGTCATAATCAATGTATGTGCCTTATTCCATGCATCATGAGACAACTGTAATACAGGATTAATTTATTGGTCCTCACCTACTAGGTGTGAGTAATATACTATCAGCTCCCCCTTCGTCTTCAAAATGTGCCTTTATAAATGAACCCACATTAGTGTTTCTCTGTAGGATTTCATCCTGTACACTGAATGTGCCAATTGGTGGGCTGTCCAACAACATTTCATCTGTGGTAAATATACCCATACCCTTCTGGTAACTACATACAAAACAGAACCTTTTAGTCTAGGGGGCCTATGTACAACAGAGTGGCGGTGTTACGCCACAACTGGTAACGCTGCGCTCCGACATTCTGGAACCGCAGGGATGCGCTGTATTTACAATATTTCAGTGCACCCCTGCATTTCTCCTAGCACTGGCACTAAATTTAGCTTCCTAGCGCCAACACAGGCACCCTTGAACCATAGTGCAAGGGTGCGTGCGTTGCAGGGAATGATGGTTCATGTGCAGGAAGGTGGTCCTTCCTGCACATAAACAATCAATAATGGCGATTTATAACTTCTATGTGTGCTGCAGAATGCAGTACATATAGAAGTTTTACAACTCGTCATTTTCCTAATGATTGTTTATGTGCAGGAAGGGACTCCTTCCTGCACATGAACAATCACTACTGGTGATTTGCTCTTTCTATGTGTGCTGCAGAATACAGCACACATAGAAACAGCAAAAAGATGAGAAATTAACCATTTCGTCTCGTTGCACCAGGTTTTCCCTGGTCTTATTTTTGGCGCTGCCCCATATTTATGCCCACTGCAGCACCCATTGCCCGCCCCTTTAATGCTAAGGGCTGATAAAAGGGGCATCATTTACAAGGCGGCATTAAGCCACGTTAAGTCGCTTAACGCCGCCTTTTAAATAAGGCGAAGAGGTTATCCCCACCAGAACGTCACAAAAAGTAACGTTCTGGTGGCGTTAAGCCCTTGTAAATATACCCCTACGTTTCTAGGGATTCCAAATACATAGATGAACCTTAGCGCCACTTTCATTTTCACTGCCTGCATTTTTCCCCATAGTGAAAGGTTTAAATGAGCCCATTGTTTGAAGTCTACATTTGTCATGTCAACGAGGGGAGATATACCAGATCTACTAAGCCCCTGTTGATTTAGATGCCAAGATATTTCATGCAGTTTTGTTTCTATTTGAAAGGCAAGGCACATCCGTGTCATAGGCAATGTCATTGATAAAGTCTCACAATTGCTCCTATTGATACAGTAGCCCAAGAAGCTCCAAAATGATTTATTAGGCTTATCAGCACTCTTGCTGACTTGCTAGGTTGAGATAACATTATTAATATGTCATCTGCGTAGAGAAACACCTTTTATTCCCCCACCACTATCATCACCCACTTAATTTGGTCATCCTGTTGCATGGCAGCGTCTAGTGATTAAAGCAACAAGAGGAACAAGAGAGACAAAAACAGGCAACCCTGTCGGCTTCCTTGATGTATCAGGAAGTATAGCGAGTTAAAACCCCCACAACTGACTGATGTGGAAAGATCATGATACATCCTTCGAACCTACGCTAGGAAATTATAGCCAAAGCACATTCTGACCATAGTACGGAAGAGGTAGCTCCATTCCACTCTGTCAAACTCCTTCTCAGCATCTAGGGAAAGAAACACCTTCTCTCACCTGCCATAATATGTGAGACAGAAGCTACTTATTTGCTAGCAGAGGATCGTCCCGGGACAAAACCTAACTATGTAGGGTTGATTAAGAGGGGAAAATACCTTCTCAGGTGGGTCGCCAATATTTGTGCCAATAACTTAGCATCCACATCAATCAGTGATACTGAACTATAATTAGCACAGCTTTGAATGTATCTCTCAGGCTTGAGAATTAATGTGATCCTGGTTTTATTAAAGTCAGAGAGTAAATGGTCTACATCTAATGTTTTTCAAAATACCTTTTATAAAAGAGAGGCAAATGTGGATTTAGTAATTTTGTAGAATTCTACAGGATAGCTGTCTTCTCCTTGTCCTTTCCTGCCTTCTTATTGTAGTGTCTTGTGAGTTAGGAATGATGGAACATTTTTGGCTCCTGATGGACTCCGTAGAGTTGTGACCTAAGTGTTAGAGCGGAATACAATGAAGGCTGATTTAGAATGTTGAGTTCGCAGTTACAGGCATAAGAATAAAGACGCGTAATACTAAGCTCCGTGTATGGCATAATCATTGGTGGGTACCCAGGCTGGGGAAGACGCTACACCTATCATTATTTGCTTGCGCTATCTCCTCTTTTGCTATGGTCACATCTGAGAGCTCAGATTGATTAACAGTTTTGGTATGGCAAGTCTGTCGAAAAATATGTCCTTTTCTTTCTAGGCTCCACTGTCTTCTGATTTATAAAGCCTTTCATAAAAATCATGAGATTCTTTAACAATATTTCCTGGATTTGTCAGTAATTCTGCACTTATATTTCCAATGGTGGGGATTCTTCTACTCTCTTCCACTTGTTTGAGTTGGGTAGCCAGCATCCTGTCAGCTTTCTCCCTCTCTCATAATGTGGTGAATGAAGTTTGAATAGTGCCTTCTCTGCCTGAGCAGTATAAAGGTTATTCAACACGTACTTGGCCTTAATCTGTTCCCGAAGGGAGTCTGGGGTAGGTGTGCAGGCACATTTGGATGTGAGGCAGCTGATCATGACCTCCATAGAAAATCTTGTGGCTTCTACCTGTTTCTTGGCCACTACAGATTCTCTCATTATTGTACCAGTAATATAGGCTTTCCCTGCTCCCCATAGTGCATACGGGATTTAGACAGAGCCCTTATTTTCATGTAGAAAAGTTTGCACATGTGTGAATACCTGCTTTTGTACATGGAACCCCTGTATTTGAACATATTCATATGACATGTGCCCTGAAGTGGGGCCACTATATTTAAATCCAGTTTTAACGCCCCCATATAGTCATATACCCCTCCAGATAACATCAATGCATTTAACATGTCTTAAAAGGTTAGCTGATATTATAAAGTAAACAATTTTTGGAGTTTTTTTTTTACATAGAGCAAACTCACCCGAATGTATTGGAGAAATTTACATGATTACTAGTCCCCTCCCTATTCTACAATTCAGCTAGATATCCCATGGACACATGAGCTAAAGGTATAATCCCTTACTTTGCGTTATAACAGTTGCCAGGGGTCTACTAGGGCATGATCAGTGATTTTGGGCCTGATGTACAAAGCATTTTTCCAGTCACAAACAGCCCGATTCGCAGAATCAGGCTGTTTGTGACCGGAAAATGCTTTTTCAGATGTACAAATTGCAATTCAGTATCTGATTCACAATTTACATTTGCGTAGTGGTATTTGGAACGGATGTGTTTTGAGCATCCATTCCAAATACAAAATCGGTATGGCATGTAATACTGTTTTGTGAACAAAATCCGGTTGCAAATCAGTAATACTTAAACACCAAATTGAAAGTGATTCACCCTATTCACAAATAGGAAGGACCACTGCCTACTCTTAAAAAATGAAACTTCAAAGTTTCATTTTTTTAAAACTCATCCGATTTCCCTTTAAGGAACATGGGCAGCATTTTAAAAAAAAGATTGCTTTATTAAAAAGCAATCAGAGACATGGTGGTCTGCTGACCTCAGCAGGCCGCCATTCCTGTGATGTCAGCGATTCCTTGAGCATAGTAAATTTGCAACCTACTAGGAATTGCTATTTGGGAAAAGAAATTCATACATTAGGAATACCGATTTCCTAATTGCGATTTGGAGATAATCGCAATTAGGAAATCCGTATTCCTAATGCGTGTATATTTGGCCCTATGTCTCTTAAAAAACATCTATTGTGCCTTAGATCCGGCTTACCAGATCTGTCTATTATTGGGTCTAGAGTAAGATTCCTGTGTTCCCCAATCAGTGCTCTCATCTTGTAAAGGAAGTGAACAGCTTAGTCATTTTATAAAGAAAATCTTACTTGTCACAGGCTTGGTCATATACCAACCAAATTTTATTTTTAACTAAATTTTTATTATTTTCATATAACCAAAAAAAAATACATTAACTGCCAGGACTTAGTACATCTGAAATAGACAATGATCCATACACTGTGGTAGTACAGCTCAATACATGTCCAGGACAAAGCACATCAGAAAAAGACAGTAATCTATGCAAAGTAGTGCAGAGTAAAAAGGATGTGCATATCTTTCAAACCTGTGCAGCTTGAGTGCATATCATATTAAAATATGCCATTTGACCTCTACAGCTATCAACTAACAAACAACAACACCCAACACACCCTCCAATGATAAGATGCATGTCTTGCATTTGCAATTTGACAAACATGTATCTACACTCCTCATCAGCCCAAGTGCAATGTAACTTTTAGGGTACATTTGTATGAATGAGTATCGTTACTCCTTTAATGGTTTCATGTTTCAGGACATCTTGGCTCTAGTAGCATCTAAAGGGACCCCTCTTTTACACCACCTATGAATTGCCAAGAAAAGGTGGCCTGGTGTGTGTGAGTGTCTTCCTCCACCCCGGTATACTCAAGTATCCTTCCAATGTCAACTAGCTGGCCTAGTATTCAATATTATATATGGTATATCATGCATGAAATAGATCTGGGGCCCGATTAATTTTAGGGGGGGCTGGCTGCTAACTCCTGGGTGGGGGAAGGTCCACAGATTGGGCGTCACTTGTCTGGATAGAGAATCTAACTCTGAGACCTCATTTATCCCTCTTTTGCCAGATCTTTTTAACTATGGATGTTGTAGTCATGTGTTCTGTTTATTGTTTCTTATCATCTGGTGTATTTAAATCCTGCTATGAATATTCTCTAAAACCCTGTCAATTGGGACTGTTGGTGGCGACTGTACTGCCGATGCTGCAGGCCCCAAACTGCAGATTTGACATTACAACTTAAAATAGCATAACACCCATTACAATAATCAAAAGTAAGACAGCTTGATAACAAATTAATGCTCCAAAATCTGGCAGTCACTATGATAAGCTCATGCTGGTCGCTACAAACCACCCACCTATTCCTTATTTGGCCCACCTAATAACAGAACTAACAGTTGTCGGTACTCCCTTGCATGTTCTGGAGCCATCTGGTATAACTCTGCATGCTCCGGAGTCTTTGTAACTAGAAAATATGAGAAAGAGGTCCAGTTTGCAGAGTCTTACTTGTTTTAGTCACGAGGGGAGATAATGGGCCAGTCTGGACCAGTTGTCACCCTAGCTTCAAGGGTGAAACCACCCTCACAAACTCATACAGCAAAGCAGACTTCCTCCCCCTTTCTCCACAATAAGCACTGTGGTATGTAGCAACGTTTATGGGATGAGTTTGTCAAACATGACCTGCAACCCCCCCTGTCAAGGTTTAATGGCAATTTTGGTTTTATACGCTACCTAGGTTTGCCTTGTGTTGCCATTGTGCACCTCTGTCTTTGCTTGCTGTCACACACCCATATAGGAACTGCAGGTCACTGTTAGGCAGGTAAGTAGGTATACTTTATTCGAGCAAGCAGGTACGTCCTACAGCTTTGGTAGCCGTCTCCAACTGCCACCCACACCCACCATTCCATAACCCATCTAGAACCTGCGGCATCCTGTTACCAAGAAACCGGTAACCAGGATACCACATCTCCCTTCTTTACACAAATAAAACCCCAAATCTAATTTATTTTAATTGCACGGAGCATTTGTCCCCAAAATCTAAGTCCTACCGGAGGTGCAACCTCCATAGTATAATTATGCATCTAATACCTCTACATATAATTACTAACAGAAAGGTTTTTCAGAAAATAACTAAATGAGCTAGAATACTGACCAAAAGGTTTACCAATATATAACTAATTAAGCTGGAAAGAACAAAAAGGGTGGACATCCAAGTAGAATACAAGGCATAACATAAATTCACATTATGAAATGTCATTGGTTACACAAGGCATAACATAATTCACATTCTGAAATGTCATTGGTTACACTCTATCCTCCTCCTTAATAAAATGAAGTACATAACAAAACTTCTAAATCTCTTGAGTAAGACCACTGATCTAACCCTACGTGTAAATGTCCAATCACCAGACTGGCCAGGAGATCGAAACAAAAACTCATTGGTTGCACCTTCCCTCAAAGAAGAAACAGATACCACAGAATTTTCCTATTCGTATTTGTTACTTCTTCCCACATCCAATCCACAGAAGTTGATGCATCAACTCTTTTGGTATTTTTCTCACCCAGAATTCTATTGCATCTTGCCATTGTACTGTGGTGCCACACTTTATTGTCACTCAGTTTTGCAGACTTAGAATAAGCTTCAACAACTTGCATTGGTACTGATAACTTGCTTTCACCCTTTTTTGTTTTGAACCCCAACTTCACTCCCACCCAATCTCCAGGATTTAAATACACATCCTTCGTATGATGTTTCTTGTCATAATAGGATTCATAGACTTCCTGCATCTTCCTCAAATTAGATCTTACCACAGCAGGTGACCATTTCCCACAGACCCTCATTTTGTTCCATGCAACATTGTCCTTATTAAACAATTCCCTTCCTCTCAGGATCCTAAATCGGCTGTAACCTGTACCAGTGGTTGTTATTCTTTAAGCCCAAATAGTGCTCTGGAGGTCCTTTACCCAATTCTTACCAGCATTTATGGAAGCTTGAACACTCCCCATGATAACCCTATTAAAGCGTTCTAAAATGCCATTACCAGCTGGATGATAAACAGGTGTTTTCTTCCCACATATACCATTCTTACCTAGGAAACCTACAAATCTTTGTGAAATGAATTGAGGTCCATTGTCACAGAGAATGGATTTAGGAATGCCCTCCCTCAAAAACAAATTCTCAAGGAAATTTCCACACATTTGCTGTCACAACTGTTTGTTACTACCACCTTAGGCCATTTTTAATAGTTGTCGATGGCAACTATAACATGTTTACATTCTCTGTTTTCATTCAAAATGTGACTCAACAAATCTATGCTCAATTCCTCACAGGGCCTGCCTGCATCCTAAGGATTGTCTCAACATATGTTGCGCCTTGTCTGAATTAGCACACATAGTACACTGTTTTGCAAACTTCTCAATATCAGCGTACATAACAGACAACCAATATAATGACTTGACAATTTTTTGTAAATTTGATAATACCCAGATGCCCCCCATGGTTTGTCTCTAGCACCCTTGCTCTTAACTTTTGTGGAACCAACAATCTGTCACCCCTGAAAACATAACTGGCATCACTGACAGACAACTCATCCTTGATTTCCCGTAACGCTCTTAACTCCTCGTGTAATTCCTTACCAGGCCATCCCTTAATAATAAAATCAGTCACATTGCACAGCATTGCGTCTGCGCTGTATTCTAGATCCCATTCTTCCTTCAGAATTGCATCGTTACTCTCTCTGATTACAGCCAGGCTAAAATCCTCCGAATCCTCCTCCATTCTGTCACTACACAGTAAAGGAGATCTGCTTAAGTAATCCGCTACTTGATTCTTTGTTCCTGGTAAATAAAATCCACTTCATACATAAAATCAAGCAATTTCAAAGTCATCTTTGCAATTCTAGGAGAAGCTTTAACTATCCCTTAAGATGTCAAAATTTTCACCAAAGTTTTGTGGTCTGTGCGCAAGGTGAATTTGGGACCCCCAAACATATTGCCTGAATTTCTCCATGGCCCATACCGTGGCCAACATTTCCTTCTCTATAACGGAAAAGTTTTCTTTTGTCGGGAACAAAGATCGAGAAGCAAATGCTACTTTGGCCTCCTCACCAGAGTTAGTAACTTGTGTCAGCACTCCCCTAATCCCTTCCCACTGGAATCAGTAGTTATCATACTATGTGCTGTAGTGTCAAAACCTTGTAAAGGGAGAGCAGTACATACGTTTTGTTTGATCCTTTCAAAATCTTTTTGTAGATTGTCATTTCACAGAAATTCTTGTTTCAATTTCAATAATTGCCTCAGACCATGCATTTTGTAGCAAAATTCGGTACAAATTTAGAATAGAATTCTGATAACCCTAAGAAGGATCTAACTTCATCCTTAGAATTTGGAGCAGACGCATTGCTGATTGCCTCAATTAAACTTTTCTTGGGAAATATGCCATCACCTACTACCTCACGACCCAAATAGGTGACAGACTTCATAGCAAATTTGCATTTCTTCAATTCTGCTGTCAATCCCTTCTTAATTTGCATAGGACTGCCTTTAATCTCTGCCCGTGTTCAGATTTGTCTCTGCCCATCGCCAGGATATAGTCTTGGAAATATGTCAGCCCCTTCATGCCCTTAAACATCTTGTCCATTAAGCATTGGACTACAGCAGCAGCTGACGCAAGACTGAAAGGCATACATATTAACCTGTAGCAATCAAAGCGCTGTAATGTTGCTACTGGAGGGAAGCAACTGAACCTGGTGATAGGCCGAAGTTAAAACAATAGCAGAGAACCATTATACTCTTTTAGATTGTGCAAGAAGCTCATCAATCCTTAGCAAGGGGAAGTTATTCACCACAATACTGTTGATTAAGCCTCTGGTATCAATGCATAGACGCTAATGACCATCCGGTTTGCGTGAGACGACCAAGGGAGCCACCCATTCTGTACTTTCAACTAGTTCATTTATGCCTTTGCTCTCCAGTGCATCCAGCTCTGCTATCACTCCCCCACACACACTGATAGGAATGTTCCTAGCTTTATGACACATTGGTACAACACCTTCCTTCAGAAGTATTTTATGTGCAAATCCATACATTTTGACCGGCTCATGACTGGAGCGTCCTTAAGAGAAGCGTCTTCACGTACGTTCACAAAACGTCGACGTCATCTCGGTCTTCTCAAGCCAGCATACACGCTTTGCTACGTGTTGTTCCAGCCGCGTCGGAGAGCGAGTTTGCTACATGCATTTCGGTGATGCGCACACCTGTGAGTGGTAACTTTATTGTTTATTTTCATGACTGGTGCGGCATTTCGGTGTTGCGCGCACCACGTTGGTTGGCTATTTTTAGTTTTTGAATACAGTTCTCTTGTATATGTGGCTGGCTTAGACAATTATAGTCAGTTACACTCAATATTAGAGTGTGTGTATTTCGATGATGCACAGACCACGGCAGGTTGTTGCTAGTGACAGTTACACATGAGATGTAGTTTTATTATAGTAGTATTTGCACTTGTTTATTTTTTCTTTCAGGTGGAACAGCACACAGCCTGTGCATTTATCAAAGGTATACTGGGTGAGACGGATTTGCTCACTCTTTATGAGTTATAGCATTTTTTAAGCGCTTTTGTTTTTTAATTTGGGACCTGCATCCAGAACAACATTCTCCCCATACCATGCATCATCGATACATAAAACCCCTTCATCACTCAACGACTCACTCTCCTCCTCTGCCTCTTCCTCCTTGTCATCCACACACTTCACATATTTCTTGTTCCCTTTGTTCAGCTTCTTCCTACACACTTTTGCAAAGTGGCCCATAATCCCACTAAAAACACATTTCGACTTGGCTGGACAACACCTATCCATAGCCATATGACACTTATTACCACATCTAAAACAAGTGGATCATTTGACTTCCACATCTGATTTGTTTTTACTTATGCCATTCCCACCTGAATCTTTGTAAGAGCGTTTGTCATTCTTCTTTCCATCTGCTTTGGAATTGGACACAACACCAATTGTTTCCCCCTCACTATTGTTTTTTAGAGCAGCTTTAGCACATCTCTTAGACATTTCTGCCTTTTTCACTATTGCCACAATTTCACACAAAGACTCTCCACACACCCACAATTTTTCTTGTATTCCTGCATTATTGGAATGCATCACAAGTTGATCTCATAAGATATTCATGCAAAGCCCCAAATTTGCAAGTTGCAGCCAGTTTCTTTAATGCCGCCACATAATCTTCATCAGATTCTGTTTTCATTTGCTTCCTTTGGAAAAAAGAATATCTGTCAATGGCTGCACAAACAATAGGATGGTAATGAATATCTAAATCCTCCAACACGTTAAAAAAACATTAGGATTCTCGGTTGGCCTTGACTTTTTCTCCATCTGATTATACACTCGTAATCCTTCTGGCCCTAAAGTGTGTAAAATAACTTTCTTTTTCCTTGAAGGTGTGAACTCATCTTCATTCTGCTCCTCTAGAGCAGATACGTAATTCAAGAAATAATCCTTCCAGTTAGGCCATTTCAATAAAGGCTAACCTGGACGAGGAAGAAAAGGTACTGAATGTGTAAGTCCGCAGCTTTGTGAAGCCGTTTTAAGTAGATAATTGGGTTTGCTTAAAATGTTGGCTGAGAAGCAACCCTTGAACTTTGAATAAAAGGAAGAATGGGAAAAAACCCAGAACCCTTTAAAAATGCTATACCTCGTAAAGAGTGAGTAAATCCGTCTCACTCAGTATACCTTTGATAAATGCACAGGCTGTGTGCTGTTCCACCTGAAAGAAAATATAAGCAAGTGCAAATACTACCATAATAAAACTACATCTCATGTGTAACTCTAACCAGCAACAACCTGCCGTGGTGTGTGCATCATTGAAATACACAAGCTATAATATTGAGTGTAACTGATGGTAATTGTCTAAGCCAGCCACATATACATAAGCACTATATTAAAAAACGAAAAGTAGCCAACCAACGTTGTGCGCGTCACCGAAAAGCATGCACCAATTATGGAAATAAACAATAAAGTTACCGCTCACAGGTGTACGCATCACCAAATGCACGTACCAAACTCACTGTCCGATGCGGCCGGAACAACACGTAAGAAAGCGCGTATGTCAGACTGAGAAGACCAAGATGGCGTCAATGTTGTGTGAACGTGCATGAAGACGCTTCTCTGAAGGATGCTCGGAGCATTGCCAGGGCAGCACAATGACACTCCAGTCACGAGCCGGCCACAGTTGAGCATGCGTTAACTGGTTGCTTAGCTACCAGTTGCACGCACAGCTCCCGCACAAACCTCCTGCCCTGACTCTCGCGCCAACTGCTCGGACAACTCCCTAATTTCCTCCGCTTTTTACAGCAATGCTACCTCACAGCCACGGCCCCTTGATTCACAGCTCACAAATCCAGTTTATGCCAGCTCCCTTTCTCTGCTTGCTCTCCGCACTGGACTGGAACCAACGCCACCAGAGCCGGTGGGATGCAACACGCTAATTTCAAGTGCGGCCACCAAAACAACTTCCCATTCCACATATTGCCACCTGTAGGAACTCCAGGACACAGTAAGGCAGGTAAGTAGGCACACTTTATTCGACAAGCAGATACGTCCTACAGCTTCGCTAGCCACCTCCAACTGCCACCCATAATCACTATTCCAGAACCCATCCAGAGCCTGTGGCATCCTGTTACCATGAAACCAGTAACCAGGATACCACAATCCACCTCTGTGTCATGATTCCAAATGGCATTCTTTGGAGTCTCCCATTCTATGTCCTTCTACCCTTCCCTAGGGGGTGGGTGGTCCTTCAGCGTCCTGGTAGTCATAATCGCAACATGTGTGTTACCGCTCCTTTCACTTTCCTACAACAATTTCTCCAAGTCTTCCTGTTCATCATACTCCATTGTTCGCCCATCTAACTTGATTATTGTCATTGCTGGTTCTAGTAGAAGGTACTTTACATCTTTTTTACGTCATTCAGGCCTAAGTGCCAGAAAACATCCCTTTTAGACTTGGGTTCAAATAAAAAGTCTAGTGAGAAAAAGGCTTGACTGTTGTCATCCATTTACACCACATGCTTTGTTGTTCTAGTAATTATTTGTCAAGGTTGCTGGAGTCTCAAACAACATGCTGGAATTTGTCTTGGGAGAGCTTTGTTATACTTATGATAGGATCTTATTCTAAGTATTCTTTAAAACTCCAGAGGGTGGTCAAATGTAACGTTCATGAGGGCCGGTATAATTGCAGTAAGGAAAACGATAATATTCTCCTTTTTCTGTGTGAAGTAATGATTTTCCTCACAGTTTCAACCACGCAATTTCGTTGTATGACGTTACAATGCATACCATTACAATGCATGCCGTTACAGCGCATACCTTTAGCCCGACTAGCTGTTGGGGGTGAGCTGGAAGTTGGAATAGTATAATTTACTATTCCAACTCCAGTGTGTGCAACAGTAGGGAAGGTGTTGGAGTTAACTCCAACACCCTCTACTCCCTGCAACAAGCCTTTCGCGTTGTAACGACATGCGTTGTAATGGCATGCGTTGTAACACTTTCGTTGTAAAGGCTGTTTCCCCACCATTTACCAGGGATGCAGATGCCCTATCATATCCCTCCAAGTATGCTCATCAATGACCAGCCTTTTCATGGGCCCCCTCTCCATTATGTGACCTTTTATTTACCCCCACCTGTGGTACGTACACTGTTAAGGCACCTTCATGGGGTATGGGGATTGAACTGAAGTTCTGGCAGGGTAACAAACCTCACTATGCTATTTGTAGTTATTTGAGTTTCACTGTTGCAAAAGGCCACCCTTTTTACAAGGTCATTGAATGTATCTGTATGAACTGAAGAAAACAATGGTTGCAGCATGTTTTGAGAGTCTCATCATTGTGATCTTCGGTGTACATATACGCGTTTCAAATTGGCTGCCATTTAGGAGAAACTTCACAGTCCCTTTTCAATGTTTATTGATGTTGTGCACCATACTCAGTGGTCTGGCCACCCAGGTTGCATGGAGATGTGCTGCTTACTCCAATAAGCGAGTCAGCACAGCACGTAAGGCGTTTCTCCCTGGTCTCTTATGAGTTCCGATCACAATGGTCCTCCTTGATTAGCATGCAGCTATTCCACCCAGTTGAGGCTAGTGCCAGTATGATAATGGGAGTTCGGGGAGGGGGAGTGTAGTGTCGCTCAGGTGACGCGACTGAAGTAATGAACTTTTGGATTGCAGTTAATGGCAAGGGGATATTTGTGTTGTAGCCCCTCAGTATGTAACGTTGTGGCATGACCCTGTGACCATGTGGGTCATTGTTAATAAATATTGGGGAGTGGCCAGGCATTGTCTATAGAGAGACCACCTGCACTGACTGCCAACTAATCAGCATCAGTTCTCCGTCTCTCAATTGCAGGCCGCGCAGCACCACCACATGGAAAATACTGCCCAGGCTTTGCAATATCACTAAGGGGCCACCGACACAACAGGGGAAGTGGGCAAGGTGGAGCCTCTGATGCACGTCTCATTCCGTTTTCTGTGATTCTGGGGGCATGTCCCACTTCAGACTATGTTGGAGTCAACTTCTGTACCTTTCTTTGGCGGCCGCAACTTGCTTGCATCACAGGATGTTGTAACTGCTCACACGTATTTGTAATCCAAAGATTATGTTTATTCTAGGTTTCTCCATACAGGAATGTACACAGCCATCTGGTAAACGAGCCAGCATATATGTCACCCACATTCTATGACCTCATATATATACAAGCTATCACCACATTCTACTATGTCCCTCATTCTATTAAAGGGGACACAATACACATTTATAATAACACAAACCCAACCCTGGGCGTAGTTCGCGAAGTAGCGCTTCGCGAAGCTACGCAAAGTGAAGTTCGCACTACGCGAGCTTCGCGTAGCACTACGCGAACTGCGTAGTGCGTGTTCGCAATGATTACACAGTGCCGGATGCTTGTCCGCACTGTGCAATCATTGAAAACGGCATCTTGCACAGTGCGAGCTGTCTTTTACTGCCGCTCGAGTAGATTTTTACTCGAGCGGCAGCTTTCTCAACGCGGACTGGTAGTTTCTCATCGCGAGCGGTCGCGAGCATACGCGACCACTCGCAATGAGAAACCTGACCTCCCCGCGTTGAGAATCTCGCCGGGAGGTTTATTTTCCACGCTCGCGATCGGCAACTTGTGTTGCTGATCGCGAACGAGGAAAAAGTCTCGCCGGGATGTCATTTTGCTTGCTCGCGGTCACCAACTTGACGTTGAGGACCGCGAGCAAGCAAAAAATGACCGCTGCACTACGCTACGCTACGCTACGCGTGTTTGCACTGTGCTACGTGCAATTCGCGTTGTGCAAAGTAGCGCAAACTTCGCAAACTACGCGAGCGTAGCGTAGTTTTCCGCCCAGGCCTAATTACTACACAGGAGCTCTAGCCAAAGCCACCAGACTCTTCGCCATCAAACCACACCCTCTTCACCCCTGTTTTCTGCTTACTGATGTCTTTTTATTTCTTCTTCTAACAGGTCTCCTATCAGTTTGCAGCCAGGAAGAATTCTGGATGCTGCTGGGAGAGCCAGGACACCAAAACTTCTAACGGCAATGCTGAGATGAGTCGATGCAGCTTACTACTGACATAAGTCATGACAAGAGTGTGGCTTTTCTGGCCAATTGCACCCAAAATGGCCTCAGCTTTCCGAAGATTTGAAAGTCACACAGGTACACAGCCATGATTTCTTAAGGCAACCACAGAAATTATGACTCACCCTGCTCACTCTGCTCCATCACTTCATGATAGGATTGTTTTACTCTTGCTCTCTCCACCAGTTTACTGTGCCCATCGTGTTGGGTCCTCTTCTTGCTTCTCTACCCTCATTATTGATCTCCCCCACTGTTTTAGGTTTAGTTGGGTTCCGAGCATGGAATTGACACTGCAAACGGGAGACATGGGCATGGCCAGCTGTTTGCCATGACCTATTCTCGGACCCAAACCCCTTTCAGCCGATAAGATAGTAAAGGCACCCCTTCACCTTTTAGAATGTAGGATAGCCTTGACTTCATTTAAAAGTTGATTTCTGATTTGAATCGGTTGGAGGAGGTGAATCAAAACAGGTTCCTGTGCTTACTGGTCTAATCTGGCGAGTAATAACAAGTGTGAGTCAAGGAACGGGTGTGGCTTTTATAGCCAACAGTGCCCAAATGATAAGCTTTCTTGTGAGATTTGAAAGTCTCGCAGGAACACAGTCATAATTTATTGGGCCAACCAAAGTGAGCCAGGATGTGCTGCTCACTGTGCTCCAGCTTGTCATGCTGGGACTGTTTTACCCCTTGATCTCTCCACCAGTTTACTGTACCCAGTGTATGGGGTCTTCTGTCTGCTTCCAGTGGCGGCTCCTTCATAGGGTTGTGGGGGCGTCGCCCCACTGCTTTCTCGCAGTGCGAGAAGCAGAAACATAAAATGGTAAAACTACCATTTTATGATTCTGCTTCTCGCAGTGCGAGAAAGTAGAAGTGCCTGGAGTGCCTGGTTGTGGGAGGGCGGGTGGGCGGTCCTGCTCGAGGGCAGGGGAGGCGTGGCTAGCCCAATGCTTTGGGCTCTGACTGCTTTGGTCTGCCTGGTGCCGGACAAAGCAGTCATGCGCACTCTCCCTTTTCTCTATGTAGGCTGCATGCAGCCTACATAGAGAAAAGGGCCTCCTATTAGGCTCCCAGCTGGGGCGCTCTCTGCTGCGCCTCACCAATCACAACGCTGCCTCCCCCCTACCACTACCATGCGCAACCCCCCCACGCGATCCCCCCCACCCGTCATGCCACCCGCGACTGCCACTGGTGAAAAAAAATGTGTGCCGAGGAGGCCTGCAATGGAAGCATGCAGTAAACTCCGATAATCCAGGAGCTCACCTGGTCTGTGGCAACAGTTCATAAACAGATGCCAAGCAGGCTGCTGTCGGCTGCAGGTGATCTATGCAGCACTCTGGTTCTACAATGGGTCAAGACGTGAAACATTCAGAGCCCAACATCCCCAAGCATGTTAAATAAGCTGCGCTTACCCCACCTGGGTTAGAAACTTGTGTCAAGCTGCAGACACAGGCTTTCCGTATGTAATAAAGCATTGTCAGGTACTTCATGTACCGTGTCTTAGACCTTACACTCCTTATTGATAGGCCTCCAATCTCACTGAATTTGACGGGAAAATCTTAATGGGCAAGCACAGGGAACAAAGAGCTCAAATCCTAAGGATGTGACAGTTCTGCATTCCTTTCGAGAGAATTAACAGTACAGCAGAAGAATCAGGACCCTGTTGTGTCACACCAAACCCTTTTCTACTGTAGTACATGGAGTAGAACAGGCAAGTGGGGATTGCGTCCCTCCTTTAGTTAACCCCGAAACCTCCTACAATATGTCCAAACATTCCAGCTGTAAGCGGGTTCGGGGATTTTAGCCATCAAGACAGCCAAGAGTACCACACCTGCCAAACAGCACGTTTTCAGGTGGACAGGTTCCAAAGTCGAACGCTGGCGGGGCCAACTTAGCCATTCACTCTTCAAACTAATAACATCCAATCTATTAATTAGGGTAAATATGTTTTTTCAAAGCGCAAAACAGTTGTCAAGCAGCTTTATCGCTAACATAACACTCATCGTTTAGCTATTAATTGAAAGGCAGTATTTTATTAAGACACCCAAAAAACACTGAGCTTGCATTGTGCAAGGGCTGTCGGAACCAGGACGTCTTTAATTTTACTCGCTTAGCAACAACCTTTCCGATTTATCACTGCGCTGGGATTAAAGATAAATAACCCCGGGCCGTAACTGAAGGACGAGCACACAACCTAAACCAGGAGGTAAAGCGGCGAGAAATTCAGGGGCCATTTTCTTTCCAGAGGGACTCTAAACTTCGCGGGTCTCAGTCAGAGGCCGCTTTGGGAGAATCGAATTTTCCAAGAAACACGATAACCTTACCATCTGGCTCTGTAGGTTGATCCTGTCGATATGGGCAAACACCGATGCCCACGCACCCCGTTTTTTCACTCCCGGTGTTTGTTTATTTACATTTCTGCACCTTACACGCAGCATTTCGAAGACCATTCCTGTGATGCGTTGGTTTTACATTGTGCGCAACACTTCGTTCAACATGTAAAGGGAACTCGTGGGGTTTCCACCCTTACAAACAGAGATAAAATCTCTATAGTAAAATCTCCACAGTACGAAAACCTCGATAGGACTAAATCTAAAAGGGGGCTGTGTTAAAACAAGTACTCCGCCCCCCAAAATAGGGCCTCTCAACAGAACACAAATGAACAGCGCAGAGAGACCTCACCTGAAAGTCTGCATTTGAAATGTTATATGAAATTTATTACAATGCGCTCGCCCGCTGCCTTTTACATTTATAGTTTATGATGTTCTTTGTCAGTTCAGTTTCTAAGTGTGTGACGAGCCATTTTTAATTTACAATTGTTTGACCCACCGTCAAAAAAACTATTTTCTGCACAGGGCTGTGCAAGGTCCTCTCCGTGTGGTTTCCAATTAAGTCCCGTCTACTTAAGACTTCCACCTTGTGTCTCAACTTACCGCCAATTCATTGCCACATTAAATCTCTTTTAAAAATCGAGGTTTTCATCTGCGCATTTTGTGTATTTGATTTTGATATTGTAACTCTCGCATGAAACATTTTAGTCGCAAATCTGAGTGAGCAATGTCATTTTATTTCTTTTTTGAGGCGGGCTGCGGGGTCAGTCCTCTTAGCTTTTGCTTACTCGTACACATTGATTTCAAATGTTACATCTTTTTCCAGGATTCTGCTGATGTAGTCGGTTGAATATTGATTGGTCCGTTGTTTCCGATGTCTCTGGGATATGATGTAGGTGTTTTTCATAAGTGATAGTGTGTTAAAGTTGCTCATTACGGATACTCGGGAATGAGACAGGACAATAAAGCTTTGAAAAGAACAGAGGAAGCAAGCGTGCGAGTGGAAAGCAGATAGCTCCCTGCGTAGAAAGGAAGCGCCTCTAAGCACAGCGGGACACGAGTTTGAGAGACAGAGAGTAGAGAGTGGTAACCCAAAAAGGAGCTAGGAAGAAGGTAAAGAAGGCGATGGTGGTAAATAGGAGTAGAAAGGAAAGTGGGCGAGAAAGGAGATGAGATGGTGAGAGAGAGTCACAAGGCAGAGAAATAATTGCATCATACATCTGAGCCCCACACCATCATGGGCATTGTCTCTTGGTTGTCACCTCTTTCTCAAATTTGCTTGAAAATGCACCATTTGCCCACTCTTTTTTCAAAATTTCCTTGGGTGGAGAACCCCCCCGAACTCCTGTAGGTGCTTCGGGCTCGCTCGATGCACTCGCGAACAGTACGACAATTGTTTTACGCCCCGACACTTTCAAATGTCACCAGCCACCACTGTCTGCTTCTCTACCCTCAGTATTGGCCCTCATGTTTGGTGCCACTGGACATCCTCGACACACTCCTCTGGAGTTGTCTGGACTTGTCCTGATTAATATGCAGATACCCATTTCCTTTTGAATTGGGATACCAACTTGAGTGCAAAATGTGAATTACAGTTGTTTTTTGGTCAAAAAATTTCCACCAAGTAAAATCTTGTGTAAAATTTGGAGGGAAATGAAATACATTTTGAGGTTGTACACCATGGAATGAGGGATAGCATGCCCAATGAGTGCCCGGTTCATGAAAGTAAACAAAACATATGTTTATGTTTACTTCCTATTTACCAATATGTCCGTAAATATGCCTGGAAAGCTGCACCAAGTGCAGTTTTCCAGGTAAGTTACTGGAAATAACAGATGACATGTCCCACTGGGTCTTATTCCAGCTGTGCGGAGTTCTCCATATCAGAGAATTTTCTTTTCATTGTCCACTGGAAAAACATGTTTCCCTGAGGAGAAAGATGTTTTTCCACATCCACAGCACTTCTCGAGGTGATCATTTCTGCTACTCATCGTGGAATTGGAGGTACTCCAGCACTTAACCATTTCAAGTGTGAGAAGGAGTTGAATCAAAGTTTTTGAATGCCCACAAATTTACAGGTTTTTGGATGTTGACAAACTGAAGGCAAACCACACCTTGGAATGTTGATTTCTCAGCCCTTGAGTGAGAATTTCTCTTCATTCCTTCTGCAGAAATTCACAGTCGTAACTCTTTTTATGCCTGTGAGGAGTCCCTTTTTGGATTATAGTCATAAAAAAATGAACTCAGTAAAATTACATTTTATATTTGTGAATATGGCTTATAGTCTGTTATTCCCCTCTCTGGAGTCCTAAACACAGAATCATGGTCAAATTGTGCAACGGCTACTTATTACACCCCTTATTAGCAGTATGCTGTTCAATTTGCATCCAGGATTAGGCTTGACTTAAAATGAAGAAATTAGGGGGGCGTGGCTTAGGAGCCGTCGGAGATGGCCGCTGCTTCAGAGAGCTCCGCGGCAGTGTAGAACGGCGGGAACACTCCAGGCTTATAATTCCACCGTTGGATCACAGGAACAAACGCCCATACATCGGAACCTCTGCTCCGTCTAGTGTGACTTGCGCGGAGAACCGGGTGAGCGCAAAAGATGAATTTCTGACTCTTTTTGCCGGCCGCGGCGCGAATACAGTCGCGGCCGCCATTTTGTTTTATGTCATCAAGCGCTCCTCGCGTTTTTCCCGCCTGAGGCGTCTCAAAGTTGTTTCTGTCAGGAAATAATGCCGAATTCTGACACCTTTACTCTCCGAATACCTCACATGGTTTCCACCTGAATCTTTGAATTTTGAGCAATTTCCTCTGTCATTGCAAGGTTATTATGCTCTTCAATTCGTTATTGCTCTAAAAATGCGCATTAAGTGAAATGAACTGCTCAGTCTGCACACCGGACTCTTCAATACCTAACAGCTCAGTGTTTTATCATTTGTAGAATTGGGCAGTGTTCCCTTCATGACGCAGCGTTTGTTTCCAAGTGCATTGATAATTCATTGAGGCTTAGTCTTTTCATCTGTCAATTATCAGCTTCAATACTTTTAAAACTTTGAAAGAATCATCCCCAAGGTTTACTCCTCATTATTGTTCAGAGAGACTGGATATCAAAATACTCCATGGCAATGCCTGGCAAGCCTTCTAAAAATACCAAAGGTGCATCCTTGGAGGACCACAACCCTTTTAGTGTCCTGCAAGATAACAGGGAAGAGGATAACACGGAATCTGTCTCAAGGGACTTGGGTCCCTCAGCATCTCGTCTTTGCTCCAAACAGGGTTCCAAGATACCCTCAGCGTCAACCTCCACATCAGGCAAACGAGCAAAAGTGAATCCACCTTCACCTACTAACTCTTCGACCGTACTCTCCATGGAGCTCTTACTTGAGGAAATTCGGGCACTCAAACCTCATATGGAGGAAACCAATACCCGTTTACAGAGTCTTGAAGACAATTGGTCTCACACTGAAAAAAGAATTGATGGCCTAGAGAAACGAGTTGACTCTGTTCAGGAAATCACGGGTCAAATCCCCCTTATGCATAAGGAGATTACACAGCTTCAAAAGCAGATTGAAAATTTGGAAAATCGTAACAGGCGTAACAACTTACGCATTTATGGTCTGGTTGAAGGTCTCGAAGGGTCTAATCCAATATCCTTTTTTCAGTCCTTTTTACCAACTCTTCTTGGTCTTCCTGAATCTCCAAAATTGAATATACAACGAGCACACCGATTGGGACAGAACTCTCGTACTTCATCTCCCTCAGTGAAACCTAGGGGCATTATCATATATTTTCTGGAGTATACCGAATTACTTACGGTCCTTCAAGCAGCTAGACAACGAGGAAGAATTTCTTGGAATGGTTCTAGCCTCTTTTTTGCCCAGGACTACGCTAAACTAACAGCTGAACGTCGGAAAAAATTCTTGGACATGAGACCTGCACTTCGTAATTTGAATGCTCGCTATGGCCTGTTCCATCCTTGCCTCTTCAAAGTCACCTACAACAACAAAACAACAACTTATGAGGATCCAGCGCTTCTCCAAGAGTTTTTGAACTCATGTACAGCTGACATGGACATAACTCGGCCATAGATGGCTAACTAAGTTAAATATTGACTGGTGTCCTATGTTGTGTTCTTCTTTGTGATGTACCCCATTCTTGTTGTATTGTGTTAGTATGCTGTGCTGTCATATGTTTCATTAATATGTTATTTTTCTTTCCTATCAGGTTCCAATCCTGTGATCCCTCATCTTGATGTTCTCTTCATTTTTCCTGGATGATGTTCCCCTTGCCGCTTTCATCCTGTGGACCTCTGTTCGGCGTCCTACCTCCCTCATGTGGCTTCACCTTCCCCGCGTCTATTGTTTTCTGTGGTATGTTCTTTTGTTATCGTACTTTGCTATCAATTGTGTGATCTGTCTTATTAGTTGTGTTTCTTTTGGTAACTTTCCCTTTTTTTCTTCTCCTTTTTTGTCACTTACTTTTCATTATTAATTGGTCTGTCTCTTATCTTGCATACTCACCTACGTTTCTACCTAGTTTTTGTCTCTTCTCCTATTTTATATATATCTGTATCTCTATCTATTTCTTCTTCATGTCAGGTTTTCACACTCTTACTTTCACTTATATGATACAAATTTTCAATTATTGTTATAACTGTTCTTATCCAATTTTAGAATTTAATATAAATATTTAGATGTCGTTAAATATCATAACTTGGAATGTTAAAGGTTTGGGCTCTCCCATTAAATGTCAGCGAGTGTTATCACATATTGCAAGTTTAAAAGCTGATATAGCTTTACTACAAGAAGTTCATGTGAAAGATACTGAGATAACAAAATTGAAGCGTCACTGGGTAAGTCACGTCTTTGCATCGCCAGGGACAGGGAAACGGAATGGAGTGGCTATTCTCTGTCATAAGCGTTTAGATGTTCAATTGTTACATCAAGATAATGATTCTGATGGTAGATGGGTAGCAGTGTCTCTAAAGATTAATAAGATTCCTTTAACTATTGTTAACATATATGCTCCCACTAATCAGGATAAACAGTTTTGGCCCCATCTCCTGTCCTCTCTGATGCAATATACTGATGAATATTTAATCCTAGGTGGCGATTGTAATATGGTTATGGATCCCTTTATCGACAGAAGGTCTAACTCGAGGTTCTCCCACTCCCCTATGCATGCTCAGTTTACCTCCTCTATCTCACAAAGATCTCTTGTGGACTCCTGGAGACTCTGTCATCCCACTTTACAAGAATACACTTATTTTTCACCTGCACACTCATCTCAATCTCGGATAGATTATCTTTTTGTTTCCAAAGCTTTAGTTCAACATATTTCCCATTCTGACATAAGCGCTATACTAATCTCCGACCATGCCCCAGTATCTTTGAGTTTAGATTTACTCCCCCCGGTTAAGGGTACTAGGCGTTGGAGGTTTAATAATTCACTTTTATTAGATTCTAAATTCACGTCTGCCTTTCAGGAATTTGCAGATACATTCTTTACAGATAATGAATCTCCTCAAACATCTCCTCAACTTATTTGGGATACCTTCAAAGCTGCCTCTAGAGACTTCATTATTTCGTTCATTGCACAGAAACGACGTATATCCTCTCACTCCATACTGGCACTTAACTCACAAATTAAAAAATTGGAACATTCCTATTACACAACCAAAAATCAATTCACTTTGAATGCACTTATCAAAGCCAAACTTTCGTTTAACAAACTTTCAACGGATTCCGCAAATTTGTATCTACTCAAATCCAGTGCCAAATATTATACTGCGCAGAATAAATCTGGCAATCTTCTTGCTAAATATCTTAAGGTTAAAAAGGAACGCGCTAAAATTGAATCTATTGTAACGTCTTCTAATAATATAGTTCATAAAGATGAAGATATCTTAGCAGAATTCACTAAATTTTATCAAAATTTATACACGCCAGAAACAACCCCCATTTCAATGACATTTCGAAATACCTATCCTCCATTCCCTCACCATCCTTCCCAGATGTTGACTTTTCCTCTTTAGAAGATGATATACAACCTAAAGACATTCTTACAGCCATTCAATCGCTTAAAAAGGAAAAACTCAAGGGCCTGATGGATTTACAACAGAATTTTACTTACATTTCTCTAACCTCCTTATTCCCAAATTGTATCAATTATTTGTATTTTTTATAATATCCCAGAAATCTAGTGGTTCCTTTCAGGAAGCTTTGATTTGTCTTCTTCCCAAAGAACAGAAAGACCATACATTGTGTAAGAACTATAGACCCATTTCTTTAATCAATTTAGACTATAAGATTTTTGCGAAAATTCTTGCTTTACGTTTAGATAACGTACTGCCAAGTTTAATTGCCAAAGAACAATGTGGTTTCATTAAAGGTCGTCATCTATCTGACAATACCCGTCTCTTTTTTAATGTCCTTAGTAAATCTCAATCTTATAAACATTCATTAGCGGCGGTGGCACTAGATGCTGAAAAAGCATTCAATAGGGTGAATTGGCAGTTTATATTTTCAACATTGGCTTGGTTTGGTTTTGGCCCTAAATTTCTTTCTTATATTTCGCTATTATACTCATTTCCTAGATCTTTTATTCTAGCCAATGGTCTTGTCTCTCCCTCTTTTCCCCTTTACAGAGGTGTCCGGCAAGGCTGCCCACTTTCTCCACTTTTATTTATTTTGGCATTAGAACCCTTTCTCATAAGAATTCGTTTAAACAAGAGTATCACAGGTTTTCCATATGCCGACAAACAACTTAAACTTTCAGCATACGCTGACGACATTCTCTTATTTATTTCCAACCCCCAAACTTCCATACCGTCGTTTTTATCAGAAGTCTCAGTCTTCGCTTCAGTTTCAGGTTATAAACTTAATATTGATAAATGTGAATTTCTCCCTTTGAACAAACATTGTTTTCATGCTGATTTTTTAGTCTCCTCTTTTCATTGGAGCCCATCTCAGATTAAATACCTAGGCCTTAAATTCACGCCCTCTATTAAAGATACTGTGGCTCTAAATTTGAAAAATTTACAATTAACACTAAATAATTCTACGACAAGATGGCATCCCTTGTTTTTATCTTGGTGGGGTAGATTGGATTCTATAAAAATGATGCTAGTTCCAATAATCTTATTTTTCTTATCTAACCTCCCAATTAATATTCCTAAATCCTGTTATAAGACTATCTACAGTATCTTATCAAAATTCTTGTGGCAAAATAAGAACCCTAGGATGTCTCTATCCAAACTCAAGCAACCTAAACACCTAGGTGGAGTCAACTTTCCTGACTTCTCTTTGTATCATGAATCGTTTGTTCTTAAACACTCATCTTCTTTACTATCTGAAAATATAGGAGATTCCCTTTCCCAGCCCTTATGGGTGGAAATTGAAGCTTCTTTCATCCATCCATTCACTTTTGAAAAATTTGTGTCCATATCTCGAACTCCGGCAAACTTTTCCCTTCCTATTCTTAAAAACACATGTAGAATCTTTCATCCTCTTATATTAAGTGGCCTAGATGATCGTACTAGATTTTTACAGTCCGCAATCTGGTACAATAAGTATATTAAGATTAAGAATAGAACCCTTTTTGGAAGGAGTGGTTGGACTCTGGTCTTAAATGGACTCATCAACTTTTCCAGGGTGATACTTGTATTCCTTTTTCTATAAACCAAGCCCGTTTATCCCTACCTCTTTCCTATCATTCTAAATATAAGTTGATAATTAAGGCTGCACAGACTTCCTATGATACACTCACAACCTCAGCTGCACATACTGATCCATCTCCCCTCGCACTCTCGTTTTTATGCTCTTCTCCTGCAGCTTCCCAGATTTATAAGAAATTAAGAGATACCCCTGTGGTTCGTAATAAGTCTAAAACGGAGAGCGACTGGGAATCTGATCTACATACATCCTTTTCTACCTCAACATGGGAAAAAATTTGGATCAAAATAAGGAAGTCCTCTAGAGCAGCAAACACCACACAAACTTTATTTTTCATATATAATAGACTTTTGATCACTCCAATTAAATTGCATCATATAGATCCTGATATTTCCTCTACTTGCTGGTCTTGCCAGGCCCCTGAGGCTGACCTTAAACATATGTTATTTACATGCCCTCCTATTCACGATTTTTGGCTCAAGGTGTGGCACCAAATTAACAAAATCTATCACACCCAATTTCCTTTTTCTTTTTTACATATTTTTCTAGGTAGCATCTCAGAAAAATGGACATCTTCTGACATTAATGTCTCCATTGTTGACTTACTTATAGCGGTGGCGTTTCAACAAATCACTAAGTCATGGAAAAATGCATCTAATGTTTCATTTCAGGCCTGGTGGTATGGAATCTGTTATAATCATAGGTTAGATAGAGCTTATGTTCACCCAATTACTCTTGCTATTAAACGAGATTTGCTGTGGCTACCCATTACTACTTTCCTAGATGTATCTGCAAAATCTTTACCTCTACATCGTCCTCTTCTTGAGGAAGTGTCCAAACCTCCTTGAACTTTATAATATCTACTGGTTATATCACTTGAGCTGTATTTTAGGTATAAAGTAACTTGTTAGGATAAGCGCTAAGTTAATTCGAATTTGTATTTTATTGCATGACCAATTATATTATGTGATATACTTTTCCTTACCCCTGTTTCCTCTCCTTCCCCTCCCCTTTTCATTGCTCTTGCTTTTTATTGTGTATTGCATTGATTCACTGTACTCTTTGTAAATTCATTTATTCATATTCAATAAATTTCCCTTTAAAACTTAAAAAAAATGAAGAAATTAGTCTCAATATCCTGCCTTAAACTAAAACCTTTTTTTGACAAAACACTTAAGATTAGTCACTCCAGCAAGAGAACTTATGAGAATGCATAATATAAAGTGAATACTAATTTGCTTCATCTTGCATTAACAGCAGCCTTCATTAGTGGTTGTTTTATTTTTTGGTAGGCGTGGGAGTGAGGTTGGGGTTGCAAAATCAACTTCCCAATTTTGCATAAATATGTTTGCATATCAGAAAAAGTTGCTCCCTCTGCTGCACAGGGCTAAGGTAAACTCTAGCACTGCCAATACTCACCTTTTCCATTCCTCAGTAAGTGGCTGCATTCCCTGAAAACTGAGAAGGATGGGTGGCGGGGCACATTTATCAAGATTTCATGCAGTGCAACGCAGAAAGCCATCTTGCTGTGCTGCGCTGTGTGAAAGGAAAAGGAAAAGGAAAGGAATGCGCTGCATTTAACATTATATGGCACATTCCAGTCCTTTTCCTTGCATTTGCGCACAATGCGCTGCATAACGCCAGCGCAGGCACCCTAGATCCATGGTGCAAGGGGGCCTGTGTTGCAGGCAGGATAGTTTTTGTGCAGGAAGGGACACATTCCTGCACAAAACAATCCTCCGAGGCTTTTCCCTCTTTCTATGTGTGCCTCAAATAAAATATTTCTTCTTGTTATGCCTCACCTGGGCAACTATCGCATTTTGACGCATTCCCAGGTCTACCAGTATTGGTAAATCTGCGAATGCACCAAAATCCATGGGTGGATGATTGGGTACACACAAGCTCCACCCATGGAACACCTCCCTGTTGCAGATTAACGCAATGCAGCAATTTGCGCTGCATTACGTCACTCTAGATTTATCAAGCCATGCAGGACCACGCAAGGTGGCCTTGCGTAGTTTCATAAAACTGACTTAGTAGTGGCGACACCCTTGAGCCCTCTTGCACCAGCGACGCATCTCATTGATAAAAACGCGCCAGGATGTTTTGTTTCTTCGCATTGGTGGAAGAATGGAATAGTTAGTATATGGGGACTTTAGTATTTTCTCACAGCCACTCTGCATGAAAGATCCTGAGAGACTGTGGTGAAAAGTGAGCACCCAATTCCCTGCAATGTAATGTTTTACCGTTCCCAGTTGTGACATTCAGCCATAGAGACATGATGGCAGAATAGGTAAACTTTGCCCTGTCGAAGTCGGCTGAAGTTGGGTGACATTTCCCCCATTCACGAAGGACAAACACTCCTGACCTCGCACGTGATCGTGAATGAAGTGTAAACTTAACACGCCCCTAATGGTTTTCTAACATTTTCTAATATTTTGAAGAGTTCCATGGCAGAACGAGATTTACATTTCAACCGAGTTATTTTTTTGTCTCCTCATTCTCTAAGTTTTCCTTAGATCTGCCGAATACGATTGAGCTTTCTTATCTTTCTGATTCTTTACAGTGATATGGGAATTAAAGCATTCATTATGGAGACAGTTAATCCAGGAAATACATCAATGATAGAGGCAGCATTAATTTCAAACGAAACCGTCTCATCACTCTTATTATGGGTTTCTTTGTCCTCATCCAAGTATAGGCCCTGAAAGGAACCTAGCCATTTTTTCAGCAGATCCTTTTGCTTAGCAGGCAAGAATAACCAAAAAAACGCTACTCAATCGCCTTCTTATTAATAGGTTAAATGAATACTGCAATAATTTAGTTTTTTATCAAGAGTAGAAAGCTCAGAGCATTGTCTGCGATTAATTAGTTGCAACAAATGGAAATAAAGCC
The DNA here is from genome assembly GCA_963921515.1 of Calotriton arnoldi. Classification (NCBI taxonomy): domain Eukaryota; kingdom Metazoa; phylum Chordata; class Amphibia; order Caudata; family Salamandridae; genus Calotriton; species Calotriton arnoldi. The sequence goes on along the minus strand of CAWUFW010006247.1, from coordinate 1,023,092 downwards.
AAATTAGGAGCATTATTGTGTGACAAAGAAACAAGTGTGGGCAGGTGTATCTGAATAACAATGCAGTGTTTTATGGTTTGCTACTAACCAAAGTTATGTAGCTCTGAGAACTTCCAAAATGTAAGTAGAAGTCGGGCAAACCATGTCTCATTAAATTGTATTATTAAAAAAACAGCTTAAGTAAAAGGTTTATGTTTATTTATTATGTATAGAAAATTACAAAACGTTATGTACAGAATAAATGTAAATCAATTTAATGATTACAAAATAAATTTATATTGAAATAAAAAAGGTTATTGACATATTTTTAAGAATATTTTTATTTATATAATTTTTTAATTAAATGAAATGTATATATATTTTTTAAAAGTCAAACCAATTGATTTTTAATATTATTTCCTCTAGTGTTCTATTTTAAGTCCTTCCTCCATTATTTTACACGCAAGGGTGTTGCAGTACCAGTGGTTGGCCATTTGTTGCCCATGTCTAAGCAGTGTTGGTGAGAGGTGTTACTACTATTCAGTCTAATTATTATTCAATTTACCAATATCTAAAGGCTGGAAGACAGAGCTGACTAGCAGTATAATAGCAGTGCATAAATATTTCGAATTGTAAAGATACTAGAACAACCTGCTGCATTGTTCAAATCCCTCACGCCTACTCTAGAGCTGTGTGAGATTATTTCCTCTTTCTTGATCAAGGAAATTGGCCCAATAACATAACATGTGTATTTGTAAAGCGCACGTTGACCCCTGCAACGGGGCATCTTGGTGCTGAATAACAGATGTTTATTGTTACCCAACTCAATGGTACTCATTTTATCAACCTCAAATGGATGAAAGGCTGAGTGGACCCGCTGGGATTCAAACCTGTGACCATGAGGTCGAACACAGGCCCCTGCAGTGGATGCATTAGTCCACTGAGCCACCAGACCATTTATTATTTCAGCCTATTTGTGTCAATAGAGATGTGAAGTCTAACGTTAATGGACCATCCAGTTTTTGGCCATCAGCATTGAAAAGATGAATTCCACCAACATAGGTATCTAATCTGGTTCTTGAAATGATCCCTGCTCACCAAGGTCTTTCATACGGCTGCCAATGCAGTAGCCCCTGCTACTGTGTACTTCATTATGACCTAATTTTATACAACCACTCTGCCCTCTAATTGGAAACAAGACAACGTGGTCCTGCTCTTACAAAAAAAATGAATACTAATTCTGTTATCCTGAGCACCCTACGCCCCCTTTTATGTTATCTTTTTGGGCAGAACTTTAACAAAAGTAGTCAACAAACAACCAACATCTTACTAGATCCCTCTGATTACTTTCTTTTTTTTTTTTAATCCCTCTGATTACTTTCAGGAGAGACAGATATAATCCTGCAAGCTTCATGGCATGGAAGTGGCCCTGGTAGTCATGATGTATCAGCTTTGCATGACCTTGGATGGGGGCATAGGTGCTCTTGTTCTCCCTGATTTGTCCGCAGCTTTTGACACCATGACTCATGCACTCCTGTTAGATTGGATGGGTGAGACTGGTGCCTGTACAAAGCCCTTGGCTTGGTTCAGTCATTTCTATGTGAATTTGAAGAAGTTATCTTCATCCCTCTATCCCTCTGTCTATATCTTCTTTTCGTAATCTTTTCCTTTGATGTTCATCAGGAGGTGGGCTTAAGCCCCCTGCTGTTTAACATTTATATATATTTACAAAAACACAAGGGAACCCAAAAGGTAGATAAGGACCTTGGGTAACAGTTTAGCATTAGAACAGTGGTCCTTAAAAAGAACAGTATGGTCATCAGGATAAATATAGACTCCAAACAGTGCTATATTACGAGTGTCCAGCCGGACATTCAATTTAATAATTCAAAAATGTCAAAAACCAAAAATATAAACACATCAATACAGTGGGACACAATCCTGCATCCTACATAGAAACATAACAAATACATTTAGGACAGGAACATATCAGGCAAGACAGGGAAGCTTGTGGAATATTGAACACAATTTCTAACAAGCTTGAGGAAACAGTAATTACACTTTTTTATCAGATTTGATTAATGTGCAAACTGTTTAGATTGGTCGACGACGTTTCGATCCTCTTAAAAAATGGTAGGATCATCATCAGGACAGTTATAAGTACAAGCCTGAATAATTAGAGATTGCCTGTGGAAAATAAGGAAAAGGGAAGGAGATTAAGGAGCGTCTAGTACAGACCGTGAAACATTATGCTATCCAGGGGGTCCGGGACCAGCCCTGGTGTGACCGCACCATGCTCGTGAAGCAGTTATGAAAACATTCGAGGACTCTCAACAGGGCGATAACTGTGAAGGGAGATGGCTAGCGTGAGTGAGCGTGAACGTCATGGCTGCATATTAAAATAAGGTGTAGAAGGAAACAACCGTGTGGATATTGACGCACGCAATCAATCGTGTCAAGATAGTGACAAGCGAACTGAACGGTACACACATGAGCAAGGTGAAAAGGTCTAAAGATGTATGAGGACCGAGTTCAGAGTGCCCGCTGCGCGTGTGAGGCGACGCTCGTTCGCACAAAAGGGAAGTAATAACTAACCTCAATTGGGCTTGCGGAAGGTAAAGCCACAATTACACTCAGTGGTGGAGGCCGATTAAATATGATGTTCTGTGAAAGTTAAATTCAATTGTAAGGTACCGGAATTACTAGATAACAACTGGCAGACAAGAAGATAGAACCAGCAGGAATTCTCACCTAAGAGTGAATAACCTGGCGTTTAGACTGTAAAGTTATCAGTTCCAAGACAGCAAGTGGCGATGCACTACAGGGAAAAAGGATGGAAGGGAGGAGTGAGGAAATAAAGGGGTGGCTTGGAAGGAGTCAGATGACTATGCAGGGCAGCGTGCTTACCGTTATGCTGTATGATCCAAGGCTTGATGGCAGGGATAGCCATCGGCCAATGGAATGCTCCTATTTATGGTGTGAGTGACAGGTGACTCAGCAAAAGGTGGCCATGTTGGGTGAGGGTTTTAATGAGTATGGAAGACAGACTAGGTGCGGTAAAGGGAACCACTAGAGAGCCAAAAGGAGGCAGTGAACTAAAAGAAGAGTAAATCATACAAAACAGTATTCATTATTTAGGTAACAGGAAATTTTACCAAACAACTGAATTAACAAAATATGCTTGGTGACAATTGGACAGAGATATTCAGGAACCATGGTAAAAACAAGCATCAATGCAGTTAGTGGCAGTTGTATTCAGATTACAAACTAGAGGTAGACACAGTGAGGGCGGAACATAGTTCTTGGTACAAGGAGTGGTCTAGATCAAGGTGGTCCAGTCCTCATTCCTGTTCAGTCCATTCCTGATGCTGTTCATGCGGATAATCTGCTTGAGCTCCTCTTTATTCAGAAGTTGTGCAATGTCTCCGCCTCTTGGGGGTCAATCAAATCAAGATCATTTTCCAACTGTAATACTTGCAATGTCATTTATTTGATTCAATGTCCTTGCTTGCTTATTTACATTGGGCAAACAACACAAAAAGTGAAGACCCGAATTGGACAACATAGGAGTAGAGTGCGCTGCAAAACTCCCAACGCGCCCTTAGTGGATCATTTCACCGAGGCAGGACACAATGAAGATGACATTAAATGGACAGTCATAAACGTCGTTAAACAACCCCCAAGAGGCGGAGACATTGCACAACTTCTGAATAAAGAGGAGCTCAAGCAGATTATCCGCATGAACAGCATCAGGAATGGACTGAACAGGAATGAGGACTGGACCACCTTGATCTAGACCACTCCTTGTACCAAGAACTATGTTCCGCCCTCACTGTGTATACCTCTAGTTTGTAATCTGAATACAACTGCCACTAACTGCATTGATGCTTGTTTTTACCATGGTTCCTGAATATCTCTGTCCAATTGTCACCAAGCATATTTTGTTAATTCAGTTGTTTTGTAAAATTTCCCTGTTACCTAAATAATGAATACTATTTTGTATGATTTACTCTTCTTTTAGTTCACTGCCTCCTTTTGGCTCTCTAGTGGTTCCCTTTAACGCACCTAGTCTGTCTTCCATACTCATTAAAACCCTCACCCAACATGGCCACCTTTTGCTGAGTCACCTGTCACTCACACCATAAATAGGAGCATTCCATTGGCCGATGGCTATCCCTGCCATCAAGCCTTGGATCATACAGCATAACGGTAAGCACGCTGCCCTGCGTAGTCATCTGACTCCTTCCAAGCCACCCCTTTATTTCCTCACTCCTCCCTTCCATCCTTTTTCCCTGTAGTGCATCGCCACTTGCTGTCTTGGAACTGATAACTTTACAGTCTAAACGCCAGGTTATTCACTCTTAGATGAGAATTCCTGCTGGTTCTATCTTCTTGTCTGCCAGTTGTTATCTAGTAATTCAGGTACCTTACAATTGAATTTAACTTTCACAGAACATCATATTTAATCGGCCTCCAACACTGAGTGTAATTGTGGCTTTACCTTCCGCAAGCCCAATTGAGGTTAGTTATTACTTCCCTTTTGTGCGAACGAGCGTCACCTCACACGCGCAGCGGGCACTCTGAACTCGGTTCTCATACATCTTTAGGCCTTTTCACCTTGCTCACGTGTGTACCGTTCAGTTCGCTTGTCACTATCTTGACACGATTGATTGCGTGCGTCCATATCCACACGGTTGTTTCCTTCTACACCTTATTTTAATATGCAGCCATGAAGTTCACGCTCACTCACGCTAGCAATCTCCCTTCACAGTTATCGCTCTGTTGAGAGTCCTCGAATGTTTTCATAACTGCTTCACGAGCATGGTGCGGTCACACCAGGGCTGGTCCCAGACCCCCTGGATAGCATAATGTTTCACGGTCTGTACTAGACGCTCCTTAATCTCCTTCCCTTTTCCTTATTTTCCACAGGCAATCTCTAATTATTCAGGCTTGTACTTATAACTGTCCTGATGATGATCCTACCATTTTTTTAAGAGGATCGAAACGTCGTCGACCAATTTAAACAGTTTGCACATTAATCAAATCTGATAAAAAAAGTGTAATTACTGTTTCCTCAAGCTTGTTAGAAATTGTGTTCAGTATTCCACAAGCTACCCTGTCTTGCCTGATATGTTCCTGTCCTAAATGTATTTGTTATGTTTCTATGTAGGATGCAGGATTGTGTCCCACTGTATTGATGTGTTTATATTTTTGGTTTTTGACATTTTTGAATTATTAAATTGAATGTCCGGCTGGACACTCGTAATATAGCACTGATTGGAGTCTATATGTATCCTGATGACCATACTGTTCTTTTTAAGGACCACTGTTCTAATACTAAAATGTTTAACATTTATATGGCCCCTGGTACACCTGACGTCCTTGGCGTGTTACTCCCCAAACATTTTGCCTTCACTCTTCCTTTTTTCTGAGCTCAATATTTCCTGCATCAGGGCTCTGTGCACTTTACCACTGCTAACCAGTGCTAAAGTGCTTGTGCTCAATCCCTCAAACATGGTAAAATTACCCTACACTTGATTGGCACATTTAATTTGCTTGTGAGTTCCTAGTATACAATACTACATGTACCCAGGGCCTGTATATTAGATGCTGCTAGTGGGCCTGCAGCACTCATTATGCCAACCACTCAAGCAGCACTTTAGAACATGTCTCAGGCCTGCATAAATAATCAAAAAGGCAGTAGCGGCTACAACCGGATGGGGGCTGGTGTGGCGAGGGGAGTGAGATGAAAAAAAAGAGAAAAAAGGACTTACCTGAAATGGCCGGCTGCCGCCTCTCCTCCATCCTCTTCCTTCTTCCTGTCTCCAGTCCCGGCCGGCAGCAGGAAGCTCCCGGGCACAATGGCCCCCCAGAGCCAATCACAATGCTGCAATGCAGCGTTGCAATTGGTCTGAGCACCCTGGTTTAGAGCTCAAATGGGAACAGGGAGCCTGTGCATGTTCCTCACCAGGCTATGTAATGCAGCCTGGTGGGGAACTTGCAAAATGCGCATGAATGTTTGGCTGGCCAAACAGCCATGGTCACTTAGGGAGTGCAAGCAACTCCTCCCCTGCTCTGGCCAGCCCCGCCCCGCCCCACCACTGACTGCAATAGGAAAAAAATTATAATAATTATACGTTATTAACATTTTATTTTTCCTTTTGAGCAGGGGGGCAACGCTCCTCTGCATTAGCGGAGGAGCCATCACTGCAAAAAGGTGAACCTGAAATCAAAGAAAAGGTGCTGGAAAGTTGTGTTGAACTGGCTTTGGAGGTGAAGTGAACCAACAGTCCTTACCTCTTCCTCCCCTATTGATTAATGTCATGTCTCCGGCCTGCTATTGCAGCCTGTAGTGCAGTTTAAAAACTGCTATTTCGACATGGCAAACTAAAACGTTTGCCAGGCCTAAATCTTCCATTATAATACTTATAAGTCACCCCTAAGGTAGGCCTAAAAGACCATAGGGCAGGGTGCATGTTATTTAAAAATTAGGACATTTGAGTTTAAGTTTTCCTTGTCCTGGAAGTGAAAAACTCCTAATGTTGTTTTTCACTACTATAAGACTTATTTCTACCTTTGGCTAACACTGGGTTACTTTATTCATATTCGCTATACTTTATTCGACACAGTAAAAAGAAACAGTTAAAAATGGCAACAATGCAAATAATACATCAATAAAATAAAGCAATGCACAATAGGGGTTACTTTATTACATTTAATAAGTGCTAATTTTGGATTGGCAGCAGATAGAGATGTCATGTTTAGACTCAAAGGAACTGCAATTTAAAGCCTTCTTTAATGATAATGTCAGATTTTAAGTCACAATTCTGAAAATACAACTTTTAGAACGTTGTCATTTTCTTCGCCTAACCATTTGTGCCTGCTGACCGTGCCCTGGGTCACATGACTGTAAATGGCCATGCTGCATGGGTTTGTGTATTCCTCCCAGACAGTGACACAAAGGGGACACGAAAGGGACTAGTTGTGAGCAGAATGGGCCATCCTGCCAGGATGGTTGGGGGAAGAGCTATGTCCTGCCCAATTGCACTACAAAGACCTTGCCTTCAGCACGCACAAAGTAACCTGACACCAGCCTTTTGTCACCCCAGAAGTATTGGAGCTTTGACAGGGGAAGAGATGAACTTTCTAGAACAAGATGTGGGGTAGGACAGGGTGTTCCCCCCATGCAAAAAGGCTGGCACAAGGTATACATATTGGACCATCAGAACAACTCTTTAGTACACTCCTGGACCTGTGCAAGACTCAGAAGGACTGCCTTGCTGCCCGAAGGGCTGCCTTTGTGCTTGAAGGACTGCCTTGCTGCTTGAAGGAGACCTGAACCAGCTCCTTAAACCCAAGACCACCAGAGTGACTCCAAGGGCTAGTTGGCTGGCCTTCTGTGTGAGCTACAGGAACATACCACGCTCCTGTTGCTGTACTCTGCTGGAGTGAGTCCTAACCTCCCAAGTGGTGCGCCCCAGGTACTGGACCCTTTAAAGTGGTTTTGGTGGTACTGCTCCTGCCTAACCTTAAAAGCTGGGGCTTAGAAATTTTTCAACAAAAACTACTTGGAGAGCCAACAGAAGACTGGGACCTACCTGCCAGCGGATCCATCCAAGGTGCATACCAGGACGGCCTGACTTCACAGTAGCTCCAGCTGCATTCTTCTCCGCAGCAGCAACTCGCTTTCAACAGGATCTTTCAGCATCGTTATCTGGCCTTGCGGAGCCCTCTTCGGCCACAGCCTGCAGCTTCTTCCCACTAGAGAAATCCAACTTCCAAAATGTTGTCTAAGTCCGAAGGTAGAAATATTCAATGGGCGTGACGACGACCGATGCCAAATCAACAACGACAACCTCCTCGGCCTAAAAACCCAGCTTTTTACATCGTCAACAGCGTCACCGAGACTTTGCCCAGTGGCTCCCCAACAGCGATGACTCCTCTCCGGAAACAGCCTGCTCCCTTGCCTGCTGCCCTCTACCTTCTTCATGACTTTTTGAGTGAAAATTTTCCAAGTGATATGGTAAGCCAAGATCGGGCCCAATCCACCCTTGTATCCAACCCACACTCCATCGAGGTCGGCCTTAACTTTTGACTTTCACCCAGTCTCACGTGACCAAATACTTATGGTTGGCGCTTTGATCTTTTAGGCATTATTTCACTAAAAGCGTTTAAAGTGCATAACTTTTGTTCTACTGATTGGATTTAATTCATTTTGGAATCATGTTATTTAATAAAATGTACTGTATGTTCCTAAATTGGTTTGAGATTTTTCTTGTGTTGTGTTTCTACTTTATTACTGATTGTGTGCTGCATAAATGTTTTGCATATTGCCTGTAAGTTAATGAAGACTGCTTTTGTATCAGGCTACTAGAGGGTTAAGCACAGGTTAACTTTGTGACTTTTGTGCTTCATCATGTCAAGGAGTGTGGTTGATGCCTAAGCGGGGCTATCACCCTTCTAAATAAATAACCCAATTTCTTACAGCACCCCTAATAAAATTGATCAAACCATTTAACCTGGGAGTTATGGTGCATTTTACTGTAAAATGGATAGTTCTTATTAAGAGATGGGACCACCATCAAGCTTAACAAAATGTTCCATCTTGCCTCACATATGCGGCATTTTGGATGAAGAAGAATTACCTTAAAGTGAACTGGGAGAAAACCGAGGTGCTGATCACGGATGGCTCTTCCTCCATTTGGTCCATTGAATGGTGGCCTAGTTCTTGTGGAAAATTAGTACCTCTGTATCTGACGCATGCAATCTAGGATTCATTTTCGAAAATCAGCTCACTTTCTATTCTCAAACTGCTAAACTGTCTGCTAGCTGTTTTCTTATGATAGTTAGAAAAGTCTTCCCATTACTTCAATTTAAGGAATGGTTCATGGTGATCTGTGCAATAGTTGATTCACATCTGGAATATTGTAACACATTTTATTTGTCTGTACCCAAAAAACAGCTTCACAAACTGCAGATAATTAAGAATATGGCTGCCATATTATGTTTCGACCTCACTCGTGGGACTCACATTTCTGGTCATCGTAGGTGTTTTTACTGACTGTCTATTGAGAAATGGAATCAATTAAAAAATCACATAGTGCATCTGCCACAATTCCATCTATGATAAAAGTCCAAGCTTTATCCATAAATTAATTATTTTTATGTCACTTTTCCCAGGTCTTAAGATCTCCATATTCTGGTATTTTAGCTGTGCCCAAAATTCATAAACTGCAAGGTAGTGGTTTATCTTTATAATGTCGCAGCTCCAACTCACTGCTGCACCAGGGGAGCACCACTACCAATCATCATGCAGTTAGACAGACTTTGAAAACACAGCATTTTTGATCTGCTATCTTCTTTTGGTCAGGAAGTTTCATGGTGCCCTCTTTGGGTAGAATTTCGGTTTATAAAACTCCTTACTGACGTAACCAGGGTTCGAACTTGTAACCTTTAGATGACTACTGGTGTCTTTCTGATTTAAGTTGATATATTTTTATTTTGTACATTTTGCACTGTTTCAGATTTTTTTGTTGGACATAGAGGCCTGATTCACAAAGATAAACTTACACTTTTGTGTAAGTGTACTATATTTTGCATTCCCAAAGTATGAGTTAATAATAATAGACTGCGCAGTAGGGGCTGAGAAACCTGCACATTAAAAGATAGGCCTCCTTTTTTGTGAATAACAAAAAAGGAGTAAACTTACACAAAAGTGTATGTTTACCTTTGTAAATCAGGCCCTGCAAGTTTAATTTCACTAATTGGAATTTTACGACTGGAGAGACTCCGCACATTAAGAGATAGGCCTGTCCTATCTTTTCATGTGCAGAATCTACACAGTCATAAAATTACTATTAGCAAAATTCAACTCATGAGCCCTGATTCACAAAGGTAAACTTACACTTTTGTGTAAGCTTACGATTATTTGCTATTCACAAAGGTATTTTACAAGTAGCATAGTTATAACTGTGGAGTCTTCGCGCATAAAAAGATAGGACAGTCCTATCTTTTAATGTGCGAAGACTCCGCAGTCGTAAAGATACTAATCATAAAATACCTTTGTAAATAGCAAACTTATACAAAAATGTAAGTTTACCTTTTTGAAGCAGGCCAACACAGTATTGTGTCGAGACAACCATAGAATGCAGCCAGATCCTATAAATCACTTGTCACTGAGCAATTGCAATTTCCAACATGGTTGTTTAAAACAAGTGCGCCTAGAGGAAGGACTCACAACCTGACTTCCTTTTTGTGCTTTGGTTTTGAAGCTGCGTGTGCAATGTTCTTCCCTACCTGTATTCATGTTCGCTCAACACTGGCTTTTTGAAAAGCCGAGAATAATTTCGGTTAGCTTTCCTTTGCGTCACAGAAAGTGACAGATGCAAATTAGTTTCTCATAATAGATTTGCAGGCATTACAAAGATTTTGTATTTTACATCAGCATTCTAACTACTGGTAAATTCTGAATAATGTAATATGGGAATCCTGAGCCTCTGCTTACCAATGAAGCGCTTGCAGTGTGACTAGGGTTCGCGCACTATATTTAAGACGTCAGCATTTTCAGCTGGAGAAGGCCACATTAACAAACACTGATTGACAATAGCTTTATTCAGACTAAACATCAATTAAAAAATGCTTGCCTTTTTGAAAATCATAAAATGTGTTCCAAGTTACCCAACACACTGCAGTAAAAATAAGGTATAATTGCATTGGGACTATGGGACCATAAAAATTATGAGTGACAGACAACATTATGTTTTTAGCAATACTGAACTGAAAGGGCAGTCACATAGTAGCATGTAACAGTTAAACCCATTACAGAGAAGTGAGAAAACTGAGCTACAGTGTGTTGACAATTTTTGAGTTAGACCAAGAAGGAGTAAAATGTTACAGAAAGGTAAAGGGGCACAACTGTTTTATTTACTGAATGTTTATCATAATTTTAAATAAGCAGACATCTTTATTGGGTAAATATGAATCACATACATTTGCAAACACAGACACCCTCACACATGCAGAAATTCTCACTGAAACACGCACAGATAAAGATCCCATGGCACACCGACTGATGGAGTGAATAAATGGATTAATATAATATCTTTGGAAAAGTGCCAATACATCATAGGGTGTCATGGCACTTTTGTAACAACAGTAAACCTAAATATAACATTAATGTGAAAATATTTGCACTTCTAACAATTTGCAGAATTTTGTGATGTTGCTTTGAATGCATAACAATGACTGCAACTCATTCAGCAATTAAGATCTAGAAAGTAAAATCATTCGCCTCAAGCTCATGTCAACGAAACCAGCTTATGTGCCTCAAAGAATAAGGAAGTGTCCCAAATGAAGATGGGAAATACTTTGAAAGACACTACTCTATACAGGGTACCAACAAAGGTCTTGTGAGTCATGTGATTTATGGTGAAACTGACAAATGCCCATGAACAGGTGGACAGTAGCCTTTTCTTTTCAAAACATTTTATTGGAATTATAAGAAAAATATATATGGTAACATTATATCAGTAGGACCAATACATTATTAATTTGGCTAGTGAAATTCAGTAATAAGGTTTGATAGTATTTAATAGTTGTATAAGGTTGTCTACATATAACAACATGTATTGGATATAGAGAAAGAGAGTAAAGGGGGAGGGGAAGAAGACAAGGCAAGAGAATGAAGTGTGGAGAAGAGCGGGGAGAGGAGAAGTGGATGGGATAGAGAGGGGGAGGTAACAACACTGTGGGGTCGATTCCGATTCGGGCCGGAAAAAGCACCGACCGACTCGGATCCGGAAAAAATACCGACCGACACGTACCAGTGGCGCCCGACACGCCAAGTACGATGCAAGCCGCGATAAATCCGACCGACACGTCAGGAAACCAAGCCGACCGACCGAGCCGCTCGGAAAATAGCAATCCGGCCGGAAAAACACGCGAATCCAACCGACCGACACGCACCCGGAACAAATCCGACCGAATCGTACCCGCCAACTCCAACCCGCAAAGTACGATGCAAGGCGCGAAAAACACGACCGAGTCGGACGGAGGACAAGCCGTACGACCGACACGCATACAAAACCGAGCCGAAGCAACACAATACACCGCGACCGACGCGTACGCAGCATACAAAACTGCACAAACACAGCGTGGACGAAACGGAAAACACCGTACGAGACCAATGCAGGGTCCGACTCGGTCACAAGAACGTTTCCAACATACACAAACAGCACAAAGGAAAAATCAACCAAAAAAGGCCAAACAAGCAATTACCAAGCCAATAAACACTGGGGGGGTGGGGACAGAGAACAAAGACACACCCACAACTCCACCTATATAAAGGACACAAATCACTACCATGAGCCTTTGCAAATGCCATTTCACTGCCAGCACCCAAGAGAAAGCAACCACACACCCACAGCTCATCCCTCACACAAGCCACACACCATCAGCACACCAACAAATACCTACCTCACATACACCCAGCAAAACACACACTCACACACCCTCACCTGCACACCAACACACACATCACTCACCATCACCACCCATCACCATGCCCCCCAAGAAGAATCCCAAGTTCCTAGATTGTGAATTGGAAGTCCTGGTAGACGAGATCCTCAGGGTGGAGCCACAGCTGTTTGGCACTCTGGTCCAACAGACCCCCATGTCGCAGAAAACCAAGATGTGGGAGAGGATCATCAACAGGGTGAACGCCCAATCATCATGTCGGCGCACAAAGACGGACATCCAGAACAGGTGGTATGACGTGCGCAGGAGGGTACGGGACCTGCTGAAGATAGACTACAGCAACAGCCAACAGACCGGCAGTGGCCCTCCTGCCAAGCCAATATACCTCAGGCCCTGGGAGGAGAAGGTGCGGGCCATCCTTCCGCCAGTGAGCGTATATGGACTAGAGAACATCCCAGAGCCTGGTGAGTACACAACAAATGTACACAATAAACTGCCACAAAACACACACATCACTGTCAAGGGGAGAGTCAAACCATGCACACATAGCAATTACACAGCAACTAGAACAGAATCATCCCAAAATGTGTATGTCAGTCAGATAAACACAACACATGCCATCAAAAAAGTCACATCCAACTGTGCCAACACATGTACAAACACAACCACAACTACAGCTAGGCAGTGGCACAAATAGAACTAACACACACATCCACACATGTAGCCACCACAACAACACCAACACACAGTGAAGACCACTCAAAGGAAGGAATTCTGTGTATGCTGGCCAAGTCAGTGTAGCCAATAGCATCATGGGAGTCGCAGTCACACATATTGCCCCCCCACAACTGTCCCATCAACACCACCCTGAACCATGCTCACATCACAGGGAGTGGAGAAGGACTCACAAGATGGCTGACACTGGCTACTGCTGTGGGGAGCACAAGGCCCTGCTGCCAACTGTGCACCAACAAACAGCAGGACACCACTGACTGACATCCTGAGAGACAACTTCCACTCCCTGCAATGCAAGCACGTTCCATGGTGGGCTATCTGGCTGGCTGGGTGGGAAGGGGGACTTGCAGCACTGACTATAGTCACCAGCACCTCCCCTCACACCCCCCAACACAAACTCCACAGTACCCACCTGGTAGAATGCAATGCCCTCCATCCTAACACAAGATCCCACAAAGCACCACCACCCTGGGTTATGTTGTGTGAAGCACAGGGACACTCTTGGGACTCTTAGCCAAACAACTGCCAGGACAACACTCCCAGCCATCCTGTCAGCACAGCCAGCCCACCCCACAGGGAAGCAGAGTCAAAAGGAAGGAAGCATGGGCATGCTGGGAAGGGGGTGGAGGCAATAGCATGATGGGAGTCGTAGTCACAGACATAGCTCACCCCCACAACTGTCCCATCAACACCACCCTGAACCATGCTCACATCACAGGGAGTGGAGAAGGACTCACAAGATGGCTGACACTGGCTACTGCTGTGGGGAGCACAAGGCCCTGCTGCCAACTGTGCACCAACAAACAGCAGGACACCACTGACTGACATCCTGAGAGACAACTTCCACTCCCTGCAATGCAAGCACGTTCCATGGTGGGCTATCTGGCTGGCTGGGTGGGAAGGGGGACTTGCAGCACTGACTATAGTCACCAGCACCTCCCCTCACACCCCCCAACACAAACTCCACAGTACCCACCTGGTAGAATGCAATGCCCTCCATCCTAACACAAGATCCCACAAAGCACCACCACCCTGGGTTATGTTGTGTGAAGCACAGGGACACTCTTGGGACTCTTAGCCAAACAACTGCCAGGACAACACTCCCAGCCATCCTGTCAGCACAGCCAGCCCACCCCACAGGGAAGCAGAGTCAAAAGGAAGGAAGCATGGGCATGCTGGGAAGGGGGTGGAGGCAATAGCATGATGGGAGTCGTAGTCACAGACATAGCTCACCCCCACAACTGTCCCATCAACACCACCCTGAACCATGCTCACATCACAGGGAGTGGAGAAGGACTCACAAGATGGCTGACACTGGCTACTGCTGTGGGGAGCACAAGGCCCTGCTGCCAACTGTGCACCAACAAACAGCAGGACACCACTGACTGACATCCTGAGAGACAACTTCCACTCCCTGCAATGCAAGCACGTTCCATGGTGGGCTATCTGGCTGGCTGGGTGGGAAGGGGGACTTGCAGCACTGACTATAGTCACCAGCACCTCCCCTCACACCCCCCCAACACAAACTCCACAGTACCCACCTGGTAGAATGCAATGCCCTCCATCCTAACACAAGATCCCACAAAGCACCACCACCCTGGGTTATGTTGTGTGAAGCACAGGGACACTCTTGGGACTCTTAGCCAAACAACTGCCAGGACAACACTCCCAGCCATCCTGTCAGCACAGCCAGCCCACCCCACAGGGAAGCAGAGTCAAAAGGAAGGAAGCATGGGCATGCTGGGAAGGGGGGTGGAGGCAATAGCATGATGGGAGTCGTAGTCACAGACATAGCTCACCCCCACAACTGTCCCATCAACACCACCCTGAACCATGCTCACATCACAGGGAGTGGAGAAGGACTCACAAGATGGCTGACACTGGCTACTGCTGTGGGGAGCACAAGGCCCTGCTGCCAACTGTGCACCAACAAACAGCAGGACACCACTGACTGACATCCTGAGAGACAACTTCCACTCCCTGCAATGCAAGCACGTTCCATGGTGGGCTATCTGGCTGGCTGGGTGGGAAGGGGGACTTGCAGCACTGACTATAGTCACCAGCACCTCCCCTCACACCCCCCCAACACAAACTCCACAGTACCCACCTGGTAGAATGCAATGCCCTCCATCCTAACACAAGATCCCACAAAGCACCACCACCCTGGGTTATGTTGTGTGAAGCACAGGGACACTCTTGGGACTCTTAGCCAAACAACTGCCAGGACAACACTCCCAGCCATCCTGTCAGCACAGCCAGCCCACCCCACAGGGAAGCAGAGTCAAAAGGAAGGAAGCATGGGCATGCTGGGAAGGGGGGTGGAGGCAATAGCATGATGGGAGACGTAGTCACAGACATAGCTCACCCCCACAACTGTCCCATCAACACCACTCCTGAACCATGCTCACATCACAGGGAGTGGAGAAGGACTCACAAGATGGCTGACACTGGCTACTGCTGTGGGGAGCACAAGGCCCTGCTGCCAACTGTGCACCAACAAACAGCAGGACACCACTGACTGACATCCTGAGAGACAACTTCCACTCCCTGCAATGCAAGCACGTTCCATGTTGGGCTATCTGGCTGGCTGGGTGGGAAGGGGGACTTGCAGCACTGACTATAGTCACCAGCACCTCCCCTCACACCCCCCCAACACAAACTCCACAGTACCCACCTGGTAGAATGCAATGCCCTCCATCCTAACACAAGATCCCACAAAGCACCACCACCCTGGGTTATGTTGTGTGAAGCACAGGGACACTCTTGGGACTCTTAGCCAAACAACTGCCAGGACAACACTCCCAGCCATCCTGTCAGCACAGCCAGCCCACCCCACAGGGAAGCAGAGTCAAAAGGAAGGAAGCATGGGCATGCTGGGAAGGGGGTGGAGGCAATAGCATGATGGGAGACGTAGTCACAGACATAGCTCACCCCCACAACTGTCCCATCAACACCACCCTGAACCATGCTCACATCACAGGGAGTGGAGAAGGACTCACAAGATGGCTGACACTGGCTACTGCTGTGGGGAGCACAAGGCCCTGCTGCCAACTGTGCACCAACAAACAGCAGGACACCACTGACTGACATCCTGAGAGACAACTTCCACTCCCTGCAATGCAAGCACGTTCCATGTTGGGCTATCTGGCTGGCTGGGTGGGAAGGGGGACTTGCAGCACTGACTATAGTCACCAGCACCTCCCCTCACACCCCCCAACACAAACTCCACAGTACCCACCTGGTAGAATGCAATGCCCTCCATCCTAACACAAGATCCCACAAAGCACCACCACCCTGGGTTATGTTGTGTGAAGCACAGGGACACTCTTGGGACTCTTAGCCAAACAACTGCCAGGACAACACTCCCAGCCATCCTGTCAGCACAGCCAGCCCACCCCACAGGGAAGCAGAGTCAAAAGGAAGGAAGCATGGGCATGCTGGGAAGGGGGGTGGAGGCAATAGCATGATGGGAGACGTAGTCACAGACATAGCTCACCCCCACAACTGTCCCATCAACACCACCCTGAACCATGCTCACATCACAGGGAGTGGAGAAGGACTCACAAGATGGCTGACACTGGCTACTGCTGTGGGGAGCACAAGGCCCTGCTGCCAACTGTGCACCAACAAACAGCAGGACACCACTGACTGACATCCTGAGAGACAACTTCCACTCCCTGCAATGCAAGCACGTTCCATGTTGGGCTATCTGGCTGGCTGGGTGGGAAGGGGGACTTGCAGCACTGACTATAGTCACCAGCACCTCCCCTCACACCCCCCCCAACACAAACTCCACAGTACCCACCTGGTAGAATGCAATGCCCTCCATCCTAACACAAGATCCCACAAAGCACCACCACCCTGGGTTATGTTGTGTGAAGCACAGGGACACTCTTGGGACTCTTAGCCAAACAACTGCCAGGACAACACTCCCAGCCATCCTGTCAGCACAGCCAGCCCACCCCACAGGGAAGCAGAGTCAAAAGGAAGGAAGCATGGGCATGCTGGGAAGGGGGTGGAGGCAATAGCATGATGGGAGACGTAGTCACAGACATAGCTCACCCCCACAACTGTCCCATCAACACCACCCTGAACCATGCTCACATCACAGGGAGTGGAGAAGGACTCACAAGATGGCTGACACTGGCTACTGCTGTGGGGAGCACAAGGCCCTGCTGCCAACTGTGCACCAACAAACAGCAGGACACCACTGACTGACATCCTGAGAGACAACTTCCACTCCCTGCAATGCAAGCACGTTCCATGGTGGGCTATCTGGCTGGCTGGGTGGGAAGGGGGACTTGCAGCACTGACTATAGTCACCAGCACCTCCCCTCACACCCCCCAACACAAACTCCACAGTACCCACCTGGTAGAATGCAATGCCCTCCATCCTAACACAAGATCCCACAAAGCACCACCACCCTGGGTTATGTTGTGTGAAGCACAGGGACACTCTTGGGACTCTTAGCCAAACAACTGCCAGGACAACACTCCCAGCCATCCTGTCAGCACAGCCAGCCCACCCCACAGGGAAGCAGAGTCAAAAGGAAGGAAGCATGGGCATGCTGGGAAGGGGGTGGAGGCAATAGCATGATGGGAGACGTAGTCACAAACATAGCTCACCCCCACAACTGTCCCATCAACACCACCCTGAACCATGCTCACATCACAGGGAGTGGAGAAGGACTCACAAGATGGCTGACACTGGCTACTGCTGTGGGGAGCACAAGGCCCTGCTGCCAACTGTGCACCAACAAACAGCAGGACACCACTGACTGACATCCTGAGAGACAACTTACACTCCCTGCAATGCAAGCACGTTCCATGGTGGGATAACTGACTGGGTGGGTGGGTGGGTGGGAAGGAGGTCTGGCTGTCAACCAAACACAATCAATGCAGACCATGTTCACACCCCAGAGAATACATAGAAATGCCCAAATAATGCAGGACAATGTGCCACACCAATATCAACCCCTGACTGTGACAACTTAGGACAATACAATGTACAGGCCCGCACCCCGAGGCACAGTCACAACTGTCAGGTGTGTCAACCACTGATGCCTGCAGAAACATGACATACATTGTTTGTGTCTCCCAAAAACAGGTGATGATAGGGACACAGCAGCAGACGCTGAGGAGTCCCAGTCCCAGGCTCAAGAGGATGCCGAGCTCACTGGCGTCGTACAGCCTCTGTCCTCCTCGGACGATGAAGAACAACCTGGCACATCCGGTGCAAGTCAACATGCTGCACCAGCAGGACCACCAGCTGCAGCACCAGCAGGTCCACCAGCTGCACCCCTGCACCCACCCCTCCAACGACTGTCACCACGAATACCATCCCTGCCGACATGGACAGAATAAGGAACAACACCAGCGCAGTGACCCTGGACCAACCTGGGGCCATGGACACCACCACCACCACCAACCCCCAAGGTGGACCAGGGTTATCTGTGCGTGCAACTGCACACACTGCACATGTCAGCAGGGGTGGTGGGAGGGGTGGGAGACAGAGGTCGCTGCTTGCAGACGTTGCTGGTGTGCATGAAGACCCACAACTGGTACGCATAGCTGATGCGTACCAGTCCAGCACCGGAGAGCTCAGCCAGGTAGTGGGGCTCCTCAGAGACATTAAACAGCAGCAGGCTGCCCATCATGCCCGCTTGGACTCCCACATGTCCCAAGTGGAGTCACACATGTCACGTGTGGACTCCCACATGTCACGTGTGGACTCCCACATGACCCGCGTGGAGTCCAAGTGGGATGTACTACATGAGATGACGGCGGTGCACAGGGACATTTTACAATGCCTCCGCCAGATGAACAGCAACCAGTCCACACCTCCCTGTGTGCCAACAACATCTGGTACCGAACAAACTGCAACTGCCACAGGGAGGGAGGAGGACTCTGGCGGAGAGTCCCCTGCACCGCAGCAGCCTGCACTTGAGGGCCCCCCCCCAAGAAGAGGGGTCGTCCGAGGAGGGGAAAGTGAGAGGCTGATGGCCAAGCGCAACTCCCAGGAAGCCTGAACCTGTTCTGGATTTTCGCCTTTGTGCACAGACTGTTCACCCTGTTGATGGCAACACTACTCCCACACATTGCATGGGGAGTATAAGTTGGAACAATGTGTCAGACAACAGTGGCCCCGATACTGGGGATCCTGTCTACCTGGACTTTCTATTCATCTAGGAACTTGGGATTGCAAGATTCATGTACAGCACAATCCATCCTATGCACTATTATCACAATAAACACACTAATACACCATACTTGCCTCTGTCGTGATTCCAACGTGGGTGCTGTTATGGGGATGATGAACTGCAAAATTACACAGTGTATGCGAACTGCAACAGCAAGGACAACACAGGCATGTGAGTACAGGCAACGTGACACATATGAGGGAGACACACCACCAGGGCTACACAACACATACACACCTAGGCCATCTGACTCATTGCCTACACTGATGTTGCCAGGGAAGACGGTGCAATGCACAGACACCACACCCATTCCCAGTTGTAGTCAAGTAGCCCACAGGTGCAGTAAGCAAATGGCAGTCAAATGTGTGACCACAGACAACGCACATCACTAAGTGAAGCACAGGTTTATTACACAGTAGCAACATGCCGTAACCACTACAGATGCAAGGTAACCCCACCTGGTAGCGGGCACACAGTCAACAACTGTAGACAGAAGGAAGTCCATGGGTGTGGCGCACATCACCTGTAGGGACACAACAGCTACCAGCCTGGATGTGCAATCACGTCGTCGGTGGACACAGTTCACCAAACGAATCTGAAAGTACCCTGTGAAGGACAGAAATGACACACAGTCAAAAGCAATGCAGTACAGGACAGAACAGCAAAACTCATGCACAATACATGTTACAAGATACCCACCCAGAACCAAGTTAGCATGTCAACACTGTTGGGGAGTACAGCCCACCTGTCACCACACATCGCAACACACATCCTGTCAAGTAGCCCATGGACACACTCCAACAGCACCAGAGCACCACCCACACATCATGCCAACTCACATCATTCACATGACACCTCAGGATACTCACATTCAGCTAAAGAAGTTGGTGATGAGCTGTGTGCGGACATCACCATCACCATCATCATCATCATCGTCACTGGCATCGTGGTCCAGGCCAGGATCCTCCACAGGTGGCGGATGTTGGTCATCGTCATCCTGGATGAGAGGCAACTCCTTCCGCACTGCCAGGTTGTGAAGCATGCAGCAGACGATGATAATCTTGCACACTTTCGCAGGGGCATATGGGAGGGACCCTCCGGTCTTGTCCAGGCAGCGGAAGCGGCTCTTCAGGAGACCAAAGGTCCGCTCAATCACTCTCCTGGTCCGACCATGTGCCTCATTGTAGCGCATCTGGGCAGGTGTCACAGGGTTCCTGAGGGGTGTCAGCAACCACGGCATGTTGGGGTATCCCGAGTCACCTACGGACAGACAAGTGCACATCAGCTGACTTGGAAAAGTGGGCGGAATACTACAGATCAGATCACACACAATGGCACAAAGTCAGTACACACCGACAAGCCAGGCACGCTGGTTCTGCATCTGTGCCATCAACCTGGGGATGCGACTACTCCTCATCACAAAGGCATCGTGTGCTGAACCAGGGAAACGGGCACACACGTGTGTGATGGTCATGTCTGCAAGACACACCACCAGTGCATTGACCGAGTGGTAGTGCTTGCGGTTCCTGTAGGCCTGCTCCTGGGCCTGTGGTGGTACCAAAGCCACATGTGTCCCATCAATGGAGCCAATGACATGCGGCATCCTCCCCAGGGCATAAAAGTCACTCTTCACGTCAGTGAGTCGTCGCAGTCTAGGGAAATAGATGTACCGGTTCAGGAAGAGCAACATTGCCGCCAAAACATCGCGGAGCACACGGCTGAACATGGTCTGTGACATCCCACCAGCAGACGCCACAGTATGTTGGAAGGTACCGGTGGCAAAGAAGTGTAGGGCTGCCATCACCTTCACCTTGGGGGTCAGCGCTGTAGGATACGGCCGGCCAGGCTGCAAATGTGGGGACAACTGCACTGCCAAATCCTCAATCAGCTGCCTGGTGAAGCGGTACCGTCGGATGCTGTCCCGTTCCACCATCGTTGCCAGGTCTGGGAATGGCCGATGGACAGCAGGAGCCCTGCAGTGCAGAGGAGAAGTAAGCAAGATCGTCAGTCACCCCACATATGCGGCATTGAACACACTCAAGATCCCAACATACATCATCATGAGGCACAACTACATGAAGTGTGCAGTACCGGAACGACATTTATGGTACATACATGGCCAACATCTGTCAACACGGTCCTACAGGTGGCATCAATTTGTCCCAGGTTGGCCCATTGGATATCATGATGCTGTGTCACAGTCACCCCCCAGTGACATGTGAGGACAGATGTGCCCCAGGCACCACAGCTCAACGACAGGCACATTCCCAGGGACCCTGTAATGCCACATGGACACTGGCATCACCTGGAGTATCATGTGTACACCACAACAAAACAAACATGACCCCCACAGGTAGTGGCCACACTTGCCATGGCAGGAGAGCCATGGACGTCTGTGACACACACGCACAACATCAGAGTCCATGCACACACAACGTGGATGTGGAGACTGTCTCCCATTGTGCACATGAAATCAGAGACATTGTAAACACTACATGCACAAAGACTGTGGAGGGCCATCACTATTGTGCCACTGGGACACCCTGGCTCAAACATACCGTCCCACATGGGACTCACGGGGTATGTGACATGACATACACAAACACCACTGTGAAATGTGACCATGGCACATGCACAGATATGAACAGTTGCACATCACAGTGGTCACGTACACGTAACACCCAGGATCCTGTCCCCATTAACACGTGCACAGCCTGGGGGTGGCTGCCCACAGGTGACACCCACAGGACAACATGTACACCAACATACACACAATAGGAAATGCAGCCTTACATGCCTTATGATAAGGTTTGGACAGGCTGTCGTGATGTAGGTGTGCCCCTCACTCCCTGGGAGCTATCTGTGGCTGGCATATGTCCATCTGAGACAGGCATGCTGACATATGCCAGTCACATGTACAGTGATGCGTTGTACTGCAATGGACCGATCGGTGCCTCCGGCCGGCCCATTGCATTCAATGTGTGCGGGTACGCGTTGTACCCCTGTGCGCGTTGAACAGCAATGGACCGATCGGTGCCTCCGGCCGGCCCATTGCATTCAATGTGTGCGGGTACGCGTTGTACCCCTGTGCGCGTTGAACAGCAATGGACCGATCGGTGCCTCCGGCCGGCCCATTGCATTCAATGTGTGCGGGTACGCGTTGTACCCCTGTGCGCGTTGTACTGCAATGGACCGATCGGTGCCTCCGGCCGGCCCATTGCATTCAATGTGTGCGGGTACGCGTTGTACCCCTGTGCGCGTTGAACAGCAATGGACCGATCGGTGCCTCCGGCCGGCCCATTGCATTCAATGTGTGCGGGTACGCGTTGTACCCCTGTGCGCGTTGAACAGCAATGGACCGATCGGTGCGCACCCATTGACAATGGGCTTGCCTGGCAACGGACGCGTTTTTGAATATTCGAACGAGTCGGTTGCTGGAAATTCAGTTGGTCACCCACAACAATGTTGCAAAATAATGTATGTCATGAAGTTGAAGATTTGAAGGATGCTGTGGGCGTGTTTTGGTGCTGCTATTCCATGGATTGGCCAGATTCAGAAGATGCAAACGACTTGGACCTATCACTTTGGACACAAGGGACAGTATCTGCCTCTCCAGCACATATATATTGCTGCATGTTCCCCTGAGAGCCCACTTGCCTGCACTACATGCTCCAGGACGACATCTGCCACTGCACTGCTGCTGTCTCTGCCCCTCTGGACCCTGCAATGGCACGTACTGTGGAGAGAGCCCCAGCCTTCAGCCTTGAAGAGAACCAGGCCCTGCTGGACAGCCTACTTCCACAGTACAGCAAGCTGTATGGGACACCAGGGGAGCAGGTGAGTGTTCTGTGCACTGCCTTTCTGAATGTGCATTTTGTCTGACTAGCAAGGCTGAGAGTCAGCACACCACTGGCTAGCAGGCTCACTGAGTAGTTGTCACCCCCCATAGTGTGTAGTGACTTGCACTGGACAGGTATGGTGCAGTGACAGTGCTTCTGAACAGGGTTTTACTCCCCATGCTATGATACCATGTAGTGACTTCTGGAAAACTGTCCATGGGCAGCCGTGCACTGCCTGGGTACACCATGTGCCCCTGTGATTGCGACATGTATATGCAACTGTGTCATGCACGGATATGTTGCATGTGTAGTAATGTCCTTATCACTTTGTCATCCTGACAGGCTTCTGCCCATCGGAAGCATGAGATCTGGAAGGACATCGTCCGGGCTGTCCGGTCCGTGGGGGTCTACCAGCGCCGGATCCGCAACTGCCAAAAGAGGTGGCAGGACCTTCGGGGCTGGACCCGGAGGATTGCACGGGTCCAGCTGAAGCTGTCGCCTCCTCGCAGGAGGGGCGGAACACGGACCCTGACCCCCCACATGCTCAGGATCCTGGCGGTGGTCTTTCCAGACCTGGATGGGCAGCTGAAGGCCAGAGAGCAGCAAGGAGGGGGTGAGTCAAAGACTGCACTGTGTACTCTGTCTAACATGTTATGTGCCCTCCTCGGGCCAGGTTGAACTGCCACAGTACAGCAGTCATGTTGTCCAGGAGCCATGTCCCTCTATTGTGCACTGCCCACTCCTCATCTGATACCCAGGTGTGGCCCTTACATGCAGGGAATTCTGTCACTTAGGACTGTGTCCTTGCAGTTTGCTTGACTCAAGGTGGGAGACAGCATCTGTTTCCCTGACTCTGTGGTGGGCATCATGGGTGGGTCCATTGCTTACACAATGCCTGTATTCTGACATGTAGGGTAGTGTCACAGGTCTCCCATATGTCCAATAGGTATGACCTGGACAGATGAGGGTTAAGAGGATGTGTTGTGGGGGGATGTACATGTGCACTTGTGCAGCTCCAGGACTTGCATTCCCCATGACCTACTATTGTGACACAGTGCAGAGTGTTGTTAGATCTGGCTGCAAAGTCATACATCACTGAGACAGTGATGTATGACTTTGCAGTCATGCCTCCGCCATGGCATGTGTCTACTGATTGGTGATCCTGCAGGGGAGTGACATGTGCTACATGCACACCATAGTGGCGCTGGCTATCAGGACATGGGTGCATCATGGTGTCTGTCGCTGGTATGCATCACATGCATTTCCTATTTGACTCTGGGCATCCCTTACATCCGTAAACCTGTACTGACTCAGTGGCAAGAGCTGTGATGTGTCCACACCGTGTCCTCTGCACTGTCCAACTACTGTGTACTTGGTGCATGTGTCAACACTGGGGTGTTGCAATCCAACAGACACCAGACAGATGGGTGCAAGGCCATGTGGGATGTGAGTGCCATGCTTGGCATCAGACTGACAATTGACTTCTCCTGTTCAATTAGTGCACTTTTAGCAATGTACAACTAATGATGCCAGGGCTTGCTCTGGGATGTGCTGTGCTCACAGTGGTGTGTGCGTTATGTGCAGGTGACTGATGTCTGTCTGTTTCCCCATTGTTTGCAGATACATCCACGGCCACGGAAGGGGACAGCTCCACGGACCAGGAGGAGCCGGAGAGCCAGACTGGGTCAGCAGCCGAGGAGTGGTCGGAGGGACCCAGTGGCACGGAGGGCGAGGGGAGCCACACCGAGGAGTCCTCAGCAGCATCCACCTCAGCTGAGGACCAGAGCAACTCGGAGGATGACTCCCTTGTGGAGGCGGGTGTCAGCAGCCACCACACCCCAGCTAGTGTTGCTGTCCCCGCCACCACCAGCACCACCACCGCCCTCCCATCGGCTCCCATTCCCCAGGTCCGTGGAGGCTCCCATGTCCGGGAGCGTGTCTCCTTTGGGCCAGGCACCGCACCCCCTGCCCCTGTGTCCCCTGCTGCCCTGAGTGAGGAGTCTGTGTACCTCCTTCGCCAGCTCCATGTAGGGCAGACAGCCATGCTGAGTGTCCTCCATGCGCACACCGCGCTGTTGACTCAGCTGGTGTCGTTCATGGAGGGCATCTCATCGGGCATGTCTGACCTACAGAGGGGCAATAGGTCCATGGACTCCTCCCTGACGGCAGCAGTGTCCCTCCTCAAACGGTCCCTCACCCCTCCTGCCTCTGCTCCATCCACACTCCCCAGCACCTTACCCATCCCAGGCACACACACACTGGCACACACCAGCACACACACATCCAGCACACTGACACACACGCCAATGACAAAACGCACACGCAAGCACATTCAGGGGACTGAAGCCAGACTCACAGGGGATGGGGCCCTGGAACACACACACGCATCCACATGCACTGCGCAGTCCTCAGTTCCCTCTCCCTCCAAAGCACCCTCCCTTGCCTCACCTGCAACCCCAAAGTCACAGCAGCTCTTCCTCTGTGACCTCGGCCTCTTCCCCACCGATGAAGCTGCTCCAGCATCCCGGGGGAAGAGGAAGCCCACCCACACGGAGCAGAGTGCCCCTCGCCCCCGGACACCCTCCCCCAGGCGCAGACGGACTGAGGCCCCCACCCGCAAGTCCCCCCGGAGTGCTAAGAGCAAGACCCCGCCACCGCCCTGCAGCTCAGGCACAAGGTCTCCGTCCTCCATCCCTCAGGCCCCCACTGCACAGGTGCCCCCACCACACCCTGCCCCAGGTTCCCCCACCCACAGATATACCATCCCCAAGATGCTCCGGCCTTCTCCCCCTGCCACTTGCTCTCCCAGCACCACACCCCCGCTGCGCTTGTCTGTGCCACTGATGTGGTGAGGGTGTCCTCCCCCTCTGTCCAACCCACCTTGCCTGTTCCCCATTCTCCTCCCCTGGAGGTAGGCACTGCAGTGGAGTCCACTACCGCCCTGTCTGACTTGGGCACTGCAGTGGCGGACCTGTCCACCCCATCTGCAGGGTCCACTGCAGTTGTGCCGGCACCCACGACATCTGTGTCATGCCCCCCAGTTGTGCCGGCACACACCATGTCAGACACCTCCACTGCAGTTGTCAGTGGCTCTCCAGCACCCACCACCCCTTCCCTGACTCCCCCTGGTGAGCCCTGATCCTGTCCCTGCGGTGCCTGGCCTGCCCCCCGGTTGCCCCTCCTAGTGGATTGTCCCTGGTATTGTGCAGGCATGCGTAGGGTGACATCTGCCAGTGTCACCCTGTTTGAACTTTGACAATGGACTGGCCATTGGCCTTTGCTCTTTTTCAGGACTTCGTTTGGCCTCAACACATATGCTGAATAAAGCAACTTTCTTTTCTCTAGTGCTCATGCTTCAGATGTACATGTTGTTGGTGCAGCTAACCATGCCCTTGCTGCAGTGATGGTGATATCTGGTCTCATGATTATGAAGTGTTACTGTGCAGGAACCCATGTGGTCCAGGGGGAATGTGTCCTATCATGTGGTGTATCCATGTCATCAATAGCAGCATCTGAGGGTGTCATGTGTTCAGTATTTGGCAATGGGTTTCCTACTTACATTGGCAATTTCACATCTGTGGCTTCCACCCCTGCACATCTGTTGTGCCTGCCATCGTTGCTTTTGTCTACTTCCCTGACCGTGTTGCCATCTCCAGTGGACATGCAGGTTTGGGCATCAATGGGGAGGGACTCATCCGTGTAGTCAGTGCAACATTGCTATACAAGTGTGTTGGATCTGTGCTGATGATTCCGTTGGCACATCCATGACCAGGCTGATGTGATGGGAGCCCTCATTTGGTGCTAATTGTTGATTGTGTGACCAAGTGCTCAGCTGACATGATGGGGCCCTACTGAGGCAACATATGGCACAGCTTTCCTCACACAGGAGTGGAGTCCCCTCATGGCAGTGTGTACACGTGTGACATTGCCTGCGCCCAAGGTGTGTGTTGTATGTGCATGTCTGTGTGTTCACTTCCATTCATCTGCGCATGCTGTGATCCCTAGTGTTGTACCTGTTTGTGATGCTTGCTGACTTGAGCTATGTTCCCCCAAAGTCTTCTCCCTGTGTTCTCTGTGATGTGGGTGCATGGCACATTACTGGTCATCAGGGTGTCACCCATAGGTGTGTTTGCTGTCAGGGCAGAGTTTGTGTGCTGACGCAGATGGGTCACAGTCAGGTTTCCCTTTGGCACTTGTTGTTTGCCCCTGTCATGTGATTTCCAGTTTGTGTTATCTTTCAGTGATTGTGACACGTTGTGTGTGTGACTGCTGGCACTCCTTAGGGTCCGGGCTGCAATGTTGGTTGTTGTCTATGTGTGTTCTTTGTGGGTGACCTTGGCTTCTTCATTGGTGTGTGACTGTGGCTGGGATCCCATTGGTCGGTGTGGTATTGCCGTCATGTCCATGTACAGCGTAGTGTGCAGTGTGTCAGACATTCAGGAGTCTTGTTGAGTGTCCATGTGTGATGTGTTTCTACACCTTGGTTCCCACCCACCACCCTGGAATAGTAATGGGTGCATGTGCAATGTCACCAGTGCATGTGTACTTCACTGCTGCACATTGTTGGAGGTCGAGGGGTGTGGTCTTGAGTGTGTGCAGATGAGAGTTGTTGCCCGGCTAGTCCCCTGCCTCCATGTTGGCCTTGGCTTACTGGCCATGCTGATTGATTTGTGCTTGTGTAGGTGTGATGGTAGTTAGTTGCTCAGGACACCTGACTGTGGTTCACAGTGTGAACGACATTTAGCTTTGTCATCACAGTGGTATTTTTCTTCAGCCCAGGGTCACCACATTGTGGGGGCCCTGGGGGTGGTGCTGTGGTGTGTCTGTGACTTGCTGTGTCAGTTGTTGTTCCTACGTGCCTGTGTGACATGTGTGTTTTGTGCTCCCTCTCACCTGTCAATGCCTGCTTGCCCACATAGGGGATTTGGATCCATGAGTTACCTTAGTGTGGCAGTGTATGCACATCTGTATGATTGGTATTCAGCTCTCCTCATGTGTTGTGTTGTTGCCTGGGGACACTGGCACCCCCACCCCTCACCTGCTGTGTATGATGACAGTGTTGGTCTGCCTGTTAGTGTTTGTGCATCTGCACCACTGCATTGGCATATCTTGGGTGTGCCATTGGCTGTATGTTGTTTGGTGTGTTTCCCCTGCTGTCCCTGGGACTCCTAGGTCATCGGTCAGCACAGTGATCATGGTTTGTGTGTCCCATTGCTGCCATGGTATGGTATCTGTTCACCTCACATCTGCTGTCTCCACAGGGTATCTGCATTTGTGTGCCCATTGGTGCAAATATGTGGTTCTGCATTCTGATGGTCACTTCTGTCATTGTGTCATTGATGACTGTTGACGGTCTCAGCCACCATGGGTGTTGTTTGTCTGCACATGGCCAAAGGAATGTTTCATTTGCACTGCAGTATTTGGCTCCCCCAATTTATGTTGCAATGGGACACATACACTACTTTGCCACAGATGAGTTTTTGGTTCTGTGACCAGGAACGATCCATGCAGTTTGGCAGTTGCAGCTCTTTCTTTGTCAACAATTACCTTTTGGTCACTGTGATGATGAGGGTGTAGACCCCATTGCCACAATGGTCAAAATGTGCTTCAGCTATGGACCCCACACTTGCCTTTTGGTCACTGTGATGATGGGGGTTTAGACCCCATTGCCACAATGGTCAAACTGTGCTTCAGCTATGGACCCCACACTTACCTTTTGGTCACTGTGATGATGGGGGTTTAGACCCCATTGCCACAATGGTCAAAATGTGCTTCAGCTATGGACCCCACACTTACCTTTTGGTCACTGTGATGATGGGGGTTTAGGCCCCATTGCCACAATGGTCAAAATGTGCTTCAGCTATGGACCCCACACTTGCCTTTTGGTTACTGTGATGATGGGGGTTTAGACCCCATTGCCACAATGGTCAAAATGTGCTTCAGCTATGGACCCCACACTTACCTTTTGGTCACTGTGATGATGGGGGTTTAGGCCCCATTGCCACAATGGTCAAAATGTGCTTCAGCTATGGACCCCACACTTGCCTTTTGGTTACTGTGATGATGGGGGTTTAGACCCCATTGCCACAATGGTCAAAATGTGCTTCAGCTATGGACCCCACACTTACCTTTTGGTCACTGTGATGATGGGGGTTTAGGCCCCATTGCCACAATGGTCAAAATGTGCTTCAGCTATGGACCCCACACTTGCCTTTTGGTCACTGTGATGATGGGGGTTTAGGCCCCATTGCCACAATGGTCATGGGCTGCTTGCATTGTGGGTGCCACACACATATATGTGTGGCACATGTGCTAGGGGGTCACATTGTATGTTCAATGTCATGTTCGGTGTTGTAGGCATTTGACACAGCCTGCTCACACGCTTGTCATGGTGGTGGGGGGATGTCTTAATCTTGCATTCCCTAGGTTGTGGTGTGCTTGTTGTGTCATGCATTGTCCATCCTATGAGTGGGGGTGGTAGTAGTGGTAGGCATCCAGCCCCCCTGGCTAAGGGTGGTAGTAGTGGTGGGCATCCTGCCCCCTGGCTAAGGGTGGTGGTAGGCATCCAGCCCCCTGGCTAAGGGTGGTGGTAGGCATCCAGCCCACCCTGGCTAAGGGTGGTAGTAGTGGTGGGCATCCTGCCCCCTGGCTAAGGGTGGCAGTGGTGGGCATCTGGCACCCCCTGGCTAAGGGTGGTAGTAGTGGTGGGCATCCAGCCCCCCTGGCTAAGGGTGGTGGTAGGCATCCAGCCCCCTGGCTAAGGGTGGTAGTAGTGGTGGGCATCCTGCCCCCTGGCTAAGGGTGGTAGTAGTGGTAGTAGTGGTAGGCATCCTGCCCCCTGGTTGAGGGTGGTAGTAGTGGTAGGCATCCAGCCCCGTGGCTAAGGGTGGTAGTAGTGGTGGGCATCCTGCCCCCTGGTTGAGGGTGGTAGTAGTGGTAGGCATCCAGCCCCCTGGCTAAGGGTGGTAGTAGTGGTGGGCATCCTGCCCCCTGGGTGAGGGTGGTAGTAGTGGTAGGCATCCTGCCCCCTGGGTGAGGGTGGTAGTAGTGGTAGGCATCCAGCCCCCCTGGCTAAGGGTGGTGGTAGGCATCCAGCCCCCCTGGCTAAGGGTGGTAGTAGTGGTGGGCATCCTGCCCCCCTGGGTGAGGGTGGTAGTAGTGGTAGGCATCCTGCCCCCTGGCTAAGGGTGGTAGTAGTGGTGGGCATCCTGCCCCCTGGCTAAGGGTGGTAGTGGTGGGCATCTGGCACCCCCTGGCTGAGGGTGGTAGTAGTGGTAGGCATCCAGCCCCCTGGCTAAGGGTGGTGGTAGGCATCCAGCCCCCCTGGCTAAGGGTGGTAGTAGTGGTGGGCATCCTGCCCCCTGGCTAAGGGTGGTAGTAGTGGTAGGCATCCTGCCCCCCTGGTTGAGGGTGGTAGTAGTGGTAGGCATCCAGCCCCCGTGGCTAAGGGTGGTAGTAGTGGTGGGCATCCTGCCCCCCTGGTTGAGGGTGGTAGTAGTGGTAGGCATCCAGCCCCCTGGCTAAGGGTGGTAGTAGTGGTGGGCATCCTGCCCCCCTGGGTGAGGGTGGTAGTAGTGGTAGGCATCCTGCCCCCTGGGTGGGGGTGGTAGTAGTGGTAGGCATCCAGCCCCCCTGGCTAAGGGGTGGTGGTAGGCATCCAGCCCCCCTGGCTAAGGGTGGTAGTAGTGGTGGGCATCCTGCCCCCCTGGGTGAGGGTGGTAGTAGTGGTAGGCATCCTGCCCCCTGGCTAAGGGTGGTAGTAGTGGTGGGCATCCAGCCCCCCTGGCTAAGGGTGGTGGTAGGCATCCAGCCCCCTGGCTAAGGGTGGTAGTAGTGGTGGGCATCCTGCCCCCCTGGGTGAGGGTGGTAGTAGTGGTAGGCATCCTGCCCCCCTGGTTGAGGGTGGTAGTAGTGGTAGGCATCCTGCCACCCTGGCTAAGGGTGGTAGTAGTGGTAGGCATCCTGCCCCCCTGGGTGAGGGTGGTAGTAGTGGTGGGCATCCTGCCCCCTGGGTGAGGGTGGTAGTAGTGGTGGGCATCCTGCCCCCCTGGCTAAGGGTGGTAGTAGTGGTAGGCATCCTGCCCCCTGGCTAAGGGTGGTAGTAGTGGTAGGCATCCTGCCCCCGTGGGTGAGGGTGGTAGTAGTGGTAGGCATCCTGCCCCCTGGCTAAGGGTGGTAGTAGTGGTAGGCTTCCTGCCCCCTGGCTAAGGGTGGTAGTAGTGGTGGGCATCCTGCCCCCCTGGGTGAGGGTGGTAGTAGTGGTGGGCATCCTGCCCCCTGGCTAAGGGTGGTAGTAGTGGTAGGCATCCTGCCCCCCGTGGGTGAGGGTGGTAGTAGTGGTAGGCATCCTGCCCCCTGGCTAAGGGTGGTAGTAGTGGTAGGCATCCAGCCCCCCTGGGTTGGGGTGGTGGCGCGCATTCAGGCCCCTGTGTGCATATGTGGCATTGGTGATGGGCATCCCGCCCCTATGGTGCTGCTGTTGCTGGTGTAAGTATATTCAGATTCCCAGTGTATGTGTGTGATGTGTCGTGTACGTGTTGTATGTGTTTTGTGGTTGGTGTCTGACTTACCTTCTGCGCCGTACGCGTCCGTGCCTGTTCCGGTAGTAGATGTAGAATATTGGTATGATCGGGACGAAGGGATTCATGGTTGGTTCGTGTCGTTCGTCCTTCTCGTTGCTTCGCGTCGTCCTCGTCGCTTGGCTTAGTCCTCGTCGCTTCGCGTCGTCCTCGTCGGTGCTGTGTTCGTCTCGTAGCCGTGGATCGTGTTGTGGCGCGATTCGGAGCTTATGTGCGCCTCTCCCGGATGCTTTGACGTGCCGTGCGTAGCGACGGGTTCGGCGCGTACGGAAAGCGCATCGTACTTGTTCGGCCGGACGGGGCTGCATTTTCCCTTCCGTGCGACTCGATTCGGCGTTTCCGGATTCGCCTCGGTCGGAGAACAGGACCTGGTTTGGGTGAGTACGGCTCGGCCGGGATTTTTGCTGTTGTGCGCATCGTACTTGCTCGTTCGGTGTACTGTACGGATCGGTCGGGAAACTGGCTTTCGCATGGCTTTTTTCCCGACCGAATAGTATTGGGTGCGCCTCCGACCGAGATCGGAATCGGCCCCTCTGTGTTTTCTAGCACAATGACTGTAAAATTCCTTTGTAGGTGATTTTCATGACCCAAGTACAACAATGTTTTCCTGCACGGACTTTATAAAAAGAGATTGTCATTGCTCAATTAATGGAACGCAAGGGCTGGGCTGGGCAGATGCAACCAAATGTTATGGAGCCTTTGCATGCAGTAGCCCGGCTAGCAGTGATCCCCAGGTCAACTTAGTTCAGAAGGCACAGCAGGTGCTTTTGGAGAAACAGAGGAAAGAGAGAGTTGAAGGAAAAAAAGGAGCGGGCTGGTTTGAACATTTCTGTCAGCGCTGCTTCGGCTTCCTAATCCAGGCCTGTTGGTACACTAGGGGAGCACCCCATGGCACCTAAAATAGGTCCAGTAACAGCACCTGGGGCCCATAGCCTGTAAAGCAGGAGATCTTGCAAAATTAGCAGTGTGAGGGGTCTGGAGACATGAAAGCCCAGGTTGGGGGAAACGAAAGATGAAACGAGTGATGAAAGAAATGCACCCCAGCCTGTCTCTGCCAGGCTCCCAGACTCCTCTGTGCAGGAGCCAACTCCCTGCTGTGAGAGCTGTGAACTATTTATGAGTGGGTTTTGTGGAATGTTCATAGACAGACAGATCCTGGCAAGTTGGCAGTCCATGACGGAAGTCTTGGTGTCACAGGGATCCAAGGGAGGCGGCCATGCTCTCTGCGTAAGCACGCTGACATAATTAATGCTGAGCATTACACTTCATATTAGTTACAGCAACCTAAGTTTTATAACTTCAGGTTAATGGCACTAATGAATTGACAATAGCCTGACAAACGGTTGAGTTGGCCGGTCCGAGGTTCCAATCTGCTGCCTGCAGATGGCATGCAGATTTTAGCAACAAGCGATTTACCACTGAGCTCTCTCACTGGCATGATGGGGAAGGAGAAAAAAGCGCACAGAAAGCCCTGCACATTCCCCTTTCTAAATCTCATGTCATGTTGCTGAGTGACATGGAAGACTGGAAGGTATGCGTTGGATTTCCTAGTGTTTATCGATTTAAATATTCAGGGCCTCGTTGCAAGTGCCTTGCTATTTTTGATGGGTCGGTAATGAAACTTTTACAAGACAATCTGTATAAGAACAACCTCCTTTTGCGACTGCCAGTCACATCGCCAGACTTCTAACATCCGAACATCACCAGTTGACAACACTGTAGAAAACATAATGTTATATCCTAAGTATTACATGTATATGTAATCAGCCTAGGTCCTCCTAGCTGCTCAGCCAGAGTGAGAGATGGTAACGGAATGTTGGTGTGACTGTGATGAATGGAATGCCTGGGTGCCTGTGTGGATGAGTGGTGACAGTTGGAGATGGGCTGAGCAGCTAGGCAGGCTGCTCCTGGTGGGGCTGGTGTAGGGGCTGGTACATGGCTAGTACCTGACTAGAGCTGGCTGTACTATGATTTATACTACCCTGAACTGGAACTAATAAAGAAGGCTTCAGAATATACAACAAGGTTTCCAGTGTCTCTATGTGCAGGGTACAACATTTATTTGGCGACGAGGATGGGATCTGAATTCAATAATCCAGGGTCAGTTGTGGATATATTAAAAGAAGAGGCTTCTATAGAAGCCGGTCTGGAGTTGTGTCCGTGAGGTGAAACTACGTCTCCTGGTCATCCACTTTACATATGCTGGCATGGGGGTAAGCTTATTTCTACTTATTTGTGGTTCCTGGCTGCCCCCTGGACTTTTGGAAGTTCAACCGCCTCTTTGGGGTTTGAAAGTGAAGGCGCGCGCCACTCCCAGCTCGCGCGCAGCCTTACCTGCACCTTCGGTCTCCTGGTATCTTCGTGACGTTCCACCATGTTCACTGGATTCTGCTGCCTCAGGAAGCCTGATGCACAGACGTGCCGTGAGCCATCCGGCAGGACGTTTGTAAACGTGCCGCCATCTTGCAGTTGGCACATTCTTTCTTCTTCAGTTCACCGCATTTTTGCCAACCACGCTGTTTTTTTTTCAACTGCCGCAATAAAGTTTTCATCAAACCCAATGGAGTCCGGGGACAACACAGTGTTTCTTTGTCTGGAAGCAAGTGAGGAATCGTCGTCATCTGAGCGGTTTCTTTTGAAGGTCCAGTGCGGCATGTTACAGCTCAGGACTGTGTGCTTACATCATCTTCGGCGGCGCTTTATCAGTACTTTGTGAATACAGTTGTTTGTTTGAAGCTTTCCCTATGAAAAATACAGGTACACTTTTTTTTTTGTTAAAAGTCTTCTGGAAAGCCACTTTTGCTTCTTCTGGCACACTATGTTCTGGGCAGCAGCTTGGTCGTCTTGACTGCTCGTCAAATTCCACGCCCCTTGCTAGGTCCGTGGGCTATGTCTCTCCACCTAGTTTGACTATTATTTCATCAACAAAGCTACGGAAATCCCTGTGCCCTGTCATATTTCCATGCCAAGTTTTGAATATGTGTTTGTCATTGCTCTGGGTTTTGTTTTTAAAGCTTCAATAACCATATTCACGTACATTGCAACGTGGGGGAATATCCTTTTGTGTCTGGGAATATCCTTTTGTGTCTTTTATGCTATTGCAGTGTCTCTACGCACAACTCGGGTGAGAGATCGCTCACCGGCGTGTCGCATGAGTGCATCCTAGTTTTTTTTAGGGGCATGATTAGATGTTTTGCCTAGGGTGTAGTGCATTAATGTTATAGTGTCCTCATTGCTTAGTTTATGATGATGAAATTATCTTCTACAGCACGTGTTGTCGTGATGCCACAGTTTTTCGTTTTATTATGGATGGGGGGGTCCTTAAGTTCTTGTGGGTGGTTATCACATTGTTTCCATACATGAGAGATGGTTGTGGGCTAAATTCCCTGTTACATTTAACGGTTTGTTACTCCTACATGGGGGTATGTAACCTCTACAAGGGGGTTGGGCATGGGTTAGCTCCTATAATGGATATAGGTTAACCCTTACATGAGGGAGGTTCTGGTCTTGGTGGGTGGTTTCCCACCTCTATGTGTTGTGGTGACATTTCTTATGTGGTTTTGTGTGGTGATCAATGTGTGTAAGTCGTCCTGCGCTGCATGTTTGGTCTGCACGTTTGGTCTTATGTGTTGGTAAGTCGCCTTGCACTGCACGTCTTGTCTGTATGTGTGTAAGTCGCCTCGCGCATCACATGTTGCAGTTTTGTGTAAGTCGTCCTGCGGATCTTCTGCTGTCCTGTGTAAGTCGCCACGCGCTTCAGATGTTGACGTGTGTAAGTCGCCCTGCGCATCACTGGTTAGTGTTCTCCTGTGTAAGTCGCCCCGCGCTTCAGATGTTGTTGTGTGTAAGTCGTCTTGCGCCTCACTGTGTGTACCCTTTATGTGGTCCATTTTGTGGTACACGTGCATCTATTTTTAGTGTTCGTCCACCCTTGTTGTCTGGTTTTGGCCTCGGGTGTTAGTCGTGGGGTGTGTCCACCCTTTAACTACATTATTTTCTAATGCTTTTTTGGGAAGGATGGGATTATTATTGCTTGGTAATTATTACTGTTTGACAATTTTATTCCTTCCTAAAGGTACGCAGTGTTTATACTCTGGCTAAGTTGCTATTAGTTTCGCTTCTCTACGTTTTAACTTTGTTTGTGACTTAATAATCTATTTCACGCTTTGAAATGTCTTAATAATTTTCATGAGGGAGGATGGGCGATATTTATGCACATTTTATATGTCGTGTCTTGCCCATTTTCTCTTGATTTGCATTGTTCTCACTCGTGTGATGTTTTGCTTTTAGTTGCATCCCTGAGTTATGAACATTACCGCTTTCTTGTGTATAGTTTTCTCCTTTAGATTTGTAATTTTTGTTTCTATTTAAAGGAAAGGGATAATGTTATATCCTAAGTATTACATGTATATGTAATCAGCCTAGGTCCTCCTAGCTGCTCAGTCAGAGTGAGAGATGGTAACGGAATGTTGGTGTGACTGTGATGAATGGAATGCCTGGGTGCCTGTGTGGATGAGTGGTGACAGTTGGAGATGGGCTGAGCAGCTAGGCAGGCTGCTCCTGGTGGGGCTGGTGTAGGGGCTGGTACATGGCTAGTACCTGACTAGAGCTGGCTGTACTATGATTTATACTACCCTGAACTGGAACTAATAAAGAAGGCTTCAGAATATACAACAAGGTTTCCAGTGTCTCTATGTGCAGGGTACAACACACAGCTTACAAACTCTTGTCACAGACATCACAATATCACTGTGAGACGTTCGCTCACCGCTGTCACTGACAGACGCACAAACTCATAATGTCACACACTTGCACTTCACCACCACCTCAACTCATGAGCCGGAGGAATAATCAGTCACTGGACTAGCAATCCCATTTTAGTAAATGGTTTGTTAAACGCCTCATTTAGAAAAGCGTACATGTATGCATGGTGAATGATATACAGCAGTTGTATGCAGGCCCTTACCATTGGATAATACCCGACTGGGGTTGCCGGCTATGATCACCCCCACTCTTCTAATGTGCAGATGGAGAGAAGCCTCTAGTGCGCATGTTGGGCTGGCCGGAAAGGGGCATCTGGCCAACCCGACATGAGCACTTTGTGCTGTGCGCTTGCTGCCACCCACCTATGTCTCTGTCACTCACAGACTGCATCAATTAAAGCACCACCCCCTTCATAGCCGCTGCTGCCCAATGCCAGGATTGAAGGCTGGAAGGCTGACTGTCACAGCCGTCCCACGCGAGCTATAGGAAAAAATGTTGTTGACATTTGCAGTTGGCTCAGTTTTAATTCTGCATAAGTTTATATGTACATGTAAAAGGGGGGGGGCAGATTATGAATAGGGCAACGCCCCAACACCCTAAGGCAGGAACCGCCCCTGTTTCATTAACTTGTTTTCCGTTTCTACATATGGAACCATAAACTGATTGATTCGTTTTTGAGTACAGGCAGGACTCAGAGAGTCAGACTCCCACACTACCTCTCAGAACCAAAAGAGACCAGATGTGGAGTACACCAGGGATCCTACCTCAGCCCCACCCTCTTCAACAACTACATGGCCCCCCTCGCAACCATTGTCAGAAACCACGGGCTTAACATCGTCTGCTACGCCGACGACACCCAGCTAATCCTCTCCCTCACCAAGGAACCCAACATCAACAGGCACAACTTCCAAGAAGAAATGAAAGCCGTTGCCACCTGGATGAAGAAGAACTGCCTAAAACTCAACTCTGAAAAAACAGAAGTACTCATCCTTGGCTCCACCCCC
Source organism: Calotriton arnoldi (assembly GCA_963921515.1). Lineage (NCBI taxonomy): Eukaryota > Metazoa > Chordata > Amphibia > Caudata > Salamandridae > Calotriton > Calotriton arnoldi. The sequence continues at coordinate 985,518 of CAWUFW010006247.1, read as the reverse complement.
TCTGCATGGGACGACACCTGGTGTCCCCCCCGCCCTCAGAAACCCCCCTACCCTGACAGACCATGCACAAATCCTCTGCATCATACTGTACTCATCACTCATTATGAACTGCCAGATCAACGCCGTATCCTGGGCCTGCTTCAACACCCTCTGCATATTCCAAAAAACATTCAGTTGGACCCCTTCCGAATCCAGAAAAACAGTCATGCACGCCCTCATCACTAGCAGACTGGACTACGGCAACGCCCTCTTAGCCAGGATCAACAAAAAACTCCTTCGCTCCAGACTGATCCTAGACGTCCCCGGTCACAACCACATCACCCAACACCTCCGTGATCTCCACTGGCTCCCCATCGAAAGAACAATAACCTTCAAGCTCCTCACGCACGCAAACAAGGCCCTTCACAACATCGGACCAGCATACCTAAACAACTGCCTCTCCTTCCACACACCCAAGAGAAAACTCAGCTCAGCCGACCTCTCTCTGGCCACTATCCCACACATCTACAAGACCAGAATGGGTGAAAGTACTTCTCCTACCTCGCAGCCAAGACTTGGAACAACCTCCCCCTCCACCTCCGGCAAAGCTCTACACTGCTCCAGTTCAGGAAGAACCTCAAGACCTGGCTCTTTAGATGACCCCAGCACCCAACAGGGCCGCCCTCTCCCCGCCAGCGCCTTGAGACCGTCAACGGTGAGTAGCTGTGCTTTACAAACCCTGATTGATTGATTGATCGATTGATTGCTTGAGTACACATGCTACCTCCAGTTCTGTTCATACCCTACTGGTTTAGATTTTGCGTGCTTACACAACTGTTTTGTACTACAGGTAGGCTTGCCACTTTTCCAGGAGAAACATACTGGCCATTTGTTGTTGTTTTAGGAGTCTGCAAAGGCCTGGAAGTGATACTAACTAGGACTTTGTACAAAATCGTATGTATTAATTTATAACATGACATTTTTGTCTTTGTTTACTGTAACTAAGTGTCAGGGATCATTAACAGCAGATCTAGAACACATTTAGAAATACTATTTATATTCGCTGTTTGATGTAGTACAGATAAGGGCTAACAATACTGGCTTAAGGTGATTTCGCCCGAGACATTAAAATATTGGTGGTGTCTGTAGAAATCCGGCCTGGTGGCAACCCCTAATACGGGTCTTTTCATTAGCACTTTGTTGGTAAAGATTCTACATTCAGCCTGAATACATTTATGGGTTAGCAACATGGGCTTTCGGTTTATTTTTTTTACCGTAAGCCTATCTCGTGCATGGGCCTCGATTCACCAAAATGCCATGGTGGCGGAAGTTATCTCACATACCCTTTGACCTTAATAATTTCACAGGAAATGACATCATGTGGCCTTTGACCCTGATTTTTTCAGGAAGACATGTCACATGACCCTGACATCATAACAATTAATATCACTAAAACTTCATAATAACTGTTTGATTAGTATAACACAGACGAATGTCTATTTTAGATGCCACTTAAATTTTGGTGCTGATTTGACCTTTGAAAATTCTAGGGATTAAAAATTGCCCTGAATTGTAGTGAGCAAGCAAAGCAAGTAAGCCATACCTCTTTTAGGGAGTTTCTCCCCCTGCATAAAAAATTGAAAAGAATGGGGTGAAATTATGCATTTTAAAGTACCATTTGCAAGGACCAGTATCTTGTCATGGTGGCCCGCATATTCAATGGATGCCCCCTTATAAAAAAATGACATAAAATATGCCAGTGCAAGAAATTTGGAATTTATGCTATCCACAGGTAAGCCTTATGTCAAAAAATTACCTCAGTATGTCAAGACCAGCATTTTATCATGGTTGCCTCCCTCCCACTTACCAGGTGCTAGGACCAGCAATCTGTCACTGGTGTCCATATGCCAAGAATTTCTTTAAGTATGCAGGTATTTGTCCACGCAGTATGCCAGCATCAGTATTTTATCATAGGTGCCCTTTATGCCAGAAATTACTCCAAGTGTGCCAGTGCCAGTATTTTGTCACAAGTATCTGTCAATTGCACCAGGTTTTTGCTCTGAGACAAAAAATACCTTCAGGGTGCCAGGACCAACAACAAACTCGCAAGTAACCCATCACATTTTTGCTCACATCTATTCTGTTATTTACTCTCACTCATTCATTCTTACTCACACTCTATTAAACCCCTTAGACTCAGAATTATTCATTCTCACTCTCTCACTTGCATTCATTCCTAATCTCTCTAATTGTCACTCATTCATAGTTACTGACACTCAGGCACAAGATAACTATTGCTTTGCTGTGAGTTTGCATCAGTTTTGTGACATAAACCTGGTGCAAAGTGTTAGGATTTGTGTTAGACAGTATCCAAAAGTAATATAAAATTGCACTTTGCACTGCTTTGTGGTCTTTTGCGTCAAGGGGATATTCCATGGGGGTTACATGGGGGATCCCATACAACCATCCTTGGTTATTTAGACAAATCTCTACCTACAAATATTGGTAGACAGAAATGTGCGCAAAAATCCTATGCCTCATTGAAACAAGACCAACCAGGAGAAATGTTTATAATTTTTCTTATTTTTCCAACTTTGCTTGTGTGCTGCATTGTACAGCACATAAGCAAAGTGGGAGAAACCTTAAAGCATTGTTTCTGTACTGTAAGGGTCCTGTTCCAATACAAAACATACTTCAGAGAGCTAACACACACTTGCACTATCACAAGGGTGTGTGCATTGACCCATGGCTGCTAAAAGTGCGCAGGGTGGAATAAATGCACCATATTTTGGTAGATATGGCACATTATTCCTCTCTGTGATGCAAGGCAGTGCAGCAACTTTGGTGCAGTGTCTTGCCTTGCATCAAGGAATAGTAAATCTGGGTCTCAATCTCACACAATCTCACTCATTACCTGTCACTGACTCTCACTCACTTTCACTTACACACATATGCTTACACATATAGACACACTTGCTCAAACATACACATGCTCTCTCCCACTTAAACACAATTTCACCTGCAAACATACACACAACATACATATAAAACCATTTTTACTTACCATAGCTCACAACAAAAGTCCCATCCAGCAAAGTGTGCTCCATTTTTTATTACGCTAATAGTGAATAGCAGAATATTATTCGCAAATAGTATAATGAAAATTGGGCAGAAAATAAGGAATATGGAGATGCCCCTGTGTTCCTGGCACTGATTTTGTCACCTTTGAGGCCAAGAGTCAGAAAGGCAGTGCCTGGGGTTACAGTGAGCAAGCCAGGGGTTGCATCTGCCCCCCTGGTAGCCCCTAAAGGATGCCCATGAGCTCATGCTCTGGATTGTTCCTACACCAGCTGTTTTGATGAGCCTTGCACTCAATTATGTATTACTCATGCTTTAGTTCAATAAGAATAGCATGCATTTCTCACGGTTCTGAAGGCATGTTTTGAGTGACTGATCCACATCATGTATTCACTTGAGGTGTACTTATGGGATGATTTCTTTTCCTAATTATGTTATTATCTGTTATGTATGTCTTCTATACTAGGTGTTGATAAAGGATTGGCCATTGTTGTTTTTTCTGCACCTTGTCCTGAAGATGTCTCATGTACTTGTTTGACACAAAGAGACCAAAACGTTGGCAGTACATGCACTTCAATTTCCTCTTACACACTACACTTAACGCTTAATCAGAGTACAAGGATTATTGCATGGACTCATTAAACTGTTAAGTGGGTTCCTTCACTGATTATACCCCCACGAATTGCACTTTTAATTTTGTGACTATTGAGTCAGAAGCAGTGTGTTGTTATTATGTGATTATATACAGGGCCGGACTGGCCGTAGCGGGCACCGGGTGTTTCTCCGGAGGTCCGCCAGGGTGGGGGCCGGTTTTATCAGCCCCTGTAACAAAAGCAGCTGCAATGTTTTCCACGCATCCCCCGCCCCCCGCACAGCCGGTTCGACACAATTGCCAGGGCCAGTTTGCATTCCCAGTCAGGCCCTAATTATATATCAATCTAATGATGAAATTCAAAATAAAAAACACTGACATTCTATACTCTTAAACAGAGTACACCTCCTCGTACCATATATATTATATGTATTTATTTCATGGTGTGTACTAACATTGTTAACAGTGACTGATTTTTCTGATACCAATCATCATACTAGAAAAAACCTTTTCCTGTAAATTACTCCTTCAGTGGAAATTTTGTGTCTGGATTTATTGACTACAAAGTAAGCAAATTAGATTGAGAAGAACGCCTACAAAGGTTAAGCAATGGGTAAATCCAAACCCCACGTATTGGAATTGTTTACAATAGCTCTTTGACGATAAACAGTTAGAGACTGTCTGCAGGTGAAACCGAAAAAGGGACATTCCTATTCTGTCACCTAGCTCTCCGCCAACCACTAAAGAAACCAGACAAGCGAAGAACACAAAAACGACTGCTTTGGAGGTGATACCTGCAGATCTTGTGTGAGCAGAAGAGTAATTCCAAGAGGAGGCAGAAAACTAAAACCAGTAACTGGACTAGGACTAACAGAAGGAACAGAGGGGCCTGGAGTAGTGGTAATAAAAGGACCAGAACAAGAGACAAAGCAGGTGGTCAGCTAACCCAAGGACAGAAGGCTCAAGAGGACCAGGGCCAGGATGACCATTGACAGGAGGACCAGGGGACAACGAGGCCAGCACTAAGAGGCTTCCATCAGAAGGACTAGTACTGAGAAGTCCAGGAGGAGTCAGAGGAACTGGACCAGGACTAGGAGGCACAGGAGCAGGGCAAAACAAGGAGGAACAAGAACAGGGCCAAGACATGGACAGGACCACAACCAAGAAGGACCAGAACTAGGACCGAGGGAACCTGGTGGACCATTAGAATCTGGGCCAGGAGTGTCAGGAGCAGCAGATCCCTGAGTGCCAAGACTAGGAGGACCAAAAACATCTGAGCTAGAAGGATCAGAACTGGGATACCAGGGCTAGGAGGGGACAAGAAAGGACCAGAAGAACTGGTAACATATCCAGGATCTAAAGGAGGATCAAGAACTGAAATAGCAGTACTAAGAAGGGAGGCAAAAATCAAGAGGACCAGGATGAATAGTTCTCTACCAGACTCAAGGAGGGCTGGAAGGACCAGGAGGAGGAGTGCCAGAAACCTAAGGTGCAAGATCAGGGTTGGATTCATGTATTATAGAGTATTCATAGTCACAAGCACATATAACTGAAACACTCCAAGGGCCTCATTTATTAGGTCCCTTGTGCCGTTGGAACGTCACTTTTTGTGACATTCTATGGCGCTGGAGCCTGCTCAATATTTATGAGGCAGCACTAAGCCACTTTTTTGGCTTAATGCTGCCTTGTAAATATCGTCCCCTTTAACGCAGTTTTCTTCGTTAAAGGTGCGTGCAATGGATGTTGCTGGGGGCGTTCCCAGCAACATCCATGGCATTTTGACACTGCCCCAGATTTATGAGAAATTGTAAATCTGAGGCAGCGCCAAAAACTTACGCCTCCCCAGGGGAGGCGTAAGGGACGACAACGATGAGAAATATCTTTATTTCTCCTTGTTTTTTCATTTTCTATACATAGAAAAAGCCTCTTGTGATTGATTTTGTGCAGGAAGATTTCCCTTCCTGCACAAAAACAATCACCTCCTCAACGCAGGCACCCTTGCACCATGGTGCAAAGGTGCCTGCGTTGGCCCAAGGCAGCCCATTGTGCGCCGGCGCAGCGGAAAAGGACAGGAATGCGAAGTATCTAGTGCAGCAGGGAAGCCTGTGGCGCTGCCGTACGATAAAACCTCATAAATGAGGCCCCAAGTGGTTATTCAAATAAGCGTTACGTAGCATAAATGTGGAACAGTGAGACATTAACAGCAGAGGGAAATGGGATTGAAGAGAGTGGAAGATTTAAAAGATAAGAAAGAAAAAAGCAGTAAGTAACGTTTCCTTGCTACAGGTTAAACATAATTTATTTTCTATGGACTAACTGTCACTAAAATATGGAATTTCTCACAAAGCTAAATGTTGTTGAGCAGTTGAGAGTAAAATTTAATTTAAAAAAAATATGTACCAGATGGCATGACATTTCAAAAATGAAATTTAAGTTGCATAATGCTGGTAAAAAGTTATTACTGTTCTGTCACCCAGAGCTCAGTTTGTAGTGAATCATGGCGCGGTCACATGCTCGCTACAGGGGCTCAACAACAGGAAAAATCTGTGGGAAAAGGCATCCCATCGCAAACACAACTTCCCCAAAATGAAAATAAGTGCTGCTCATAGGCCAGACCGGCGTCTCTGGTTTGCTTTCAGCAGTTGAGCTGCGTGCTCCCAGCATTGAGCAATAGAGCAAGCGTTCCCTCAGCGAGAAGGACATTTAACCACACGGATGCCGTGTCGCTTCAAGAAACGACTTTTAATGTCACGTAGCATCTAGCTTGTCTTTGTGGTGTATTACATTGCCTGCGGGGGGAGGGCGATACACAAGGTGGAAGTCACAGAGCTGAGAGGGCTCCAGACAGCCTGCTGGGGCTGGGGCTGAGTCAGTGCGAGTCACACTTCAGACTTGACCTTTCCTTGTACTGATCATTTCCCTGCACTATTACACTTTCAGAAGTGCACGGAGACGGTTGCATATCAGCCTGTCAGTGACAACTGGCCTACCAGGCTAATACTACATTAAGGCCGTGGTAGAAAAGCTGCCTTACGGCTCTGCTGCAAGAGGGCACCAGACTGCATTTCATTTTGGCTTGTTCCAAGGGAAGGCAGAGTGCCCAAATAGCCACCTGTCATTTTGCTTGCTGTCCCATCCTGAGAAGTAAGCCACCAGCCTCAGAGATATTGACTACCTTGACATGACTGACAAGGTCCCAGCACTACCAGCCGTTTGCAGGCTCTATCTTTTGGAAGCTCCTGATATTCCTGTGACCCAGGTAGTCTTATTAAAATGGAGATTAAGGCTTTTGTTGCGTTACTGCAAAGCATTTTTTAAGGGGTGTTTTCAGGTTATCGATATATATATATATATATATATATATGTACATATATATATATATATGTATATATATATATATATATATATATATATATATATATTCACAGAAAAAACCACAGGTTTCAGGGACGTTATAGTTAGGCTGACATTTCACTCGTACAATACCAGAGAAATTCAGCCGTTATAACTTGCGCCCCCGCAATGCACTGCTGATGACGTCACATATTACATCACTCATGACATGGTCAGTGACATCACTGATGACATCACTGATGACATCATCCAGTGACTAAGTGTTTCTAAAAAGTTTAAGAATGTTATATATACACACACCAAGGTTTATTGAAGAATGAGTGGGAGTATGAGTGTCTTAATGGATGATTTAGTGGGTCCCTGACTGACTGTATTGCCTCCTCCTAAAGTGAGACAGCACACCCACTACGTTCTACTTTATTCTTGAATTTGTTCTTGAATTTGTCATATGCTTTTAAACCTGTTTTAATGGATTCATCTGCCCGATTTTCGGCGCATTTTTAAAGTGTTGTTATATATATAACTAAAAACTGCCTTGAATTTGAAAGTGAAATTGAGCACGATCAGCTTACCTGCACCTAGATAGTTGTGAGGGTGGGAGGGCTTGAGACCATTACCCAGGAACTGCTGAACAGAAAGTTACCGGAAGCAGCAGGGTTGAGGGTTAGCGGTCTAGCTGGGAAATGCCAATCACAGGCAGACATAAGAACGGGGCCGCAGCGGGCGCACCAAAGGCAAGCCCATCTGCGCCCGAACGGGACCAGGGGCCAGGACCCCTACACCTTCCAAACCAGGCCTGGATGGTCGGTGTTGCTAATCCAGGAAAAAACTCCTTGAACTATCTTAACAACTGCCAAATAACAAGGGGTCCTGTATAAAAGCCTCACCAGAGAGTATGGAGGGCCCTTTCATGTGTCACAGTTGTAAATGGTGCAGCCAGACATTGCCACACTGGTCCCACAAAACAATCAGGAACCAAGCAGGCCTCCAATTGAATTGCATCTACTTCAATGCAAGATCTGTGCCAAAACATTCCCTCGAGATATGGGACTTAATAGCCGAAATAAAGCCCGATCTCGCTTTTGTCACAGAAACATGGCTCAATGAGGACAACTCCCCCGATGTCGCCATTGCCCTACCTATAGGGTATAAATTGCTAAAAAGGGACAGGCTGGGGCGGAAGGGAGGAGGAATTAGCATTCTTTTCAAAGACTGTTACACCTGTCTCCCCGAGTCAGTGGTACAGACAGGGGAGCACGAAATCCTGGCTTTTCAAGTATCTAATGGCAAGAATAAAATACTTGGAGAGGCAATTATTTATAACCCACCTGGTCATAAACCTGATTTTAGTGCACAACTGCTCTCTCAATTATTTCCCCCTTGCTTGAAACATAAACACTTTGTAGTGATAGGGGATTTTAATATTCACTTTGAAAATATCAATAACCCTATAGGCAAGCGCTTGAATAACGACATGCAAATTTTACAGCTTAAACAGTAGATAACAGGACCAACACATATTGCAGGACACACCCTGGACCTCCTATTTTCGAATATAGAATCTACGAGTATCTCAGAGGTTAGACCCCTTCTTTGGACTGATCAATCCTTAATCTCATTTACCCTCATCCTTCCAACTAAATCAATCAGCCCGGCTGCATCATCAGTGGTGGCAAAGAGAGCGTGGAGATTGGTCACTCCTGATTCATTTCAGGACCATTTTTCTCCAACAAATCTAAGGTTTTTTCCTGTACAATTGGGAGTGGAAAGCCTTCAAACTGAAATATTAAACACATTGGACCAATGTGCCCCCAGATCTGTTAATAAACCCACCAGAAGAATACCATCTGAAAAATGGTACTCACTTGAACTTAAGGTACTAAAAAGAAAGTGCAAAGCACTCAAACATGAATGGAGATTATCTAAGCAAGATGAGGATAGGTGTCTATACAAAACCGAGCTGAGAATCTATAAGGATGCTGTAGTAACGAGGTCCAGACGTGTAGAGGATCTTCAGATGTTTATTTGTAGATAGTTACAGGTCATGCAGTTAAGTCCAGTACAAAACCCCACCAGGAGCAGCCAGCATGCTGCTCAGCCCTTCTCAACTGACATCTCTGACTCCCAACATTCTGTAACACATCATCCATGGAACATTCCACTGGCATAGTATAAGGTGACATGAATAACCTCAAAGCCAGGATACTACATATCCCCTTTCCTTCTATATAAAAAAACAAACAAGAAGGTAAACAGCAAGAAAAACTGAGATAGAGGATAGACAAGGAGGAAATCAGAAACAGAGGAGAACAATAATCCAGAAACAACATGAACAATACAAAGGAGAAACAACAAGAAAGAAGGAGAAACAGATAAGAAATACCCATCCTCCTTCCACAAACAAAGAAAGTACCAAAAACCACCCCAAACACGCCAACTGGCCAGGTAAGCATGCGAGAAGGTAAAGCACAGCACTGTAAAAAAAACAGCGGAGAAAGAAGATTGACGAAGAAAAGCGTTCAGAATCCACAAATGACATCAATAAAAGAAATCAGGAGGAAATCTGAACTATAACAGGAAATTGTGAGAGAAAATTAAAATAAGATCACTCAAACTTCCCGTTAAAATAGAAATTTCAATATAATAAAAACATGACATTGCATTCCAAACTGGAAAACATACACAATACACAATAACATTGAGGGAAATCCCAATTGGTATTCAGACCAAAGAAAATGCACCCTGTGTGAGGGTAAAATTGTACTAAACATATGTGGTGAAGGGGTGCACACTGTGCACGGTAGAGAAGAGACAAAACCCATATGACACACCACGTAAAAAGTTCGTGCAAGGACAACCTCGGGTAGAGGTTCAAATATTGTGCACTGTTGTGAAGGGACTACAACCCATACAACACTCCCTAAGTAGGGTAAAACGTAAAAATGTCGTGCACTGTTGTGATGGGAATACCCAAAACGACACACCTCGTATAGAGGTCAAATATTGTGCACTGCAGTGATGGGACTGTAACCCATACTACACACCTCGAGTAGAGGTCATTTGTTGTGCACTGTAAAGATTGGACTGTAACCCATGCGACACACCTCGTGTAGAGGCAAATATTTTGTGCACCGTAGAGATGGGACTGTACCCCATACGACACACCTCGTGTAGAGGCAAAAATGTTGTGCACCATAGAGATGGGACTGTAACCCAGACGACACACCTCATGTAAAGGCAAAAAATGTTGTGCACCGTAGAGATGGGACTGTAACCCATACGACACACCTCGTGTAAAGGCAAAAAATGTTGTGCACCGTAGAGATGGGATTGTAACCCATACGACACACCTCATGTAAAGGCAAAAAATGTTGTGCACCGTAGAGATGGGACTGTAACCCATACCACACACCTCGTGTAAAGGCAAAAATGTTGTGCACCATAGAGATGGGACTGAAACCCAAACAACCCAAGTGCAAGAACAAGGGATGGAAACGTAAAATGTGATAACTCACCCTTTGGAAGAAACCCAAAAGATCAAGAAATACACAATGCGTGAATGCCACTTATGGAAACCCAACAAAGAAAACAGTTTAGAAATGTGCATACAACATGTCATTAGAAATACAAAACACGTTTTTCCATTAGATGACTGCAAGTAGAGACAAAGCAAGTAAATATGCACAGTAAGAAAGAACAATGGAAATTGGAGCTTGAGAGTACATACTTATTAATTCCAAATGCGTAGGCAGTCAAAGAACACGGTGTGTCTGTTACAGAGATAATGTGCCACACAACAGCAGACAAACTTTAAACTGAGGATCAGAGTAGAATTTTTTTTAGAACGGCGACCAGTCAATGTGCACTCTGTCACCAGATGGTAGTCCATGTGAAGAACAAAAAAAACGAAGAGCCACTCACCATCAAACAAAAAAAAGAAGAGTTCTCTGACCTAGTTCCGATGTACATGCAGTCATCAGAGATAGTAGTAAAACTGAGTCCACAGGATCCTTTCCTTGAAAGACTTGCCCACGAGGATGAACTGAAACAGATGATCCGAAAGCACAGTGTGAAGTCAACATGGAGCACTGTAGGAGGTGTGGAAAACAGGAACAGTGCCACTCAGCAAAGGAAGATGACAAGGAGACATCGTGAAATGTTCTAACACGGCCACTACAAAATTACACTATTGTGTACAAGCATATACCCCACATACTCCAAATTGAAAATATCACGGAGAAATGTCAGGCGAACACAGGAAGACTTGAAGCGATCACGGGGTTTGCATACACAAACCCCAGAAATGAGAGAGTCACTGTGCTCTTACCGGACCAATCTCCTAGACGAACGGAGGAGCTGAAACAAACAGCATACGACGTGGATTCTCCTCAAAATGCAAACCATGTACATAAACCCTGCAGATAGTTGATGGAAAGTCGAGACAGGGGAAAAGCAAAGTTCCGAAGGGGTTCCCGAAGGCGCAACGTCTGTTGACCCAAAAGATTTGAATTAACTTCATTGCGAGTGAACAACGTGGTTGGCAAAGGAAGAGTGGTTGGTAGAAACCAAGGCAAAGTACAATGCAATGTCGAGAGCCTCAGCCAACCCTAAGATGGCGGCACGCTGTCAGTGCCGCGCCGGGAGTCACCCGTAGGTGGTCCAAAACGTCTCTTGCGAAGAACAACGTCACAGGATCCATGGAGAATGGAGAGTTAAAAGAGATCCACGGAGGCAGTGCAGGTAAGATCGCGCGCTGTTTGTACCTCGCGCTAGGGACTTTTGAACCGCAACATGGCGGTTGGCCAATGTCCACAGTCTTGATACCTCAGAGGGGCCCAGCAATCACAAACAAAGAAAAGGCACACCTCACAAATCTTCCCCAGCGTATATTAGTACATTTCACACAATTGTTGATGAACGTTTGAATGTCTCTGCACAGACAGGGGTCTTCAGTAAACAGGAACATAAGTTGTGGCTCACGTGAACACTAGGCAAAAGACTCCCAAACGAAGGCACTAGTGAATCACGAGGCAGACGCCTTTGTAGTTCCCAAGAAATGTAAACTGTAAAATCGTAGAACACACCTCTTAATTTTCAGGGATAGGAGATCATGTACTGCTGAAGCAGTAACAACTGGAACTGGCACGCTTGAGTAGTGGGCGACCGTGGGACAGGTCACTGGTGGGGCTTGAGGTGCCAGTTAGTATAAATAAGCAGATTAGTTACACAGAAATTCTCTCACCTTGACAGAGGCTTGCCTTTTCATCAGCTCCTTCAAGATCAGAGGTACATCACATTTGAAAATGAAGGCCTAGACAGGTAACACACGGAGGTTCTTTGCGTCAACTCGTCGCCAGTAAAATGTAGTAATGAGGTCCAGACATGTAGAGGATCTTCAGATGTTTATTTGTAGATAGTTACAGGTCATGCAGTTAAGTCCAGTACAAAACCCCACCAGGAGCAGCCAACATGCTGCTCAGCCCTTCTAAACTGACATCTCTGACTCCCAACATTCTGTAACACATCATCCATGGAACATTCCACTGGCAGAGTATGAGGTGACATAAATAACCTCAAAGCCAGGATACTACATATGCCATCAAAAACACTAAAAAGAGTTACTTCGCAAATCGGATGATTGACAACAGCAATTCCCCCAAAGAGCTCTACAAAATAGTGAAAGAGCTATGTAAACCAACGAGTCTGTCACAAACCCTGCCTCCATCGATAGATTGCTGTGAGAAAATAAACCAATTATTTGCTTATAAAGTCTCTGAGATCTACTCCTCATTCAGAAACCATCCCCCCTTAAAAGTCATCAATTGTGAAACATTGAATCCTCACCCTGCGGCTCATTCCTACCTCAGCAATTGTGTTCCTTTCACAGAAGAACAGGTAGCTAAGGTAATGGCTGAAGTCAAGTCAGGGTCCCCACTAGATCCTTGCCCCTACTTTATTTTTTCTAGGATTATATCGACCCAATGTCCTCATGTAACCCGCCTATTTAATAATTAATTGGATACTGCTGTATTCCCAGAGTCCTGGAAAAAAGCCACGGTAGTCCCATTACTAAAAAAAGCAGGCACGGACATTCATAATCCGGCAAACTACCGACATACCTCTCAGCTCCCATACCTATCCAAAGTAATGGAAAAGCTGGTGAATAAACAACCAGCTCTTGGATCCCTCCCAAACTGGCTTTAGGGCAACCAACAGCACGGAAGCTACCCTCTTAGCAGTCTTGGACAATATCAGATCCCTAATTGACCAGGGCAAGGCCGCCATCCTGATCCTATTGGACCTGTCGGCGGCCTACGACACGGTATCGCATGATTTATTGCTGAGCACCCTACACGAAAAGGGTATACACTCCAAGGCCCTCCATTGGTTCTGCTCCTTCCTAAGTAACAGAACACAAACAGTTCAAATGGGACCTTTCACCTCCACCCCAAAAACCATTACCTATGGCGGCCCACAAGGAGCTTCCCTGAGCCCTACCCTTTTCAATGCCTACGTATCGTCTCTGGCCAAAATCAGTAAAAAAAATGGGGATTTAGTATTTGTTCCTATGCGGACGATACACAACTGCTGATAGCCCTTGATGAGACACCTGAGGTCACCAGGATTAAACTAACTAACTGTCTCGCAGAAAGGGCGGGATGGATGTCAGACCACTGTCTAAAACTAAAGTCTGAGATCCTACTCTTTGGAGGAGCCCAATTACTCTGGGATGCAACCTGGTGGTCCAAATCACTGGGACCTGCCCACGCGCCCAAACAAGTCACAAAAAACCTGGGCTTTTTTATTGACAATGCACTAACCATGCAGAATCAGGTTAGTGCACTATGTGGGAGAAGCTTTGCCACATTAAAACTACTAAAAAGACTGTTCTTATGGATCCCCCTGGAGTGCAGAGAAACCATTATCCAGGCTCTGCTTATAAGCAGACTGGACTACGGGAATGCACTCTATGTGGGCATGGCAGACTATCTCTTTTCACGTCTGCAGGTGATCCAGAATGCGGCTGCCAAGCTGGTGTGCAACAAAAGCAGGTACAGCTCAGCCTCCGAATGCTTGAGGGAGCTCCATTGGCTGCCTGTTCGTCAAAGGTCAAAATTGAAGCTCCTGGGTCATGCTCACAAGGCTTTATACCATCATGGACCTAGAGTCCTGCAAAATAAAATTGAATTCTATGTTCCAAATCGGAACTTAAGGTCATGCAATCAGGCGCAGGCAAAAACAAAACGCATTAAGAAGGCCAGAGCAGGGGGCCGCTCTTTCTCTCATCTGGCAGTTACTCATTGGAACGAACTCCCGCTGGAAATTCGTTTTACCGATGACTAGATGTCATTCAGAAAAAAGCTAAAGACCCATTTGTTCCCTAGGGTTTAATTAAAACAAATACAGTTTGAATGCTTCCTTTCTCTCATTTCAGGAGTTTGCTTTCCTAGCGCCGTGATATCCTCGGATGAATGTTGCGCTTACAAATAAATAAATAAATAAGTGAGTGATTAAAGGTGTCTTAGTGAATGCATGGGTGAATGACTAATCTGTGTGAATGTCTGTATCAGTCTGTCAGTTGGTGTGTAAGTGGCTGCATGGGTTGGTGAGTAGCTACATGAGTGTCTACATGGGTTAATGATTGGTTGTCTGATTACCTGTCTGGGTGCCTGAGTGTCTGTGTTTGGTGTGTGACTCCCTGCACAGATGTGTGAGTGGGTGATTCAGTGGGTGTATGGGTTTATGAGTGCATCTACGATAGGCTGTATGGATGAGTGAGTGTGCGTATGGCTGCATTGGTGAGTGAATGGATGTCTCAGTGGTATATGTGTGAGTAACTACATATGTGAAAGGCAGTATATGTGAGTGTTGGAGTATATAAGTGACTATATGTGAGAGTGAGTGATTGTGAAAGTAGCTGTATGGATGAGTGTGTGCTTGTGTCAGTGATTGTATAAGAGAGTAAGTATGTGTTAGTATCTGTATGAATAAGTAAGGTGGTGTGTGTATAACTGAGTAAATGGCAGTGTGATTCAGTCTTTCGGTGACTGACTAGGTGTGTGAGTATCTCTGTGGGTGAGTGGCAGTATGTGAGTGTCTGTATAGTTGTATGAGTGCATATATCAGTGGCTGTATTGATGAGTGACTGCGTGTATGAGTGACTGTATGGTTGAGTGAGTGATGTGTGTAGACCTATGAATCGGTGAGTGGGTATGTACTAACTGGTATTGGTGTGTCTATGGTTTCATGTATGAAAGTCTGTATTTTAGTGTGGGTGTATGAAAGGTTATATTAGGGTGTGAGGAGGTGCATCAGATATTAAGTTGATGATGTCATCAGTGATGCCATCAGGGATGTCATTTGAGATGTCATCAGTGATGTCATCAGTGATGTCACAGACCATGTCATGAGTTGCAGGGGCCACAAGTTATAGTTAGCTCAGCTAACTATAACGGCCGGATTTCTCTGGCTTTTATGAGTGAAATGTCAGCCTAACTATAACGTCCCTGAAACCTGTGGTTTTTTCAGTGAATTTCTAAGGTTTTTTTTAAATGCTAATTCCTAACTATAACTTCCCTGAAACCTCTGGTTTCTTCAGTGAATTTCTAAGGTTTTTTAAATGTTAATTACTAACTATAACGTCCCTGAAACCTGTGGTTTTTGCTGTGAATTTCTAAGGTTTTTTAATGCTAATTTCTAACTGTACCTACACAGGTTGAACATGTACAGAAAGAGGAAGAAAGCCGCAGAAAGAAGCAAGAAAAATGCAGAAAGAGGCAGCAGAAGTCCTGAAAGAGAAAAAAGGTGGAGAAAAAAGCAAGAGAAGTGCAGAAAGAAGTAACAGAGGTGCAGAAAAAGGCCCACTTTGACTGTACCTTTCCACAGACTCATACAAAGTAGCCTAATCACTAATCCTTCTCCCAAGATGTCTTAAACCTCACTTTTCCCTTCAAGTTTCACTATTCATCGCCTGCTCAGAATGTTAGGCCTACCAAATGTAAAACAGCAATCCTAAACATATCACTGTTGTAAGTCTCACCAAGTTTGTGAAGGTATGCATGTGTGTGTCTCTGCTTTTACCTACTGGCGTGTTACATAAAAATAAACATACAAAAACTTGAATACCTCTGTTTGAAACAGCATAATCTGTAAATTTGTGTACAAAAAGGTATATGCATTTCTTTCTGCTCACAATACAGGGTACATGGTATTCAATAGTATATTTGAGGGGCTCTACAACACCTATATTCATAAGACATGTCTGCCTGTGCAAACGAATGACAGAGCAGAACTGAGAAGATCTGACCACCTATAGGAGAAGTTACCCGCTTTTTAATCTACCATCTTCAGATGCATAGCACATGTAAGAATACATGTACAAGTAGACATATACCTCAGTCCTGAGAGCACGCAGACCTTTAAACTTGACAGCTTGCACTTCCCATTTGAGTACAGAAAGAGGTGAGAGAAGTACAGAAAGAGGCAAGAGAAGTACAGAAAAATCAAGACAGGTGCAGAAAGAGTAAGAAATGTGCAGAAAGGTGCAAGAGAAGTACACAAAGAGGCAACAGAAGTGCAGAAAGAACCAAGAGAGGTGCAGAAAGAAGCTAGAGAGGTGCAGAAAGAGGAAGCAAGGTGTAGAAAGAGGCAAGAGAGATGCAGAAAGAGGAAGAAAGGTGCATAAAGAAGCAAGAGAAGCACAGAAAGAGGCAATAGTAGTGCATAAAGAGGAAGAAAGATGCAGAAGCAAGCAAGAGAAAAGCAGAAAGAAGCAACAGAGGTGCAGAATGAGGCAAGAGAAGTGCAGAAAGAGGGAAGAGAGGTGCAGAAAGAGGAAGAAAGGTGTAGAAAGAAGCAAGAAAAATGCAGAAAGAGGCAACAGAAGTCCTGAAAGAGGAAAAAAGGTGGAGAAAAAAGCAAGATAAGTGCAGAAAGAAGTAACAGAGGTGCAGAAAAAGACTCACTTTGACTCTACCTTTCCACAGACTCATACAAAGTAGCCTAATCCCTAATCATTCTCCCAAGATGTCTTAAACCTCACTTTTCTCTTCAAGGTTCACTATTCATCGCCTGCTCAGAATGTTACGTCTACCAAATGTAAAACAGCAATCCTAACCACATCACTGTTGTAAGTCTCACCAAGTTGGTGAAGGTATGCATGTGTGTGTCTCTGCTTTTACCTAGTGGCATGTTACATAAAAATAAACATACAAGTACTTGAATACCTCTGTTTGAAACAGCATAGTCTGTAAATTTGTGTACAAAAAGGTGTATGCATTTCTTTCTGCTCGCAATACAGGGTACATGGGTATTCAATAGTATATTTGAGGGGCTCTACAACACCTATATTCATAAGACATGTTTGCCTGCGCAAACGAATGACAGAGCAGAACTGAGAAGATCTGACCACCTACAGAAGTTACCCGCTTTTTAAGCTACCATCTTCAGATGCATAACACATGTAAGAATACATGTACAAGTAGACAAATACCTCAGTCCTGAGAGCATACAGACCTTTAAACTTGACAGCTTGCACTTCCCATTTGAGTACAGAAAGAGGTGAGAGAAGTACAGAAAGAGGCAAGAGAAGTGCAGAAAAATCAAGACTGGTGCAGAAACAGTAAGAAATGTGCAGAAAGGTGCAAGAGAAGCACAGAAAGAGGCAATAGTAGTGCATAAAGAGGAAGAAAGATGCAGAAGCAAGCAAGAGAAAAGCAGAAAGAAGCAAAAGAGGTGCAGAATGAGACAAGAGAAGTGCAGAAAGAGGCAAGCGAGTTGTAGAAACAGGCAGAAGAGGTGCAGAAAGAAGCAAGCGCAGTGCAGAAAGATCCAACAGAGGTGCAGAAGAAGGCAAGAGGGGTGCAGAAATTTGCAAAAGAGGTCCAGAAAGAAGCAAGAGCAGTGCAGAAAGAACCAACAGAGGTGCACAAACAGACCAGAGGGGTACAGAAAGAGGCAAGAGAGGTGCAGAAAGAAGCAAGAGAGGTGCAGAAAGAAGCAAGAGAAGTACAGAAACAAGCAACAGAGGTGCAGAAAGAGGGAAGAGGGGTGCAGAAAGAGGGAAGAGAAGTGCAGAAAGAAGCAACAGAGGTGCAGAAAGAGGCAAGAGAAGTACAGAAAGAGGGAAGAGGGGTGCAGAAAGAGGGAAGAGAAGTGCAGAAATTTGCAAAAGAGGTCCAGAAAGAAGCAAGAGCAGTGCAGAAAGAACCAACAGAGGTGCACAAACAGACCAGAGGGGTACATAAAGAGGCAAGAGAGGTGCAGAAAGAAGCAAGAGAGGTGCAGAAAGAAGCAAGAGAAGTACAGAAACAAGCAACAGAGGTGCAGAAAGAGGGAAGAGGGGTGCAGAAAGAGGGAAGAGAAGTGCAGAAAGAGGGAAGAGGGGTGCAGAAAGAGGGAAGAGAGGTGCAGAAAGAGGGAAGAGAAGTGCAGAAATTTGCAAAAGAGGTCCAGAAAGAAGCAAGAGCAGTGCAGAAAGAACCAACAGAGGTGCACAAACAGACCAGAGGGGTACAGAAAGAGGCAAGAGAGGTGCAGAAAGAAGCAAGAGAGGTGCAGAAAGAAGCAAGAGAAGTACAGAAACAAGCAACAGAGGTGCAGAAAGAGGGAAGAGGGGTGCAGAAAGAGGGAAGAGAAGTGCAGAAAGAAGCAACAGAGGTACAGAAAGAGGCAAGAGAAGTACAGAAAGAGGCCAGAGAGTTGCAGAAACAGGCAAATGAGGTGCAGAAAGAGGGAAGAGGGGTGCAGAAAGAAGCAAGAGAGGTGCCAAAAGACGAAAGAAAAGTGCAGAAAGAAGCAACAGAGGTGCAGAAAGAGGGAAGAGGGGTGCAGAAAGAGGCAAGAGAAGTACAGAAAAAAGCAACAGAGGTGCATAAAGAGGGAAGAGAGGTGCAGAAAGAGGGAAGAGAGGTGGAGAAAGAGGCAAGAGAAGTGCAGAAAGAAGCAACGGAGATGCAGAAAGGGGAAAGAGGGGTGGAGAAAGAGGCAAGAGGGGTAAAGAAAGAACTAAAAGAAGTGCAGAAAAAAGAAACAGAGGTGCAGAAAGAGGCAGCAGGCGTGCAGAAAGAGGGAAGAGGGGTGCAGAAAGAGACACGAGGGGTGCAGAAAGAAGCAAAAGAGGTGCAGAAAGAATCAAGAGAAGTGCAGAAAGAAGCAACAGAGGAGCAGAAAGATGAATGAGCGGTGGAGAAATAGGGAAGAGAGGTACAGAAAGAGGCAAGAGGGGTGCAGAAAGAGGCAAAAGGGGTGCAGAAAGAAGCAAGAGAGGTGCAGAAAGAAACAAAAGAAGTGCAGAAAGAAGGAACAGAGATGCAGAAAGAGGCAAGAAAAGGGAAGAAGGGTGTGAAAGAGGCACAAGGGTGCAGAAAGAAGCAAGAGAGGTGTAGAAAGAAGCAACAGAGGTGCAGAAAGAGGGAAGAGGGGTGGAGAAAGAGACACAAGAAGTGCAGAAAGAAGAAACAGAGGTGCAGAGTGAGGCAAGAGGAGTGCAGAAGAGGCACGAGGAGTGAAGAAAGAAGCAAGAGAGGTGCAGAAAGAAACAAGAGAAGTGCAGAAAGAAGCAACAGAGGTACAGAAAGAGGGAACAAGGGTGTAGAAAGAGGCAAGAGAACTGCAGAAAAAACAACAGACATGCAGAAAGGGGGAAGAGGGATGGAGAAAGAGGCAAGAGGGGTGCAGAAAGTAGCAAGAGAGGTACAGAAAGAAACAAAAGAAGTGCAGAAAGAAGGAACAGAGGTGCAGAAAGAGGCAGGAGGGGTGCAGAAAGAGGGAAGAGGGGTGCAGAAAGTGGCACGGGGGTGCAGAAAGAAGCCAGAGAGGTGCAGAAAGCAGCAACAGAAGTGCAGAAAGAAGCAACAGAGCTGCAGAAAGAGGCAAGAGTGGTGCAGAAAGTGGGAAGAGGGGTGCCCAAAGAGGCACAAGGGGTACAGAAATAAGCAAGAGAGGTGCAGAAAGAAACAAAAGAAGTGCCAAAAGAAGGAAGAGGGTACAGAAAGAGGCAAAAGGGGTACAGAAAGAGGCAAGAGAAGTGCAGAAAGAAGCAACAGTGGTGCATAAAGAGACAAGAAAAGTGCAAAAAGAGGCAAGAGAGGTGCAGAAACAGGCAGGAGAGGTGAAGAAAGAGGGAACAAGGGTGCTGAAAGAGGCAAGAGAAGTGCAGAAAGAGGGATGAAGGGTGCAGAAAGAGGCACGAGGGGTGCAGAAAGAAGCAAGAGAGGTGCAGAAAGAAGCAAGAGAAGTGCAGAAAGAAGCAACAGAGGTGAACAAAGAGGCAGAGGGATGAAGAAACAGGGAAGAGAGGTGCACAAAGAGGCAAGAGAGTTGCACAAAGAGGGAAGAAGGGTGCATAAAGAGGCAGGAGGGGTGCAGAAAGAAGCAAGAGAGGTGCAGAAAGAAGCAAGAGAAGTGCAGAAAGAAGCAACAGAGGTGCAGAAAGAGGCAGGGGGTGCAGAAAGAGGCAAGAGAAGTGCAGAAAGAAGCAACAGAGGTGCAGAAGGAGGCAAGAGAAGTGCAGAAAGAGGCAAGAGGGGTGCAGAAAGAGGCAAGAAAAGTGCAGAAAGAAGCAACAGGTGCAGAAAGAGGCAAGCGAAGTGCAGAAAGAGGCAAGAGAGGTGCACAAACAGGCAGGAGAGGTGAAGAAAGAGGGAACAGGGGTGCAGAAAGAGGCAAGAGAGGTGCAGAAAGAGGGAAGAGTGGTGCAGAAAGAGGCAAGAGGGGTGCAGAAAGAAGCAAGTGAGGTGCATAAAGAGGCAACAGAGGAGCAGAAAGAGGCAAGAGAGGTGCAGAAAGTAGAAGAGATGTGCAGAAAGAGGCAGGAGAAGTGCAGAAAAAGAAAGAAAGGTACAGAAAGAAGCAACAGAAATGCAGAAAGAGGCAAGAGAGGCACAGAAAGAAGCAAGAGTGGTTTGCACACCATTAGTACCAATTTAACACTCACATTTAGCAATAAGTAACAGGTGACCATTCTAGGTTTGCAAAGGGCCTTCCACCACGCTTTAACACTTGTCACTGCATTTTTGGTAACGTTTGCGCCGTTTAAGGTAGAAACAAGTTGTTTTTTTGTTGTTCAAATCTGCAGATTATGCAGCATATGATGGATTATGTGGCAAATGCGGAAAATGTATAATTGTACGAAAGTCGGTGCAGCCAAATAGTCGCATGATTCCAGTGGCCCTGCTCATACCTCTGACTAGGTCCAGAAGTGCTCCTCAGTGGTTCCTTCTTTTTTTTGTCTCATTGAGTTTATAGTTTAGCTTCTATGGAAATGAGGAAGACTAAACCTGAGGTTACCACTCCACAACACAGACTAACTACCATACCACATAATTACTCTCCATAACACATAATCCCACTCTACATAATTCCTATACACTAAATACCACATACTTTCTATCCACATAATTTCACTGCACAACATACCACATAATTCCACTACCTACATCCACTCCACTCCTAAAACCTCCAAAAACATTAGTAAAAAACGTTTACATTTACAACGCCAATAGCTCTAACTCTTGCAAATGCGAGACCTATTACATTGCAAATGCTTCTTTAACTGGTAGTTGCATTTGCAAAGTGGTGGAGAAAGGGGGCTTGGCATCCAACCAGTGCTCAGGAATTCCACTGTGTAGGACTTACAGGAGGTACAAGGAGGGCTACTTGGCCCCCAAAGTCCCTCAGTAGTAAAGTGGACTTCATCCCCCAACCAGTAGTGTGCCAGGAGGCATGTTTGCAGAGTAGTGGAGAAAGGGGAGCGTGGCCTCCGAAGACCTCTTAGTAATCCCACTGTGAGGGACTTACTGGAGGTAACAGGAGGGGTAGTTGGCCCCCAAGGACAGCCTTGGGGGCCAACCACCCCTCCTATTACCTCCAGTAAGTCACACACAGCAGCATTGGTAAGTTCTCATAGCAGGCCATGCCCCCTTTGCCCACCATTCTGCAAACACGCTCCCTGGTGTGCTCTTGGATGGGGATTGAAGTCCTCTTCGCTGCTGGGGGGTGCTTAGGGGCCAACAAGCCTACCTGTTACCTCCAGTAAGCCCCACACAGTGGGATTGCTGAGAGGTGGACACAGGCCACGCCCCCTTTCTCCACCACTCTGCAAACGCGTCTCCTGGTGCACTCTTGGTTGGGGGATGAAGTCTGCTTGCCTCCTGAGGGTCCCTGGGGGCCAACTAGCCTTCCTGTTATCTCTAGTAAGCCCCACACAGCGGGATTGCTGAGAGTGGTCTGAGGCCACGCCCCCTTTTTACATCACTCTGTAAACGTGCCTCTTGGCGCACTGCTGCTCGGGGGATGAAGTCCACTTTAGTCCTGAGGTCCTCAGGACACAAAGGGACACAAGGGGACCTGATCACCCCACCAGCAGTGTGCCAAGAGGCGCGTCTGCAGAGTGGTTTAAAAAGGGGCGTGGTCTCGGACCACCTCTCAGCAATCCTAATCTGTGGGGCTTACTGGAGGTAGCTGGTGGCCTAGTTGGCCCCCAGGGACCCTTAGTAGTGACGGGGGCTTAATCCCCCAAAGCAGAGCGCGCCAGGAGGTGCATTTGCAGAGTCGTGCAGGGAGGGGGCGCGGTCTTCGGCGAGTTGCCGTTTCTTTTTTTTAAGAAGGGGGGTTGTGTGGCCCTCCCTTCTCTTGAACATTTTGGGGCCCCAGGGAACCCATCCCCCGGGACCTCTTCCATTTTTTATTTATTGAAAAGGAGGGGGCACAAGGCCCCCCTTCCCTGGGCCTCTCTTGGCCCCGGGGACCCCATCCCCTGAGGCCTGGCCAGCCTTTATTTATTTATTTTTAATTTGGAAGGGGTCCTGAGGCCAATTATGGCCCCGGGGACCCCATCCCCGGGGCCGGCCTTCTGTTTAAAAAAATTAATTAAAAAGGGAGGGGGCTGAATGGCCCCCTCCCGGGCCACTTTTGGCTCCGGGGACTCCATCCCCTGGGGCCTGGCCTCACGTTGGGGACCGCGGGGGGAGCCCCAATGCCCCCTGCCGGCTCCCTGCCAACTGCAAGAGCCGGCATTGCTTTCGAACAAGGGGAGCTGCACACATGCAGTCGAACAAGGGGAGTCCGCGCTTTGTTTTTTTAAACATTTTCAGCCGGATTGACGGACCCTATGCGAATCCGGCCGACAAATAAAACAAAAAATGCTTTTTTTGGCCCTGGAGGTCCCTGTGGGACCCCCTGACCAGGCCTAGGGTGTCAGGGTGTTTCTACCCCGCCCCCTTTTCTTGTTTTATGACCTTTTTTCTTGTGACTCGGTTCAACCGAGTTACAAGATGGCTGCCAACACTTTTTGATTTAAAGTGTTGGCAGCCAATCAGAATCAAGCTCGTGCTCGGGAGGGTTCGTGGATCCACCACGGTCACCAGATATATAAATATTTTAAATACGAATATTTCAGGAACTACTGAACGGATGTACACCATTTAAAAAAAAGAATGCTTTCTGAACCAAGAGCTACCTTTTTGCCAAATTTGGTGTAATTCCATTCAGCAGTTCGGGTTGTAGCTTTGCCTAAAGTTTCCTATGGAAATTAACATGGAGAAAACTCGTTTTGGGACTCCCCTTTTATCTCAGCCCCCGCTTGACGAATCACCCTGAAACGTACATGACAGGAGTGGACCGGAGCAGGACATTAGTTTTGAATATTTCGCGAAGATTCGTCAAACGGCGCCAAAGATATTGGCAAATCAAAAACGCTTTTCCTATGGAACCTAGGTCCTAACTATAACTACCTACTGGCGAGTGCCAGTATATATATATATTCACTGAAAAAACCATAGGTTTCAGGCACGTTATAGTTAGAAATTAGCATTTTAAAAACCTTACAAATTCACTGAAAAGACCATAGGTTTTAGGGACAGTTATAGTTAGTTGGACATTGCACTCGTACAAAACCCGTGAAATTCCCCGTTATAGTTAGTTCAGGTAACTATAACTCGCGCCCCGCAATGCACTGCTGATGACGTCACATATTACATCACTCATGACATGGTCAGTGACATCACTGATGACATCACTGATGACATCTCAAATGACATCATCCAGTGACTGTGTGTTTCTGTAAAGTTTAAATATGTTTAATATATATAGGGAAAGGCGTATTGAAGAATGAGTGGGTGTATAAGTGTCTGAATGGATGATTTAGTAGGTGCGTGACTAACTCTATAAGTGAGTGATTAAACGTATCTTACTGAATGCATGGGTTAGTGACTAAACTGGGTGAATGTCTGTATCCGTCTGTCTGTTGCTGTGTAAGTGGCAGCATGGGTTTGTGAATAGCTACATGAGTGTCTATATGAGTTATTGATTGGTTGGCTGAGTATCTGTATGGGTGCCTGAGTGTTTGTGTGGGTGGGGTGTGTGCGACTCTGTGCATAGATGTGTGAGTGGGTGATTCACTGGGTGGATGGTTTCAAGAGTGCATCTGTGATAGACTGTATGGGTGGGTAAGTGTGTGTAAGAGTGTGTTAGTGAGTGAATGTATGTCCCAGTGGTACATGTGTGAGTAACTACGTATGTGAAAGGCAGTATATATGTGTGTTGGAGTATATAAATAGCTATAAGCGAGAGTGTGTGATTGTGAGAGTGACTGTATGGATGAGTGTGTGCTTGTATCAGAGATTGTATAAGAGCGTAAGAATGTGCTAGTATTTGTATGAGTAAGTGAGCTGGTGTGTGTGTATAACTGTATAGGTGAGTAAATGGGTGCTTTATTTTTTGCATGACTGACTAGGTGTGTGAGTACCTCTATGGGTGAATGGCAGTGTGTGAGTGTTTATATAGGTGTATGAGTGCATATAATAGTCCTGTACTGAGTGACTATAAGTATGAGTGACTGTACGGGTGAGTGGTAGATGTGTGTGTGTAGACCTAAGAATCAGTGAGTGTGTATATAGTAATTGGTGTTGGAGTGTCTATGGTTTTGACAATGGCAGTCTGTAATTTACAGTGGGTGTATCAAAAGTTATATTAGGGTGTGAGAAGATGCATCAAATTATCACATGGATGATGTCATCAGTGATGTCATTTGAGATGTCATCAGTGATGTCATCAGTGATGTCACTGACCATGTCATGAGTGATGTAATATGTGACGTCATCAGCAGTGCATTGCGGGGGCGCGAGTTGTAGTTAACTGAACTAACTATAACGGGGGAATTTCACGGGTTTTGTACGAGTGCAATGTCCAACTAACTATAACTGTCCCTAAAACCTATGGTTTTTTCAGTGAATTTGTAAGGTTTTTAAATGCTAATTTCTAACTATAACGTGCCTGAAACCTATGGTTTTTTCAGTGAATTTCAAAGGTTTTTTAAATGCTAATTCCTAACTATAACATGTCTGAAACCTATGGTTTTTTTCAGTGAATTTCAAAGGTTTTGTAAATGACAATTTTTAAATGTATTAATTGTTATATTTATTTTTTTGATACTGATTAACTACATTTTTTAAACTATTTATTTTTAGATATTTTATTTTTTAAAATACATTGTAATTACATTATACATTACATTACAAAATATACTTTCTCAGAATGATTTACTTTAGTTTAAATACTTTGCAAATAGGAAATAGACTTTTAAGTACAGTAGTTACAGTTGTTGCAATGGGCAACACAATTTCAAACACAATGCAACATTGAGCTCAATGTGAATTTCAAGTTAAATGCAATTAGTTACTTTATGGATTACTTTTTCTAACCACAGGACTGGATCCTAGATTCAGTCCTGGGACATCTCCTGTAAACAGTTGAGTAAAAGCGTTTTGGTTACAGTAGTGATTTTTAAGGAATATTATTGTATTTTAAAAGTTGACACTTAAAAACTTTTTCACATAGAATCACCAATGTTATCCTATGGGAGGAAATTCACTTAGCAGGTAAGTAGTGTTATCGTTACTTTTTCTTACTCAGTGGCGGATCTTGGATCCAGCACTGGTGCATCTCCTGTAAACAGTTGAAAGAATGCGTTTAAGTCATACAGGCGATTTTTAAGGAATATTTGTAGTTTGTGAAAATCGACACTTTGAAACTTTTCTGCTGAAAACCAGACAATGGATTCCTATGGAAGGAAATACAAGTTACTGGTAAATACGGTTAGAATTACTTTTCAGGGTCAGTGCTGGGCTAAAAGATGCAGCACTGGGTTCTCTCCTGATAACAGGTGAGTAAATCGGAATTCGTAGTTCGGCTGATTTTAGAGGAATATTATAAAGTTCCAAAACTCCACACTTAAAAGAATTTCCAAGTGAAACCAGTCAATGTTAGCCTATGGAAGGAAATTCAAGTTACTGGTAAGTACGGTTAAAATTACTTTTCAGGATCAGTACTGGGCTCAAAGATGCAGCACTGAGGTCTCTCCTGATAACAGGTGAGTAAATCGGAATTCGTAGTTCGGCTGATTTTAGAGAAATATTTGTATGTTACAAAAATCGACACTTAGAAACTTTTTCAGCAAAAAGCAGGCAATGATATCCTATGGAAGGAAATTCAAGTTACTGGTAAGTACGGTTAAAATTACTTTTCAGGATCAGTACTGGGCTGAAAGATGCAGCACTGAGGTCTCTCCTGATAACAGGTGAGTAAATCGCAATTCGTAGTTCGGCTGATTTTAGAGGAATATTTGCACAATGGTGAAGGAAGGAGGTGGGGCCTGAGGTGACATGTCTGCAAACACGCCCTGTGGCGCGTTTTAAGTTGGAGAATTACTTCCTCCTCAATCCCGAGGGTCCCTAGGGGCCAACTAGCCCACCAGATACCTCCAGTATGCGCCAGAGAGCTGCATTGCAGAGAGGTGTTCAGAGGCCACGCCCCTTTTTACAACACTCTGCAATGCAGTTCCGTGGCGCTTACTGGAGGTACCTGGTGGGCTAGTTGGCCCCAGGGACCCTCAGGATTGAAGGGGATTTAATTCCCCATCTTAAAACGTGCCACGGGCCTGTTTGCACACATGTCACCTCAGGCCCCACTCCTCCCTTCACCACTGTGCAAACATGCCCCGTGGCGCGTTTTAAGTCGGGGATTAACTCCCTTGAATCCTGAGGGTCCCTGGGGTGCAACTAGCCCACCAGCTACCTCCATTAAGCGCCACAGAGCTGCGTTGCAGAGAGGTGTAAAAGGGGCGTGGCCTCAGAACACCTCTCTGCAACGCAGCCCCTGGCGCATACTGGAGGTTCCTGGTGGGCTAGTTGGCCCCCAGGGACCCCCAGTATTCAAGGGGAATTTGTTCCTCTCTGCAAACGCGCCAGGGGGCGCGTTTGCAGAGTGCTGAGAAGGAGGGTGTGGCCTCCGGCGCGATGCCGGATTTTTGGGGGATTTTTTTTTAAAAGGGGGCTGTGTGGCCCCTTCTTTGTAATTATTTTGGGCCCTGGGGACCCCATCCCCCAGGGTCTGACTCCCTTTATTTATTTTTTAAAAAATGTACGGGAAGGGGACCGCGTGGGCCCCCCTCCCGTGGCCAATTTCAATCCGGGGACCCCATCCCCCGGGTCATTGCCACCTTATTTTTTTTTAAATTTTCATGGAGGGGGGCTGCGTGGCCCCCCTCCTCAGGCCTCCTTTTGACCCGGGGACCCCATCCCCCGGGGCAGTCCTTTATTTATTTTTTTATTCTTTGTTTGGGGGAGGGGGGCCGCGTGGCCCCCCTCCCGGGCCACTACTTGCCCCGGGGACCTCATCCCCCGGGGCTGGCCCTCTCTGTTGGGGAATGTGGGGTGGTCCCCAATCCCCCCACGGTCCCGCCGGCTCCCCGCGTCCCTGGGAGCCGGCATTGCTTTTCCACATGGGGAGCTGCTAAGATGCAGCTCCCCGTGTGGAAAAGCAATCATCTTTGGTTTTTGGAAGAGAGAGCAGGTTTCCTGCTCTCTCTTCCAAAAACCAAAGCAGTTTGCTATGGCAGGACGGGAGCCGCGAGGCTCCCGTCCTGCCATAGCAAACTACAGTGTCCCGGGACCCTGCAGGAGCCGGCCCTGGGGGGTGGTGGTCCCCAGGGCCATCACAGGCCCCCCTCCCTTGAATTGCACAGCCCCGGGGAGGTGGTGGTCCCCGGGCTTCGGGGTCCAAAACGGACCCCATTTTAAATGTGTTAGTGCCCCGGGAGGTGGCGGTCTCGGGCGTGTGGGGGGACTGGAGCCCCCACACAGGTCATAAAAATTTAAAAAGAAGCCCCGGGGGTGGCGGTCCTCGGGCTTGGGGCCTTAGAGGCCCCCATAAAAGCTAAACCCACCTCGCATGCCCCCGGGACTTGGGCCACCCGGGGGCAAATTAGCATCGATTTTTTTATCGGCGGGATCCGTGCACCCTAAGCGCATCCCGCCGATTTTTTTTTTTTTTTAAATGCTTTTTTCTGCCCAGGGGGTCCATATGGGACCCCTGAGCAGACCTAGGGGGTCAGGGTGTTTCTACCCTGCCCCCTTTGTGCGTTTTGCGCACTTGTTTCTTGTGTGTTTTTTTTTTAATCGGCGGGATCCGCGCACCCTAAGCGCATCCCACCGTTTAAAAAAAAAATGCTTTTTTCTCCCCAGGGGGTCCTTGTGGGACCCCCTGAGCAGACCTAGGGGGTCAGGGTGTTTCTACCCTGCCCCCTTTTTGCGCTTTGCGCACTTGTTTCTGTCCCTAAAATGGCTGCCAACACTTCCTGATTTGGAGTGTTGACAGCCACTTCACAGCCAATTAGCATGCAGCTCGTTATCGGGAGGGTACGCGGACCCTACTCGGCCATAGATATATATGTGACTTTACTTTTGATTTTCTCAGGAACTACTGAACGGATTTACACCATTTAAGCAAAAGGCACGACACTGAACCAAGGGCTACCTCTTTGCCAAATTTGGTGTAATTCCGTTCAGCAGTTCGGGCTGTAGCTGCGACTAAAGGTTCCTATGGAAAAATGAATGGGGAAAACGCGTTTTGGGACCCCCTTTTTTCTTGGCCCCCGCTTGATGAATCACCCCAAGACTTTCAGGATAGGAGCGGACCGGAGCGCCCCAACAAGTTGGAAACTTTGCGAAGATTCATCAACCGGCGCCGAAGTTATTTCAAATAGAATGTTGCGGTTTTCCTATGGAAAATAGGTCCTAACTATAACTATCTACTGGCGACCGCCAGTAGATTATATATATATATATATATATATATATATATATATATATATATATATATATATATATATATATGGAATTGAATATATGGTCTTAATACTCACCATTTCTGGTTTTCAGCTGCTGGTGCAAGACCCAAAGTTACTGAAGACCAGACCCAAGGAACTGAAAGTATTCGTAATTTGGATGTTTAGAATGCAGATTTTTTAATTTAACCACACGTTTAGGACATAATAAAAGTTTTACTGATGTTAACTTTAAGATCCAACCCTTCCATGAAGGCTGAGAAATGATCTAGGAGGTGCTGCAGCGCTAGGGGGTGCGCCTCACAGGACGAGTCCAACCTGGGACAAATCCTTGCACTTTTGAACCAATTCCCTCTCCAGATGGTTGATGTATAGTGTGAATAGGAAGGGTGCGAGAGCGCAAACTTGCCTTACCCCTGCGAACACAAAAGGACTCCAGGCATTCACCTCCCAAACCAAACCTCATTGATACACTGGAGTCCTGATATATCTCTCTGATGGGGTTGATTATGGACCTGTCCACACCGCGATCTTTCATTATGTTCCATAATTTCCTATGAGAGATGCAATCAAAGGTGCTGAGGGATAAAATCAAAATTATTATTTCTATGTATTCCCTAAGGGGAAAGGAAGGTGGATAGGCCTTTTTAAGGGTCCTATCATGTAAAGGGCGCCATTTCCCGGTTTGCCCGCAGCACACCTTAAAATAGGTGCGCCGGCACAAACAGGGAAACTGCACCCTAATATATGGAATGCCCTGCCCCCAGGCCAGCTGCGAAGTCATGCTGCCTTGGGGGCAGCGCATTCAAGGGAAATACAGAGCAGCTGTTCTAAAGCTGCGCCGTGTTGCAACCCGCCTGCACATTTTTAAAGGGGATTAGAGATCCCATTGCAGCGGGTGCAGTGAGTGACTGCACCCGCCTGCAAGGGGATGTCTTGGGGGGTTCAAGGGACCCCCTTTCCCCCCTCCAGGGGGCTGCCATCAGTGCGCCTCCTGACAGCTTCTTTGCCTCTGCGCCCGCATCTGTAATACAGCGCTGGCACAGAGGCAAAGGGATTTCCTCACTTGCACGGGGTCACGCCCCCATGCAAATGAGGGAAAACCCTCTGATGATAGCAGTGGCGCTTTATGTGAGCCACCGCTATCGGTATTACAGAAGGGGACGCACCAGCCTCTGCAGCCCCTTCTGTAATTCCAAAGGGCCCTGGGGACGTGCATAGAGGGCTCAAACACCCGTTGCACCCCCGGGGCACTTCGGTAATACGGCCCTAGTTGTCCAAACTCTTTGTCATCACCATTTATTTTTCCCGTTAATATGTCACACTAATTTCCGTTTATGTATCCATTTCTCTCACTCAGATAGAACCTTTTGTTTGGATTTTAATCAAATGCAAAATAATCAACAAAGGTCTGTATTATTTTAGACATTAACACATATATAAACATTTACTTGTGCCACTGACTGTAACTTGTCATTTCATTCACAACCAATCAAAAACATTATTGCAAATGATTCAAACATTGTCTACAACTAAGTACTTCTACACAACTAAAAACTTCAGTAGGCAAGTAGCGTCCTTGTATATATAAGTTCATTGACTCAGACCTGCAGTAGAAGTGTGCATCTCTTGCCCTCAAATAACTTTCGATGTTATTACTCTGGAAGACTGGTTACCTAACTGGTGCATTAATTCATGGAGCACATACACTGCATAATGGCTGCCAGAGCAAAAATGGTCAAGCATTCTTTGCCAATCAAATAAAGGCGGTTCATGAAATGACTGTATCTGTTCACCAATCGCACAATCAATAAAACAGCATCCAAGCCAATTAGATTCAATTGTCTAGTGAAACGTCCTCCACAAAACAGCACATCAATGCAATAGTCAAGATTTCTTTATTTTTCTTTTTTAAGTATTATCAAAAACTACTGAACCAATGTCAACTAGAATAAAAACGATTTTTTTTTGGCTCAAGCTTTAAGTTTATACCAAGTTTGATTTCAAAGCATTTTTTTCATTAAAGGGACAGGAATGATTACTACAGGATGTTGAATGGGTTTCCATCTAAGGATTAACCTCCCCATCACTAGGCTGCAAAAATGCTCTAGTTTGGGTGAATGCCCTATTGCTTACCGATAATCTTCATTACTCCTGGTCCCGTTGTCCTCGTCCCATTCATAAAATAGTGAGATAATACTCTCTCATGACAGAAAAAAAGAACAAAGGAATGCTGGCCCTACCCCACCCCCTCCGCCTGGGAGTACAAAAGAGTACCTATCCCAGCATTCCTCCTGAAATACCTTGCCTCAGATGAAGGCTGGTCAGACCGGGAGGGAGGGAGGGAAGTAATGAATAGGACGAGGACAACGGGATTAGGAGTAATGAAGATTACTGGTAAGTAATAGGGCATTACCTCCCAGGTCCCTCCTGTCCTCGTCCCATACATAAAATAGTGAGAATACCGAAGCAGCCACCGACATTCATCAACAACAAACCACCCGGACAAAATATACTGCAAACCAAGTGATTTATTGAAAGACACAGGCTGAGAAATTCAAGAGCACACGGCCCGCAGAACCCACAAACCAAAATTAGCATCATCCCCCAACAAATTCTAGATCCGATAATGCCTCACAAAAGTGTTAGAGGAAGCCTAAGTAGCAGCCCGACAGATCTCAGACAGGGACACCTCCCGAACCTCTGCCCAGGAAGCCGCCCCCCCCCCCACGGGTAGAATGCCCTTGAGCACCCGCCGGAGGAGGGGCACCCGAAAGAGATTAAGCCAACATAATGACCTGCTTCAGCCAGCTACCAATGGAAGAAGAAGAAGCCTTCCCGCCACAAGAGGCCACCCCAAAGGAGACAAACAGG
This sequence comes from Calotriton arnoldi, assembly GCA_963921515.1. Lineage (NCBI taxonomy): Eukaryota > Metazoa > Chordata > Amphibia > Caudata > Salamandridae > Calotriton > Calotriton arnoldi. The sequence continues at coordinate 953,518 of CAWUFW010006247.1, read as the reverse complement.
GAATCAGACTTCTGAAAAGAGCTAGTACGATCAAGATAGACACGGAAAGCCCTGCACACATCCAGCAAAGAACAAGGAATATCATCCACAGACCCCTGAGCAGCATTCAAAGCAGGCAACACCAATTCCTAAGAACGATGGAACTGAGACAAGGCTCAATCCAACTGGAGGACCACCCCATCATCCGAAAAAGACAAAAACGGCTCCCGAGCCCCCAGCTCCCCAAAGCGCCGAGCAGAAGTAATGGCCACCAGGAAGACCACCTTCAACATCAGAAACTTGACGTCCACCTCAGACAAAGGCTCAAATGGAGGAGCCATAAGAGCCCGCAACACCAGTGGCAGGTCCCAAAAAGGAAAAGACGGACACACCACAGGGCGGGACAATGAGAAACTCCACAACAAGCGAGAGACCAAATCCTCCACATCCAATAACTTCCCCCAAGGAGAACAAAAAGCCTTAATCATGGCCCATTGAGCCAGCAAAGTGGAAACCACCAACCTCTTCTCAAAGCCTTCCCAGAGAAACTGAAGCACCTCAGGTAAAGAACACTCTGCAGAGCCAGGGCTAAATGTTCAGGAAAACCCCTAAGTCGCCACCCCTGTCTATCAACTTCCACACAGACAGCCGTACCTATAGGAGAGACAACATCGGAGACGAACATAGAGGGGACGGAAAGCAAGGGAGAAACCAGGGACCCTGCACAGACAACAACCTCAGAGTTGGGAACCATGACCGGCAAGGCCAGAACGGAACCACCACCACCACCACCTGGGATTCCCGACAAAGGCGAGCCAAAAACCGGGGGATCAGAGCCAGAGGAGGAAAGGCATACAGTAGGCGAGAAAGCCAAGGAGTGGACAGAGCATCCACCCCCAAAGCCCCTTCCTGTCGTACCTGGGAGCAGAACCAGGGCAGCTGGGCATTGTGCCGGGAAGCAAAGAGGTCGAAATAAGGAAGACCCAACCTTCTGCACACAAGCCGAAAAGCCACTGGAGTCAGAGACAACTCCTGGGAGGCGGGAAAAAACCTGCTGAGGGCATCCCCTACACCGTTTTTCACCCGCCAAATGTGAACAGCCGAGAGAGACAACAGATGCCCCTCCGCCCAACAAAACAAAGGAATGACGCCATTATTCAGAGACTTGGACCTGGAACCCCTTTGATGGTTAAGGTAAGCCACTGACACCATGTTGTCCAAACGGACCACCGCATTGCGACCCAACAACTGGTCGCAGAATCCCATCACAGCCCAGGACACCGCAGTCAAATCCCTCCAGTTCGAGGAACGCACCCATCCTGAAGGGACCAACGACCCTGAAGAGACCCGGTATCCAAAGTCGCCCCCCCCCCACCCGAAGGCACTGGCATCTGTCGTTAGAACTGCCGGAGGAGAGGACTGCAAGGGCAGGACCCGAGAAAGATGCTCCGACAGCGTCCACCAGCACAGAGCAGGGAGGAGGGACAGAGATACAGAAACCCGGAGAACCAGATTGTGGGACAATGGATTCCAATGTGCCAACAGATACAACCACAGAGGCCTGAGATGAAAACGAGCCCAAACCACTGTAAACACAGTCACCGCCATGAGACCCAGAAGCCGTAACCACAGCTGGACTGGAAAGGAGCCCCCCGCCAAGAACCTCAGAGCAAGGGAACATAAAGTCATGGCCCGAGAAACAAGCAGGAACACCCTGTTCAGATCAGTGCGAAAGCGCGCCCTGATGAAAACCAAGTCCTGCGAGGGTTCCAACTGATAGTTGGGAAGATTCAGAAGAAAACCATGAGCTCGTAACGCTGAACAAACCACTTCCTGATCCACCAACAACTGATCCCGAGAGGGAACATGGATCAACCAATTGTCCAGGTGTAGAAGAAAAAACCTTTCTAGGGGTTCACTGATGCACCTGGTCCTTAAACCAACAAAGAAGAGATTGGCACAGAAGCTGGAATATCAAAATAACAACTTTATTAACCTCACATGAGGGAAACTGTGTCAATACAGTACCCGCAGGCCACTGTATGAGACAGTCTAAGGAGTACAAAGACTCTGGGTCTTTTATGTCCAGTTTATAGCTGAGTTAGCATGTAGACTCAAAAAGAGGCGGTACAAGTGCACACATGAATAGCTAGTTACATATAAGGATACATAAGAATTGCTTTGTCAACAGAGTGGGAGGGCTTACAATATAGCTAATATTAGTTAAAATAGCCTGACAGTTACTCTAAGAGCAGGTGCATTCTAGCAGCTAGACCTTTCTGAGCATGTGCAGTGCTCTGGCTCAGTACTGAAGGAGTTAACTGTAACAGATGACACAAGCAGAATACAAGGGCAGGCAATAGTGAAGAGGGAGAAAGCACATGGCTAACTAAAATGGCTGCCAAAAACAAAATGGCTTCAGCTGATGCTAACAACCATTGCAGCTAGTTTTCCACAGATGGCCATTTTAGCATTAGCTGAAGACACCCGCTATGATCTAGAAGCATGGACGTTATCCTGCACATTTATCCTATCCATTGCTAGGTGGGCATTTACATTTTTAACATTGCTTAACTGATGAGATACAAATAGAAATACATGGGGAACAGAGCATTGGGTCATAATGAACACACAGATAACAGGAGAAAATAATGGCTATTATTATAAACAGAACTATCAATTTTTCCAACCCCAAGCAAAAAGTAAATCCCAAAACCATCCAGTCCAATTCTATGTTTCAGGGCTCCTATCTATTTCAGTGACCATCTATTTCAGCTTCAGAATAGCCAACAACACATATCTAATATAATATCTTAAATAAAAAAAAAAAATTTTAATAGACCTTTCCAGTGTTCTTTTCATGAGGGCTAGAGTACCAATTGATATGCTCAGGAGGAGGGGGCAGAGTAATATTTGTCGACTGTTCAAAAAAACGTTTCTCTTGCAGAATAAACATTGCTAATGCAAATATTAAAGCAAATACAAGGATCATTACAAAAACAATTTTCGCTACAGGGGACCAGGAAGACCAAACGGGGCCATGGGAATTAGGACGAGGAGCCGCAAAGGGCTGCTCCTCCTCAAAAATGGGACGACCAAAGGGATACATTGCTAAAAAGTACTTAAAGAATAGAAGCCGCTGAACAACCAGCCAGAGGCGAGTCTTCTCCCTGTGTCCGTCTGAGCCTCACAGGCAGGCTCCTATCGAAGTTCTTTTCCAACGGTGGAGCTGCACAACTTGCAACTCAAGAAAACAATCACGGCCCAGTTTTAAGGGAAAGAGTTTCTTCTTTCAGGATAGGGCAAGCAATCACCCTACGGGGCAAATTCCCTCAACGATCCTGTCCAGTGTCTCAGGCAGTGCACCAGTATTCTTCACTTTAATCTAACAGGCACCAAAGGCACAGCACCTGTACCCTGAACTCAAGTCCTTCCCTAACTCCTGTGTTGCTCCGCTGGCGCACTGCTCTTTTGTTGGGGCCACAGATTGTACCCAGTATGCCCAGGCACCTCCTGATCAACAAACAAAGGTGCAGACTTGCATTCACTTGGGGACCAGGACTCAAAGGCCTGAAGCAACCCTTGTTTCAAAGGGGGTCACCTCAAGCAAAAGCCTCCTTGCCGTCCTTGTCGGTCTGTGACTCTCTCAGCTGGGCATCAAAAACTGGATCCACACAAAAAATTCTCTATCCTGATTTGTGGCCCCATCTTTCGTCCAAGACAGTAGCAGGGGTACACACTTCACGTCCCAGTGCTTTCCGGCCTTCTACCTTCACTGAGGTCCTAGTTGCCAGCAATGCCTGTGCTGGTTCCCTTCACCTTGGCTTCAAGCTAGACTGGTGCTAACTCCCCAGGCTGAATGTGATGTCCGGGCCCCTCTGGCAATGGTTGTAGGGCAGCAGATATCTATTGGTGGACAGAACAAAAAATCTTTAGACAAGACAATCAAATAATCTATCAAGCAGAGAGGATAGTCCATTTCCAAATACCTTCTCCTTTTTAGCTTGGGGCGCCCCATACATTAGCAAGGCACCGAAGAACCACTTCATCTATCTGAGAGTAAAAAAAACAACCCTGGACCTATTAGTGAGTATAAAAGGAACTTTTTGGTGAACTGACAAGAGTAAAACGTTACACTATTTGAAGCAGCCAAGGAAGTCTATGTTTATTTACTAAATTCTGAGGGAAAAAGAAAAACAATACGGACATACTCTAAATCCTTACATTTGTGTATTCCTATATTATTCATCTGAAGAACCTCAAGAAAGGGAAGTTTTAGAACAAGCATTCTTCTGTGCTTCTTGTCTTAACAAGCTTGTGTTTCATAAGTCATAACCTTTCACTACTTGTACAGGACTGCAGACACTTCTAAAATGATTTATCTTACATAAAAACACCTACATTTTATGCTTAGGACCATGCTCTCATGTTATAGGCGCGGCGGGAAAATCTAAAACTGCTAATTTAAGAAGGATCCTGTCAGCTCAATTACACAGACTAATAAGAGACTAATAATGCCTTGACAAAACTGTATGTAGCATAAAAAATAACTAACAATAATGGTGTTATCACCTGAGAATTTTAAAACAAAAACTACCCACATATAGTTCCCCTTTAAAGGTCAAATAAGGGAACATCAATCTAGACTACTCATCCGTTCATAATTTCATCAGACAGGATAGGCAGTAACATGGCGTATTTTTAATTCATTTTATTAATCTTAACAATTTTAAAACAGTATTACTGAATAATCAATTAAACGTCTCATGGCCGTTCCTAGACAACTTAGACAGGCTCAAGAGAGAGTGAGAAAAAGAGAGAGAGAGAGCATATAAATCAAGAAAAATGACAATGTATTACTTAATTGTGCTTACCCTTAATTTGCCCAGGAGCTAATCTCCCTAATCTCCTCCCTCATTCGACAGCAGGTAACCTGAAACAGGTGACCTTCTGTCGACACTATCTACTCCTATGTTTGGCAGCTGGGCACAAACAAACTTATAGGAGGTAAATAGCACATTTGAGCTAGCTAGAAAACATTAATAACCAACTACCAATTCCTTTAGCAATTGTACTAGTGTAACATGAGGGCGCATGAATGCAAACTGAATTTCATAGCCTTTGAATCTGGCCCTAGCTCCAGGAAGGCTTAATCAAGGCCATAACTTTAGTGAAACAACTAAGTAAATTCTTCTATTTCTTAAATGTGGTTAAATTACTAATGGTGATATCCCTAATATTATTAACAAGAATTGAGAATTGATTTTCACCCTAATTTCCCTAGGCACATTATAGCCTCAGACATCATTAGAGCAAAATTTACATTTACCTGTAGCTTTCATAGTGTAATGTAGAAATCACATACTGTCACAGTGGCTCCCATGCGTGAAATTTTTACATGCAGTAAGGCTGGTCAGTTCTAAATACAGAACTTGGCCTTTGACCCTTAACCTGCTGTCCCCTGTCAGTATGGCTATTCCATGCGGTCTTTCCAATTCAAAGGAACTCTGGAGAAGCACAGCTGAAAAGCAGTCCTGTTCTGTGCCTGGGAGCTAATAATTTTATACTAATTTTCATTCGTGTGCAGTGTGTGATGTGCTTTCTAGCAGTTTAGATGCCAGCTACTTGTTATGCAGTCGCATGTGTGCACCGCTGAAACCTAAGATCAGTTTGAAAACAGCCCTGGGTGCCAGGACTGCTTTTAAAAAGTAAATTGTGCCCAAAATCGACTTTGGTGGTAGGAGCACTTAAAAATGAATAACCTACAATGTTTTAGCATATTAGGGACCCCCAGGGTCTCCCCTAGATATCCCAGAGGTGGGGGATCAGAAATGTATAAGGTACACCCTTATAAAATAAGTTTTTATATGCCTGGGTAAAGTGAAATTTCACATTGCACTCCCCACATTGTGGTAAAAGTGCTGCTCAAATTCAACTTTGATGCTAGGAGCTTATATATTTGTCACAGTAGGATTATTAGACATTGAAAAATGCAAAAACGATTTTAGTGCAATTATTTTTAATAAACAATTTTTTTTTCTTCATATAATCAATTTTTTTTTAATAATGATCACTAACCCTTTTGATGTTTCCACATATGAAAAGCAACAAGAAAGAAAATCCTTTCTACTTTATCCAAAATAATGAAGCTGTATTTGTAACTTTTAAAATCAGTAGTTTTGTGGCCGAGCATAGCCATGTGTTGTTTACTCAGCTGTGTTCTTACGACCAGCAAGCCTCAATTTCCACGCCTTTTTCAGGAGAAAAACCCTTTGCTGTATTCTAATGTCCTGAAAAAGTTTGATCTCTGTCTGTTTTGACAGACAGCTTCCTTCGGTACAGACAGCTTTGAACAGCTGTTTTTTTTTAAAAGCTCTTTTTCTAGTGCTGGAAATTTGAGCACGGTGAAATCTATTTAAAACACAGTCATTCCAAGCCGGCACAATTCTATCGTTTTGTAATGTAAAAAGAGGCGCTTTTATTTCAGCAGCAACCATTTTACTCAGATGATGTGAATGCCTTTTAATATTAATACCTTAAGGATAATGCTGTAACATTTGGTATTTAGTCTTAGTTTGAAAGCACACAAATTCGTTTTTTTTTTCTTTCTGTGAGGCCTATTTTTTTCCTATTGAGTGTCAATTCTAATTTCTCTTGTGGCAATATTCACACATCTATACTTTGTTACTGTTTTACTTCTAATGGTAGCGTGCAGCTATTTAGCATATGTTATATAATTAATTCCTTGAATTCTAAAATGTAATTCTTTCAATGACATTTGCATAACAGAATGACGACAAAAAAACAAATTGAGCTCATTCCAGACATTTTCAAGAAGGGGGCCCACACACTCAGAGCACACAACACTGCTTGCTAAGGCAAGCCATTCTCACACAAAAAACATAGTCAGTACTTACTGAAACAAATATTTTCAAGCAGCACCACCGGTTTCAATCCACAACCACATGGACACTCAAAAAAACAATTAACCCACAAATTAACACTTAGGACAAAAGCAAGAGACAGCTCACAGACTGTACTCAAAGCAAACCATTTGTAAATACCAATTGTAAGTCATATTTACAAACGAAAGGACTCTAAAAAAAAAGTACAGAGATTACACCAAGACAAATAGACAGCCAAAAGACTGCCATGTTCAAAAAGACAGGCTCGCGCCTCAAACTCTTTTCCAATAATACACCAAATTACCAGTTGGGCTGGCAGATCAGGATCCTTCTTTATATATTTATTCCATACTGTACTATACATTATGGAAGAAATACCATTTTTAATATACCTAAACCCATTTAGGTATCCCCTCTTAGGGAGTCAGCTGAGTACTTCCTAAATCCATATTGGTACTTCCAAGACAGCAACACTTTCTACAAAGTGTGCTAGGAGCAGGCATGCAAAAATATTATAGCATATATAATATTATACTCTAGTGACACTTAACACAATTTGTGCCGTTTAAGTTTTCAAAGTTAGAGAAAAATCTCCTCATTACCTGCCTTCATTTGCTGCAGCAAACAAACAAACAAACAAGAATCTTGGCCAAGCTAATCCAAACAAAAGTGTTGCTACAACAACCTTACCAAACCAAAGTCTCCAACCTCCACCTGCCAAGTTCTGAGTGACCTAACAGTCATTTTAAAATACTCACACCAAAGAAGATCTCAGTCGGGAGCGGCCCAAACCTGGAGGGTCCGATCGGGAAAACGGGAAAATATGTTGGTCTGCAAAGACAAAGGGTCTTCCTCATGCAGGGTACCTCCTCAGTAGATTCCTGCCTTCCATCCAGACCACTCCCTTGGATAGCCGCTTCTCCGATGAGGTCCACGTCGGGCGCCAATTTGTAGAAGAAAAAACCTTTCTAGGGGTTCACTGATGCACCTGGTCCTTAAACCAACAAAGAAGAGATTGGCACGGAAGCTGGAATATCAAAATAACAACTTTATTAACCTCACATGAGGGAAACTGTGTCAATACAGTACCCGCAGGCCACTGTATGAGACAGTCTAAGGAGTACAAAGACTCTGGGTCTTTTATGCCCAGTTTATAGCTGAGTTAGCATGTAGACTCAAAAAGAGGCGGTACAAGTGCACACATGAATAGCTAGTTACATATAAGGATACATAAGAATTGCTTAGTCAACAGAGTGGGAGGGCTTACAATATAGCTAATATTAGTTAAAATAGCCTGACAGTTACTCTAAGAGCAGGTGCATTCTAGCAGCTAGACCTTTCTGAGCATGTGCAGTGCTCTGGCTCAGTACTGAAGGAGTTAACTGTAGCAGATGACACAAGCAGAATACAAGGGCAGGCAATAGTGAAGAGGGAGAAAGCACATGGCGAGCACATGGCTAACTAAAATGGCTGCCAAAAACAAAATGGCTTCAGCTGATGCTAACAACCATTGCAGCTAGTTTTCCACACAGGTAAGGGTAAATGAGGATCCCCCAAAGATGCAAGTAAGCCACCAGGGTTGCCACCACCTTGGCGAACACCCGCGGGGCAGACCTCAGGCCAAAGGGCAGGACCTGAAACTGAAAATGACGCCCCTGAAGTCAAAACCTCAAGTACTGACGAAAGCTGGGGTGGACCGGGAAATGATAGTAGGCATCCTGGAGATCGAGGGTGCACAGGAAGTGACCTGTAAGCACCAACGGAATCACCAATTGCAGAGTCTCCATTCAGAAGGGCAGATGGAGCACAAATTTGTTGAGAGCCTTCAAGTCGAGGACTAAACAGAACCCCCCCATCACTTTGAGAACCAGAAAAATCATAGAGTAAAACCCCCTCCCCACCTCCAGAGGAGGAACTTCCTGAATCGCCCCCTTCTTCAAGAGAGAATCGACCGCCAGAGACAACTCCGACCACTTGACGGGACAGGATGGCCAGGGAGTCGGACGAATCCCTGAGGAGGCCCTGAAAACTCGATGCGGTACCCCTGATGAACAATGTCCAGAGACCACACATCGGAACAGGACTGCAGCCATGGTGGGAGAAAGAACTGTAGCCACCCTCCTACCAAGAATTCTGGAGGCCCTGCCATATAGTCAGGAACTAGGTTTTGGTGGGGGGGATTTAGCTTTTTGATCCCGACCCCTACCTGAAGAAAACCTCCCTCGACCCCTGGAAATCTGCCGACGAGAAGGAGGGTGAAAGAAAGACTTAAATTTGGAAGAAGGAGTCGCAGTGGAGGGCTGCTTAAAGGAAGAAGAGTGCTTTTTCTCCTTAAACAGTTTACACAATTTGCCCTCCAACTCCTCCCCAAACATCATGGTCCCCTGAAAAGGCAAGCGCAAGGCGCAAGCCTTCTGAGCAGAATCAGTCTTCCAGTCCTTCAGCACCAGATTTCGATGGGCCGCCACCCCTGCTCCACTGAAAAGGTCTGACGCCCTCACCACGTCGAAAGACACATCAGATAGGAACTCCACCTGCCACTCGATGTGCTCCAACAGCCCAGAACAGTCAGAATGATCATCCATGGACTGATACAGAGCCTTGATCTCGGAGATCAGAGACTGAGTGCCGTAAGTACCATAGATGCCAGCCCTCAGAGCCAGATGAGACCCAGAGTACACCTTCCTAAGGGAAGCATCTACCTTTTTGTCAACATGATCATTAATCACCGCATCCTCGGCCAAGGAAGTCCGACCCACAAGATTAGCCACAAAGGAATCAATCAGGATAGAGTCAGGCAATTCCTTAGACATATCCTGAAGCGGGTAAAGTTTTGCCATAAATCTGGGAAGCATGATACTATCAGGATCCTTCCACTCATGCTTCAGCACTTCACGGATATAGGGATCGACAGGTACATTAACCATGGCTGAACTTTGAAAGTGCCTCAGCAATGAACCACCAGAGGTGCTGGACGTTTCATCATCCGCAAAACCCATGTTGGATATGACATGTTTAAGCAAATCAGGCAAAATATCTCTGTTCCACACCCCCCATCCAATCCTCCTCAGAATCAGATGAAATAGAGGAATGTACAGGAAGAGAGCCCTTGGAACGGAATTCCCCCTATCTCACGCAGAGTTTCTTTTATCAACCACTTGATACGAAAATCCTCCTCCTCCCTGCGACATTTAGACAACGCCGGAGAACGGGAAGAAGAAGAGATAGAGGATGAGGAAGAGGAGTTTTCCACATGCCTGCTTTCCCTGGAATGCTTCCCCATGACAGAGAACCAGATGCCACTAGGCACCCCTTAACTCAAGGAACCCTGGGAGGGTCTTCCACAGATGCACCAACCAGTCCTGACCCTGTGTACAGCACCTTTAGGAAGGGAAGTAAACAGGCCAACCACAAAGGACAGGAATCCAAGATCACCTCAGCTCTGAATATTCAGCCTACAGCACCTGGAATTCCTCCACAGATTCCCAATAAGGTACCAACCAGGCCCGACCTTGTTGAACTTCTGAGAACATATCCCAGATCAGGTGCTGTCAGGGAGGTATGGCCGTAGGCTGCTCGCAAAGACTCAAAGAACGAGCAGGGCATACATCCGACAGCAGGCGGGGGCACAAAACCAGCCAGGCCGCCTGATCTTCCAAAGAAAAAACAGCAATATTAGCCACAATGCACTAAAGAAACAACCGCTATGCGGTACTCACCACAGTCGTCTCCTAAGTACGCGACTCGCGCTAGAGACCGGCAACACAGTGCCTGACTTCCAGCCACGCCAGTCACCTGGAAGTCAGGCCAAGCGACCCGGAAGCGAAGCTGCTCCCTGGAACCACCATGATGCGGGGGAGTCACACCGCGCCTCCTGACATGCCCGGTAAGCCGGGAAGCGTGGACCAACTTCCCCTGTGCACTATGACAGCTCAAGCAGGAAGAAAAAACCCCAACTCCTCCCAAGCTCAGCAGGAAAGGAGATGAGGCGGCACAACGATCCCACTGCCTGGCAGCAAAAAACCATGGGGCATATTCTCAAGGACTTATTGCCGATTTATCGGCACTTTAGCACCGCAAAAGTGGCGATAGACTTATCGCCCTATTCTCAAGCTGGTGCAAACTGCCGATATCGCCAGTTTACCAGCGATAGCTGCCGCAAAAAACATCGCCACGGATGAGTGCGACAACTAACGCTAATGATATGCAGAGTAGGCATTTCCGTGCAAAAACACACGAAAACACAACTTCGCGAGATTCTCAACAACCAGCCAGATCTACGATGCGAACCAAGAACAGGCGATAAGGCGCGTTAGCAGCAGGGATTTAACACTTGCCTTTTGCTGGTGTTAAGCAGGATGACTACCTGCAGTATGAAAGGGAGCCCAGCCCAGAGCCACATCTTGTCGTGTGGTTTGTGTTCTTTTGCCTGCTTTGTTGTGCTAGCTTAGGCCTGGCTGCCATCTTGCCTCTTTTGCACACGTTCCTTCTGACTTTGTATTTTAGTCTCTGATAGTGTCCGGCTAAAATAGAATTGTTTAGCCTTTTTGTCTTTTCCTTGTGGGTTTTGTCTGCACAGTTTGTACAAGGTCGCATACCAACGTCCCTTGCCCTTGCTGATTTGGTCAGGCCCTCACACTCAGACATAACACGAAATACTGGAGAAATTCATGTGCTTTTAATATAGGGATTTTTCGCTGTATGAGGACACTTGGAGAGAACCTTTCCAGAGAGAAGAACTGTGCTTGTCTGATGATGTAAACCGTACATCTATTTCTTGAGGTATGGGGGTCCGCATGTCAAAGCCCAGAGGTCTTCTATTTTTATAATAAACTAGTTCTTAGCACGGGGAGGGTGGACAGGTCATTTAGCCTTCTTTCCACTGTCTTTATAAAATGCTATCCCCGTTTGTATTCTATGGAATTGTAACAATGTTCACTATTTTATCATTATTTACAATGCTGATAGTACTAGCACGTGTACTGTATCTTAGAGCACGTTAGTTGAAATAAACATTTTAAACTATACAGTGACTCTTATTACGCATGTTGTGGACAGGTACGAGTGAGTTACGAAAGAGTGTCCTTGCTCCCGCGAGTCCTGAGAGAGAGAGATACCGTGTTCTGGGTTGTCTAATCATTGGTAGCTGCGCTGCTAATGAGACGCTAATGCTATCCGGGTTGGGGTGATAGGTACTAAGGTTTATGGTTGGCTCACCACTATACTCTGAGGTCCTATTATCCTGTGCATAGCTCTGTGTATGTGCAGAATCCCTACGACATGGCGCCACCAACGAAGTGGGCTGCTTATCTGCGAGACGCTTGATTAGTATTTGTGCTTGTCCACAACACCCTTCACATACGTTTCCGGAAGCGGGTGTGAAGGGGATACCTCCTATATTGATGTTTTTATAGGTTCTTTCAAGCTTGAAGTTATTAAAAGGTGCTAATATTAACCCAGCAAAGTGCTGCCTAGTAATAGGTTGTCGGTTCTTATTAGCCATAATGGCTGTCGAAATTGCGGCACATAGCCGCGCAGCACTCAAAGCCCATTTAGCGGCATATGGAGTGCCTGACGCGGGTGTCGATCTGATCTTCGTGGTACAAGCAGATCCAGCTTACCATTTTGAAGTATTTTACTCGTGGATCACCTTTGAAGCGGTGGATGGGACTGACAATACGTTCCATAGTTATGAAGCCACCGCCCTTCCATTACATTATGTTCCATATCGGACTCTTGAAGTACCGCTCACGGCTTGGCAACAACGTGTTTGGTTTGATGGCGCCCTCCCCCAACCGACTACCTCGGTTCGTTTAGGCCCCTTATCAATTGACGGGGCCACTTGGCCTGTTTTGGCCGGGTATACCCCACATCCGCGTTATATGACGCTACCGCTCGCGGACCTACGTCTCTTGCAATCATCTTTAATACGAGTGCATAGGGCGTTAGTACAGTATGGGCTGGGCAACATCCAGGCAGCCCCGCCTGGAGTTGCGGCACATCCAGCTGGGCCTGGGGGCGTAACCATAAGTCCCGTCATGGTTAATTCGGTGATGGGCAAGCGCCCACAACATAAGGATGATTTACCTTATTGGCTTGCAGAGAAATTTGACCAGCTGGAGGCTGTTTTCCCGAATACGTCTCCTGTGGATAAACACAGGATATTGACGATTAGTTTGCCAAAAGATTTAATTCCCGACTTGAAAGATTGTAATAACTGGGGTAAGGTGTTCGCTGCAGTATATGCGAAGTGTTTCGGCACTCCTTCCATGACAGTTCTCCCCTCTGTAATCAAACGAGTACAGGATGAACATGGCCCTGAAGCGGCCGTGGAATTAGGGATGAGACTAGTGGTAGTGTTCGATGTAGTGGCTGAACTAATCCTTGGCAATGTCAAGGGTGATGCAGTTAACTTTCAAGTAGTTAATGCTTTGGCTTTAGTCCCAAAATTAGACAAGCCACGCGAATTACCGAAAATTATTGCACAGGCTTATAAAACTATAGGCCGCAATAGCCTGGGAGTTAAACCTTTTGCTAAAACACAAGCTCCTACGCAACCACCACAAAAAGCTCAATCTGAAAAAGATGAGAAACCGTTCTTTACTAAAAAGAACTGGCGATTGAAAAAACAGGGTAAGCAACAGAAGAAACCGGGGTCGCGAGGCGCTTCCCCAGTTTCCGAATCTTCTGAACGCACATATGATTTGCGCGATAGAGCGAGAATAAAATCTCCAGAGAGATTTCAAGCTCCTGATTGGCGTTCTCCTCGTTCATTGCAGGCACCAATGTCGACACAGACTGGTGGAGGAGATCGCCAAGACAGAGGTAGGGGTCGTGAGACCCCGCCAGGACGAGACCAACCTCGGCCACAAGTCAGAGGGACACAAGAAGAATTTCCGCATTCTCGCCCACAGTTTCAGAAGAAAAAAGTTGCAGCTGTAACAGCAAAATATGCCTCAGACGGTGAGAACGAGACTCCTGAATTGGACGTGGGCAGTAACGCTGCAGGACAGCGCCGCAGAAGTTACCATACTGCGGGAGGCGCTACGTCCTCATGTACTGGCGACAGCAACTGAAACTTTCATTACTGTCGAGACCGCTGACACCCGAGTGACACCCCCTGACAGACTATATCGTATTGTCCTTCAAATTGAAGGGGACATACAACGTGTAATTAAAGGGATTTTTTGGGAAAATCTAACCTCTTCATATGACATTTTGTTAGCAGAGGCAGATTGGCCGCCCCCATTCGTACTTGCTGCTCGTAAAGGGGAGGAGGTAATCCTTCCGAGCTTTTCTCGCCACGTCCCCAAGGACAAAGCGGAGGCGCTTACAGCTGAGTGGGCTATAGCCTTGGCTCCGGCGTTATACCGTAATCACGTGGGATGGGATGTAAATTCACCCTCTCATGAAATACCTTTGCGGTCGATGCCTCAGCCACAACCCCAATATCCCATTAAACGAGAAGCTAAAGGTCCCGTTTCCGAAATTCTGACACAGTTAGAATATCAAGGAGTAATAGAAACATGCGTATCACTCATGAATAACCCCCTTTTCGCGGTTTCTAAACCAGATGGATCGTACCGCTTAGTTTTAGATTACCGACATTTGAACTCTCATTGTCGGACCTTTGCGGTGCAAAACACCCACAGTTCTGCGCTTGTAGACAGTCTTGTTCGTAAAAAATATAAAACGACACTTGACTTATCCAATGGATTTTACACGCACAACTTAGACTGGGAGTGTAGCCAATGGAGCGCTTTCACTTCCGGCGGGAAACATTTCAAATTTAGGCGTTTACCTATGGGCTACAAAACAGTCCAGGTGTATTCGCTGCCCGTGTTGTCTCTTTGTTAGACGGCATAGACCCAGATGCGTGTTCGTACGTCGATGATATTTATCTAACCGACGACGAGTTATACCCACATCTTACTAGAGTGGACCGCATTATTCTCGAGTTTGCGGTCCTAGGTTACAAGTTTAACTTTGCCAAATCTCACATTGCTGAATTAACAGTTTTGTTTTTGGGCTATGAGCTCAACAATGAAGGTAAGGGCTTAGCCCCTCATTTCTTGGAGAAATGCGCACTTTTGTGTCCTCCAACCACACTGAAGAAACTTCAGTCTTTACTGGGTTTTCTGAATTTCGGGCGTACTTATATTCCTGAATATGCCCAGCGTATCAAGCCACTTTATGCTCTGATACAGCCCGACTTTTCAAAGTCTTGTTGGCTACCTGAACATTCCTCTATACTGCAGTCTTTGCAGTCAGATCTACTTGAATCTAAATTTCTATTGACACGTGACAACCACACTAACCTGGTGATTAGAATAATACCAGGGGGAGTTGGTTTTACGTACTTAACCTTTAATGAAGGTGACACAGTACCGATTGCATACAAGTCACATCTTTACACTTCGGCAGAGCTGCGATTTTCCTCTGTAGAGAAAGTGTTGCCAGCAGTGCAGATGGCGATTCTAAAAGAACGCGCCCTGGCACAGGGAAAACGCATCTTGGAGGTAACACCATATCCTGCCCTAGAGGCAGTGACAAAGGCAAGTGTTCCAAACTCAAAAGCTTTGCACCCCCGTTGGATACAATGGGCTACTTCTCTGACGTCTCCGGATGTCACATTTATCTTTGATTCTTCGCTTCAGACACAGGAGTTCTTACAGTATGAATTTGTTCATCCTCCTCCTCTGTCTTTGCTACCGCTTGAGGAGTACGAATGTATTATCTATACCGATGGTTCGGCACAACCGGCCACGGGTTCCAAGCATGCTTATTCAGCGGCC
This sequence comes from Calotriton arnoldi, assembly GCA_963921515.1. NCBI lineage: Eukaryota > Metazoa > Chordata > Amphibia > Caudata > Salamandridae > Calotriton > Calotriton arnoldi. The sequence goes on along the minus strand of CAWUFW010006247.1, from coordinate 937,839 downwards.
TGTGCTATGGTTGCAGGTACTATGGTGAACGGCAAGTTCAAACAGACTGTAGTGCATACTCAGGCACTAGGAGATAGTACTGCACAATTGGCCGAGCTGCGCGCTTTGGTGCTAGCACTTGAGTTTGTAAATCCAGACGTGACTACTCTTATAGTATGTGATTCTTTTTACTGCGTTCAGTCTTTCAATGACAACCTATTCTTTTGGTCGCAAAACGACTATAGAGATGCAAAAGGCAGCACTATTAAGCATAAGACGCTTTGGGTTCGAGTTGCAGATTTTAAACAACGTCTGCCTCTCACGCAGGTAATTCACACACTTGGCCACCAGCGTGTGGGCGCACACGCTGTCGGTAACGGCTTGGCAGATGAAGCTGCCAAGTCAGCAGTAGCAACGTGCACAGTAGCAGCAGTTACAAGATCCATGACTAAAATAGATAAAGACATTTTGGCAGCTATAGCTGCAACAAAGGAAGGTAATAATTACCCAAGGGGTTTTCCTTCCAAGTACTTTTATCTTTTAAGTCCCGAACAGACTCCTTATGTTAGCATTCCAGACGTTGGGGATCGGCTGATTCCCAACGCGGACCGCAGACTTTCCTTGATAACTGCCGCACACGAAGGTATGGCTTCGGCTCATGCTGGAGTATCTGCGACGGTTTCCATCTTGCAGCAGCGCTACTGGTGGCGTGGTTTATATAAAAATACCCGTGCTTATGTGCTTTCTTGTGACGTTTGTCAACAAATTAAGCCTTCCACGGTTACTAGGCCGCCACAGACACCGCTCTGTATTTCAAACAGACCTTTAGTGTGTGTTTACCTGGATCACTGCGGTCCATTATCGTCTGACACTGCATATAAGTACATCTTAGTAGCAGTGGACTCGTGCACATGTTTCATTTGGGTCTGGCCACAACGGAGTGCTGATGCTCGAAACGCCATCAGGGATTTGCGTGTCTTTGTGGGAATTTTCGCTTGTGGCACCTTCTATTCTGATCAGGGTCCAGCGTTCGCCTCTAAGGCTTACAAGGATGCAATGGGGTCACTGGGGGTGCAGGTGAAATTTTCGTCTCCGTAACGGCCTGAGGGTAATTCGATCGTTGAACGAATGAACCGTGACTTAAAGCAATCCTTGACAGCTAGAGTCTTAGGTACTGGCAGAAACTGGCTGGCCCATTTGTATGGCGTACAACGTGCACTTAATAATCTCCCTAGAAGATCTCTGGGTGGGCGGACCCCATACGAGATGCTCTTCGGCATCAGAATGTTTGTACTCGACCTTGATGGTCTAGACATTGGGGCGCAAGCTAGAATCTTTGATGCAGATAACCATTCTAATATGTTCCAGAACTTACAAGAAGCTCGAGACAAACATGCAATTGGACATTTACCTTCAGCCACTGACGCTGCGTTGCAGATTCCGGTTGCCGGCTGGCTTCCAAAGGTTGGAGATCTGGTCCGAGAAAAGGTGGAGAATAAAAAGGAATTTGGCCCCTCTTATCGTGCACCGGTTCCAGTCCTTGGCTTGAAGGGTACTCGTACAGTCATCTTACCACAGCTTCCTGGTCGCAAAGAGAACAGATTCATCTCAGTGGAAAATGTCAAGCTACAACGTCTGGCCGATCCTGAATAGTATAACACCTGCGGTTTCATGTCCGGCAATATCTAGGGCACATATATATCGTCCTGCAAGCCGACCTGACCCTGACGTTGCCATTGAGATGGACAATTTGCCTGATCGTTTGCTTAATTCACCATGCACTGAGGAGACAGAATATACCTATCCCACCACTGAGTCTGTGGCTCATCTACCCACGACGCCACTTAGCCCAACACGTTATTCTTTTGATTCGGATTCCACCTCAACACGTGTCCCGTCCAAATTCAGTGTTTTTGTATCCTGGTTTAGAGACAATTTTCTGATCACACCCTGGACATACATCTGGCTGGTTCTATTTTTGATTTTTCTGTTCATGACTATTGGCTTTATTACAGTTTTGTTTTTGCTTATTAATGGTCACTACTTGCCAGAACGCTCTGCGGTGAACTGTGTAATGGGAACTTTGGCTCCGCATTCTTCATCACACATCATGAAGATTGACCACATTTTTGTGAACATTTCGGCTTTTCCAGTCGCTGATGGCATTGTATGGGATGCAGTCAATTTCCAAATTCATGGACCAACCGAGATTGTTAATGTACCAAATGTTCTCCGTGTTTCAATGGGTGATGTTTTAAAAAGTAATATTCATTCTGACGATTGGGATGTGCATGCTGTTGAATCATTGTTTTCTGATTTGAAATATTATGCTGCATTTAATGCCGAAGATTTGTATTTAAATTCTGCAAATTATGCTGACCTATATTGTTACCAACATTGGGGGAACCATTTTCTCCATAAACCTAGCGCTTTTCGAGGTCCTTTCAATTATACCCAATGGGAACATTGTCCCACCCCTTTGAAAGGTAGTTCCCAAACTCTTATAAATAAGTTTTCCTATTTCACGGATTTTAATCGGTCTAACCATGGGTCATATTATTTTAAATTAAACACAACGTCCACTCAGAAAATTATGTTGACTCACACCAAATTGCTATATTTAGGTTCCTTTTTAAGCGCCTTGGCAGTGGGTGGGTATGAATATTGGCTTGCCACCATAGACTTAAAATCTATTTGGGGTTCCAAAGAATGGCAGGTGCAGGGCTCAGAAGCTTTGCACCGTGCCTGCCTTATCCCGGCACAGATCCTGTTTTTAAATCAAACAATTTATCAAATGACTTGTTGGGGTTTGGCTACTTCTAAACAATTAAATGCACCTTCTGTTCCTGTATTGTCTTCCACTCACAATGAAAGCCTGCTTTTTAATATTTCCATGGCAAATCTGCAGGCTTTGTTTCAAAACAATTCGTTTAACATGTCCACGATTGTACAGTCACCCTGGTTGGCTTGGCCCCTAGCTTCTAATGCCTGCCAACTGCGTTTTCATGACACAGATCCTGGTTATAAACAGGATAGGCCGGACCCCAGGTTTTCTGGCACTCGTACTGTTACCACCTATTCTGTTAGGAAATTGTGTAAGCAATGGTTGCAGCATTCTTCTTTGAATTCTGTTAAACAACATTTGTCCCTCCTATCAGGCAACATTGATCTGTCCGATTTTGTACTAGGGCCCCATGGCCCCAGGCCCAAGCGCTTCATCTATGAAACTTATAATGAACTCTGGAAGATTTCACAAATGGAAGCTGCTTCCCGTCTTCGGGAAATAGATCAAGCAAATTTAGAAAAGGTGCTTGCTGTTGTTGACAATAGTATTAATACCCTGTCTTCCCGTGTTTACACATTGGGGAATATTATTTCATCTGTGATTGATATTGTACAGGATGATGTTTCTGTGTTGTATCATGGTCAAAATCAGTTACGTTCAGTCATGCAGTTTGCATGGACTTTGCAGACACTTAAGATGGGTAAAGTGCCTTGGCACTTTTTGAACACCTCGACCCTATTTCTGCCTTTTAATTTAACTGAGAAGCAACTATTTATGTCCATGAAAGATGCTACATACACACTGTTGCATATCGAGAAAGTAGAGCCATTACCGTTCTCTGTAGCGGAATTGGATTCTGCTGTGTGGCTAGTGCACGGGGTTATAGCTTTACCTTTTTCTTTATTTGAGTTCAGTTCCTGCATGAAGCATTGTCCTGTCGGTCGTTTTCAGCCTTTGGGAAGTGCTTTCCTGCATGAACTTTGGTCCCTGCCTTTCATGTATAAATGCCTCAGGGACGGGAAGGAGGTTTTTCTCACGGGGGAGTCGTGCGATTCTACTGTGGGTAACTCCCTTGTTTGTGAACACATTAAATTGCACGGAGCTTGTAATGTTACTGCTCCGAATCTTGCTTGTGTGTTAAAGGGCATTCCTGTTCCTTCTATTTCTCCTACTTTCACTGTGCTTGCGAATGGCAGCTATCTCCTTCTGAATAACCAGGACTGCTGTGGCATGCTGGCGGGCATTCCCTATATTGTAACGGTTTCCCACAGGGTTGTCTGCTGCAAGAATGTGCTTTTTCCTCCTCCGCACAGTATTGTAGATAGTTCCATTTGGCCTTCCATTCCGACTTTGAAGGCGAATTTCAATAAATTGAGCAGAATAAAGGCACTATTATTGAATCAGGAGGTTCTGCTCACATCCACCCGGGAGACTTTCATTCTCCAGGTGGCGAGTACTCATAGTGAGATGCAGGCCCTTTTGAACACGAATCTCCCACAGCATTTCGGTGAATTAATTAATCGTATTTTCAATGCATCTCACACTGAAGGGTTAGTGCATTTTTTTAAAGTTGTGGGTTCTGGCCTTGTTACCTCTTTTCGGACTATCTTTGGTGTAATGCCAGCTTTTATTCATTCTATTTTTTCCAGCGTCTTTGGTGGTTTACCTTTGGTCCACGCTTTGGCGGCTGGTGTATTGCTTTTGGTTTGTTTCCTCCGCAATGGCTGCACCTCATGGAATTCTTCACCACCCCAGGCTACTTCAGATGCTCCATGAGCGTCTCCTCGAGGGATTTGGAGCCCTGTCATTGGCCACAATTGGTGTGTCCTATACACTTTCTTTTCGCTTTGCGTATTTCACTTGCGTGCAACCTGTGGTGTCCTGCATCCGATGTCCTTTCACTTGGTCCTTGGATTACTGCCTGTCAAACACGTCTCTGTCACGCCCGGATTTTGTCCAGTTGGTGGACCCCTTAGAGGCCCATGAGCGGGACTGTTCCGGTGTGGACTATATGGCGCGTGCGGCTGCACTTGGCATTTTGGCACAATGGGATCTCTGGGCGGCCGCTCAGACTCTCCTACGACGAAGTTATATTGAGTACCACACGAGTTGTCCCGCAATGCTGTACACTAATTCCTCTTCTGAGGACCACGTTTGCAGTTTTGAGTTGCTGAACTGGATGGCATCTCTTTTTTCTGATGACTCTAACGAGCTATTGTTGGATGGTGTGGCATTTTTCTGCACTTATACATTGGCCCGCTGAACTTTCCTGTTCTGTGCCCGGCCTGCCTGCTGTTTTATTTTTTTTTTGTCCCTTTTGGTCCTGCGTTGGCCGATTTTTAAATTGACTTATTTTTTTGTTTCTGCTCAATCTATTTGAATTCTGTTTTCGTGTCTTGCCTATTGTTTCTTGACTGACCAGGGGAGGGTGTCGTGTGGTTTCTGTTCTTTTGCCTGCTTTGTTGTGCTAGCTTAGGCCTGGCTGCCATCTTGCCTCTTTTGCACACGTTCCTTCTGACTTTGTTTTTCAGTCTCTGATAGTGTCCGGCTAAAATAGAATTGTTTAGCCTTTTTGTCTTTTCCTTGTGGGTTTCGTCTGCACAGTTTGTACAAGGTCGCATACCAACGTCCCTTGCCCTTGCTGATTTGGTCAGGCCCTCACACTCAGACATAACACGAAATACTGGAGAAATTCATGTGCTTTTAATATAGGGATTTTTCGCTGTATGAGGACACTTGGAGAGAACCTTTCCAGAGAGAAGAGCTATGCTTGTCTGATGATGTAAACCGTACATCTATTTCTTGAGGTATGGGGGTCCGCATGTCAAAGCCCAGAGGTCTTCTATTTTTATAATAAACTAGTTCTTAGCACGGGGAGGGTGGACAGGTCATTTAGCCTTCTTTCCACTGTCTTTATAAAATGCTATCCCCGTTTGTATTCTATGGAATTGTAACAATGTTCACTATTTTATCATTATTTACAATGCTGATAGTACTAGCACGTGTACTGTATCTTAGAGCACGTTAGTTGAAATAAACATTTTAAACTATACAGTGACTCTTATTACGCATGTTGTGGGCAGGTACGAGTGAGTTACAAAAGAGTGACCTTGCTCCCGCGAGTCCAGAGAGAGAGAGATACAGTGTTCTGGGTTGTCTAATCATTGGTAGCTGCGCTGCTAATGAGACGCTAATGCTAGCCGGGTTGGGGTGGTAGGTACTAAGGTTTATGGTTGGCTCACCACTATACTCTGAGGTCCTATTATCCTGTGCATAGCTCTGTGTATGTGCAGAATCCCTACGACAATCTGAAGACCAACAGATGCCATGGAGCCAATGATCATGCAGCTCGGAGAACCAAGAGGGCCACAACACCCACCGCCACCCACAGGCCCCCCCCGGACCACTCCCCCGGATTACCACCTAGGCAGTGCAGGACAGCGGACGACCCTAAAACGCACCAGCCCCAGAGACTCAACGCTAGAGTAAGCCATTGGCCAACACAGGCTCAAAAGGACAACCATCCACCTCATCCTGACCCACATTGCCCACAGGCTGACGGTACCAACACAGCGGACAACCCACATCCCCCGCAGACAAATCTACTGGCTGTGCTGCACCTGTTGGCCCCTGGTACCTTCCAACCAACAACTGCCGGAGTCGGAGGAGTCTCACAGCCAGCCCCATCAAACTCCCTCACATATGTCATGGATGCATGTCCACAAAAGCAACGGCGGGCCCCTGTATCCGCACCACACGATAGTTCCAATTCGTACTGCACCTGCGCAACCAACCCCAATGCCAGCCATGCTAGACGCCTCCGTGCCCCATGCCCAAGATCGTAGTAACCGAAATGTGGGCGCGCCAGGTCATGAAGTCCAGTAGTCAACAGTAGTGTAAAAACAGAACTTTATTACAAATACACAAACAAACAAAACGAAAAGCTCAGCCAACGCGTTCCATTCCCAACGGGGAACTTCAACAGGGCAACGTGTCTCCAGAAACCTGTGGGAGAAATGGTGACAATGGTCAAACTTCCGTATAGTCACATGCCTAATCTGGTACAGTGTACTGCACTTGGACAAACCGGAATGCTCACAGGCATGATAAACCATGCATGAGAAGACCATACAGAACTACGTGTGGCTGTAACCGTCGTAGGAATGAAGAGGAAGGTAACGACCACACAAACTGCTGTTACGGTCACATCATGCAGGACTCATCATACCTGAAAGCATCACGGTGTGTGTCAGCTCGATACCCCTGCCCCTCACTCCCCCCACACTGCGCACAAACATCTTGAGGCCACGGAAGGGAACTACGCCATAGCTGGTGTCACGCACATGGTGGGGGCAATTCATAGCACACGTGTATGACTAGTGCCCCCTGCTGACACTGCACACAATCACCGCAACAGCAACCACACGCATGCCATCACTGTGCATACAGAAGTGGACCACCGTGGCCTGTCCACCAATGTCATCGCAAACTCCCCAGGCAGTGTGCATGATCCTCCGCATGTGTCCCAACTCCCGGCTGACATCGCTGGAGCCACTCTGACTGGACAGTTGTTCTTGTCTCAGTATCATGACTCCAGTGATGTCAGCCATGGATCGTTGGAGAGTATGGAGCGGACTGTGGGTGTCCGTTAGGGACTGTAAGTTGTCCCTGATGGTACTCAGACACCCATGTATGGCATCAAGTTTGGCTGCCATGAGGTCGAACTCCACCTGCACCTGATCAGCCATCTTCTCCTGGACCTCTAACACACGGCGTTGGAAGGCCATGTGTTGTTCGTGGGGGTCCTGGGAGACAGCCGGGGTGGTGGCTGCTTCCTGCTGTGTGGTTTGTGCAGGGGGTGGGGTCTCCTCGATGCAGCTGGGCTGCCCTGCTCCTGGAGGTGAGGTGCCGTAGCTGTCCATGAACTCTTGGAGGGCGTCGGTGTCGAAGGTGTGGAGGTCCTCTTCGTCATCAGTGAAGAGCTGTTGGGTCTGCTTTGCAGGAGGTGTTGGTTCTCCCTCTGCAATGTGAAGGGGAGATGCAGTTTAACATTGTGTTCACATGTATGTTGACGCATTGTACAAGTTTACATACAAACTGCATGACAATGTACATTGTGACTGTTTGGGAGGAGCTGCCTATTTGAATGCGGACAGTGGACATTTCGACAACATCACGGATGTGTGTTTGTACTTGTACATTATCATCTCACATTTCCCTGCTAGGCCAAATGTGATTGACCAGTTTCAACACACAAGCGGCACCAGTTGTGTCCTCTGTTCTGTTGTGAACGTGTTGCAGTTTATACCACATTGTTGCCAATGTTGATGTGCTCTGAATGTTATGTGTGTGTGCTGCATTTTGGGAGAGTCGCCCCTGCAGCTCTGATTTGGCTGGCCCTTATCACTTTCAGGCGGTGTGCCTTTGACTTCTGTGCTTATACAGTGCTGAGATGTTGCATTTTTAGGTAAATTGGGCTCTTGGTGGGAGTTGGGACTCTGGGGCATGGTTTGTCCGCAGATGTGTTGTTGATGTCAGGGGTTGTTTGTGCACGTGGATGTGTCAGAGTGTGACCTGCTCCTTTACGGATGTGGTCCACACTCAGCCACCTCAGTGTCGTGGCATGCAACATGTCATGATATATTGACTGCAGCCATGCTATTCGTCATGCAGTGTCACTTGCATTGTCAGTGTGGCTCACAGACACGACGCTTTGCTGGGTTTGGCACATGTGCATGGGTTGGTTGTGAGATTGGTGATGTGTGGGAAGGGTCCCCTCTGGTCACATAGTCGACGGGGGCCTACTTGATGTTTCTAGGTGTGCTGCAGTGTGCCAAGGGGATCAGGGACATGAGCCAGAGTCATTGTGGGTGTGCACTGTGCTATACTTAATTGTTCATGTGTGCCATTGTGCCCATATCCCCCCGTCCCCCCAGTCCCTGGTCGTTACTCACCCTGTTGCTGTTATGTCAGGTCATGTTGAGCAGTGTCTGGTGCCCCAACTCCTGCCACCGTCTCCACACTGATGACTGTGGCCACCATTGCCTCCATCTCATCCAGCTCCTCCTGTGGCGCTGGACTCCCACCTCCAGTCTGCATTGCTGCCTTCTGGTTGTTGGCGAGTTTCTGCTTGGTCTTGCGCTTCACATCATTCCAGCGCCTCTTGAGCTCTTCCATTGTCCTCCTCAGCACTCCGACTGCATTCACCTTGTCCACGATGGACTGCCATGTTGCATTTTTGTTGCCAATGACACAGTGAAGGTGACGAACAGTTGTTGATGGTGTTCTATCACCTCCGTGATCAGGATTCTGTTTTCCTGCGGACTGAACCGCGTCTTCCTCTTCTTCTTGCCCTTCCCTGTCCCCGAGGTCCCAGGCTGCTCCTCCTGGGGGCTTGTGGGGTTCTGGCCGTCCTCTGTACCTGCTCCGACTGCCTCCATTGCGCTTCGCTGTAGTTTGTTTTTTGTTTGTGTTTTATTTTTTCTGCTTTTGTAGTGATTTTTCCTGCCTGACGTGTGTGATTTGCAGGCCTGGCGCTGCTTTTCGCTGATTATCTTATCGCGGTTGGGCCCATTGCAACTTTTCTCGCGTTCAAGTTTGGATTTTCATCGCCGTCCCGGTAATGTTATCGTGGACATTTGACGCGTTCTCTTGAGACTATCGCATGTTACCGCCGTGTTGAGAATACGATGTTAACACGGAGTTATTTTCCTTCGATAGACGGCGATATGAAAACTTGCATTAACCTATTTTGGCGATGTTTATCGCACGTTCTTGAGAATATCCCCCCATGAGTATAGACCCAGGAGCTCCCCAGTTCCTGTCCTCGTCCTATTCTGTCGGAAGACAGTAAAAAGAACAGGAGGAATGCTGGGATAGGTACTCTTTTGTATTCCCAGGGGGAGGGGGTGTGGTAGGGCCAGCATTCCTTCATTCTTTTTTTCTGTCATGAGATAGTATTATCTCACTATTTTATGAATGGGACGAGGACAGGAGGGACCTGGGAGGTAATGAGCAGGGTCGCTGATATATTCGTGCAAATCTGTGAAACAGGCAATAGTTGTTAGCAACCCAAATACATATTTTTCCTATGGGCTGACTATTTAGTCATACCTACACAGTTGCTATAGCCAGTTCTGTTTCTGTAATGTATGTCAGAACAATATTTAGATGAACCCTAAATTCTTGAATCAAAATACACTTACAATGTAACATTAAAACGCTATATATAGGAAAGAATATATGAGTCATTTGTATTTTTGTGGTTACTTATTTATTTTTATAGGGTTATTGAGTAGCATAACACAAATAAGGGACCAGACGGTGAGGAAATTGGAGTTTGGTCAAAGCGCTAATTGGAGTGATCATAAATCACTGGAGGGCATGTGAGACTTAGATGCAGACTGCTTCAGTACACTAGTAAAAGTTATGTTACAAAAAGGATAATCTGCATCATTTTACAATATTTGAGAAGATTTGATAGCAAACATTTGTCCTTTAAGAATCTTATACTTGTGAGGTTAGGAGCTACATAACGTGGGTCCCTCACTCAATCTGGTCAGAGAAAATACAAACTCTAGCAGTAAATAAACAAGCATTTGCAATGCAATAGGTCTCGCATTTACGCAAGTTTGAGCTATTGGCATTGTAAATGACAATGCCTTTTATTTATGTTTAGGTTTTTAAAACATAAATAAAAGGCATTGTCATTTATAAAGCCAATAGCTTAAACTTGCGTAAATGCGACACCTATTGCATTACAAATGCTTGCTAATTGCTCTTTCACTTTGTCGGGGCAAAGACTTTGATACTGTAATTGTGGACGGAAAATTACAAGAACAGATGGATCCAGCATCACGAGAGGCGATTGGAAACGAATGCTGAAATGCATAAATGAAATAAGAAATGTGGGCTGCATCCTTGCTGGCAGAAAACTTTGAGCACTCGTAAAGGGAACGTACAGCGGAAACCAGAAAAACAAGGGCTTCTCAGAGTGCTGCTCTTTGGATAGGTAGTGCAGCACTTCGGTAGCTTCACTTTTTATCTGAGATGCTTTGCAGCACCAGGGTCCGTATCATGATGGCGCTGCACAAAGCAGAACATCTGTTTTTTGTACGTTTGGTGTGTCTTTAGTCCAAATATATGACTCAGAATTTCTTCTTGTTATTGCATGAATTTTAGACAAAACAAGGGGGGAGGAGAGAATTTTTGCGCACTGTTGTGGGTTGTTCTGTCTAAAGTTCATGCATAACCCCCAAAGAAACTCAGAGATGTACGTTTGATCTTTACACACCTAAAGTGCAAACAAGCAGGCGCTGGGCTAATAGGTTTGTGGCATATTTGAAGCACCTCTTGGTGTGGCTGGTATAGTTCTAATAGTACAGTACCAGAACATCTCTGCAATGCTCGTTGGGTTTAACGCTTATCAGCTTGGCTCTCGACAACATTTATCAGCATCGCTGCTCTAAATGTAAAGGCGCACTGATGTTTGGGCGGATTCCCCGGCCCCTCTCAAAGTCTGTGGTTGTCACCAACGATGCGGCAGGTGCAGTGGCACCGGAGCCCAAGGAGTTCTCACAGAGTATTGCTGTATACGTAGCAAAATGATGCAATCAAGGGCGCATTTTCGCTTGCTCTAAGGCTCCTTTCACGCTCACCACGCCACTAATTGTCGCTGGCAATTCCATGGGAGAGAAAGGAGCCCAAATAGGTTCGTAGCAGCTGCAAACAATAGATTGTACAAAGCCTCGCAGAACAAAAATACAAGGTTTGGTTGACAGGACAGCGACGGGCGGCCTACAGTTATTACCCTAGAACGCAGTTTAGCTTGTGAAGAAAGTTACAAAACAAAATAAGCTAAAGGGTTAATTTACAGCGGTAACCAGAAGGGCCATCCTATGGTTGTTGAATGCAGATGTGCGTGAGAGTAATACGATTCATTTAGCGCAGCACCAATGCCGAACTCAGTTCTGGCCATTTCTGTTTTCCGGTATCCTGTTTCCCATACAACAGATGGATTGGAAGCGCTGAGCTCTGAGCAGTAGGCCCATCTGCCGTTGGAGTGAGCACGTTGCAAAAAAACCCCCACTTTAATATTGATGCAGAGTGGCGCTGGTTACACGTGTACAGCCAGCCGCACGCGGACAAACCGACAGCACGGAACGGGCGTCGTGAGAGGGACAGAAGTGCTGGTAGCAGGCGTACGATACCCGTTGCTTAAGAGTGATAATTTACGGTGCTCATTATTTACTGTTAATGTGTGCTCCTATGAAAACAATGAGAAGACGATCTTTATTTTATATATAAAAAAAAAAAAAATCACCGTAGTATCCTGCATCCCAAGTACGTTAATGAATGGAATGGTGACAACAGATGAAAAAGTTATCATAAACACATACGTTAACCAACCACCATTCGAAAATTATGGAGTGCGATTCAGAAAGTGACGTCGTTTGGTGAGAGCGGAGACCAGTGCTTCAAGTGGTGCCAGACAGGAAGCCAGACAGGAAGCGCCGGTCCCGGGTAGAGAGCAGTGGAGCAAGGCGTCGGGTGAGGGCAGGAAGCTGGCAGATGTGCCAGCGGCGGCAGTGTGCAAACTTCCTCTGGGAATGCGAGCAGCAAAGAAAACAAGGAAGTAGTCCCTAAATAAAAAGATAACAGCCCAGCAGCATAACTAAACTGTAGTTGGTCGGTGCTGCTTCCTACAAAAACGGAAGTGACGTATCGGATCGCCAGTCAACAATAAGCCAGATAAGAAAAGCAATGCCACAGTTAACCAATGGCAAGCGGCAGGAGAAATTACCCTCCATATTCTGTTTACTACAGGTCTTGCGACAGCGCATGCGCGGTCTAGGCTCGACTTAAAAAGTACCAGTACCTCCTCAACAACCTTACTCTCAGAAACATTCGGATACGTATTTTACAGTGGAAAATATCTTTATATGTTTGCATTTAAACTTTAACCAGTGAGGGCTTGTCGAGGTTTTCTACCTGACACAAATTTTTTCTTTGTAATTAATGAATATGATAACTTTGGATGATGAAGGAGGAATACCTCTCCAACAATTTTAAATTAGAACGTGTTATACTCTCAATTGGTGCTTAATTTCACAAAATAATCAGTAGTCGCTCAGAAATTATTTCCTTGCTGAAAAAGGAATTAACCTGTTTGCAGTCATTACTTGACCATTCATTTTTAAAATCTATGGCTGACACACCAGACATGCGTCCAAAAGTGCAAACACCCCCAACAGATGAGTAATGTACATGAAAAAAATATATCAGTTTTGTAAAAGGAAATCGAAGTTGCATTCAAGTGTGTATGTTTGAGATTCACATGGGTATCAAATAAGGCGGACACTCTGAAAAGATAGACCAAGGGTAAGAAATATAAAATATATTGAACACACACAAAGAACTCATTTCAAAATCCAAAGATTTCAAAATTTCAAAGGTTCAAAAACATTCCACGGTTAGCTGATTCACAAAACAGATGCCCGAGATTCTCTTCCGTATTTCCTTTTTCTGTGAAATACACATGTTTTAGACTGGTGTAAATCAAAATAAAAATCAGTTGTGGATTTATTTGTTTTATCATTTTCCGTCGAAGCATACACTTTCCCCAATTTAACAATTTTGAAGTTTCAAAACGTAATTTTTTTTACTTGAACATTGAACAGAGGGAAATTCCCTCTTCAGGACCTGTGCCAGGCCCACTTTGCAAAACGCTGTTTGTGTCCAACCAATTTACGGAGTCATTTACAAGTGTAATGCAATGAAATGCTCATGAATTACGAAAAAAGATTGCATTTCAACTCAGCACAATTGTAATTTGTGCGTGTAGCAAGTTACTCACATTTTCCTGAACCTTTCTGATTTGACTCCCAAAACTCTGAAAGGATGCAGGCTGAAAAAGTTTTTATGGTATATATATATATATATATATATATATATATATATATATATATATATATATATATATAAGCACAATCCCTTACGTTCGAAAGAACACTCAGGCACAAACTCCACTTTTTGCTTCTGTGCGTTTATTTCAGCTCACTCCATGCAATGGCGCGTTTCGGTCACCTCACGTGACATTGATCACATAAAGAGCGCTCTGCGGTAATTGCTTAAATGACCCCGGTTGTGTCACATGACACTTGATTTGATGGAAATAGACAAAAGACTGTGTTTCCATAACGTGTAATATTATAATTACATTGATCTATACTCGTCATTGTATTTATATAAAACTAGCATTTATGACAACACTGTCTGACATAAAAATTCAGATTATGCTTAACGCATTTTAAAACGGGTTCTTAACATATATAACTTAACAATGCATATTGTCATTCGTTTCCCAGTTTTATTGTTGTATATAGCCTAAAAATAGTATAATTGCTCAGTGGCGGCTCGCACAGGTAACGCTGTGGGGCGGTGAGGCGGGACGAGGGCATCGCTGGGGGGGGAGTGGAGTGTGACATACGACGGGAAAGTGAGGAGTAAAGAAATAAATAAACAAAATCACTTACTTTGCGCACGCAGCATCGCCGACTCGGCTGCGAGTGCAAAGTAAGTGCTTTTGTTGATTTATTTCTTTACTCCTCGCTTTCCCGTCGTATGTCACACTCCACTACCCCCCTACCCAGCCCCGCCCGCCCCACCTCACCGCCCCACAGCATTACCTGGGCGAGCCGCCACTGTAATTGCTATTGGTACCTCATGACGAAAATGTAAACATGTTAGTAATCCTTTTATTTGTTGTAGTCTTATCGTCCATCAAAAAGTGCTGTGTGCTGTAAAATTTACAAAAGTGCTATGTGCTACCAAAGTGCTGGGTGCATAACTTTACATGTGACAATATATATATACACATAAATGTTTAAAATTAAAATTCTAGGTCGGCTTGGGGGCACAAACTCCATTCATAGAGGTCATTTTATTTTACCTAGTGATTATAGGTTTAATGCACTGCCATTTAGATATAGTAGTGATGAATAAAAAAATTAACCTATGTCTTAAACTATTTCCTAGGTTCAGTCTTTAATTGGAACGGCCTTCTTTCTCTGGACATGTTATACATGTATAAATACTTATGTAAATATATATAAATAAACATACAATTAAATAAATTAATATATACATGAAAACAGTGAAGAATCTGTGAAAATTGATATTATAATTTACAGGAAATTGTGTAAATCCTCACTATTGTTGAGACCTGATGGTGTTTTACAGTCTAATTCTACAATCATGCGTGATTCAAGTTGGCGGAGCATTCTTTCTCTATTGCCTCATCATCTCAACACCGGTATTGCATCAATTACATAGTACTTGAGGCATTTCAACTCATTTTGATGTTCAGACTTGAAGTGCCTTGCTACTGGGTATGTGGCATCTGAGTTTACTATTGCACGTAAGTGCTGGAGAATTCTAAAATGCACCTGCAGCTTCGTGCTACCCACATAGCGTAAGCCACAGGTGCACTCCAAGACATAAACTGCAAACTCAGTCCTACAGTTATAATTTCCTTTAATTGCCACAGGGCTCGGATTAAATGGTGTTGTGTAGTGAGTGGTGTTGATGCCAAATTTACATGCCCTACATGATGTACATTTAAAAAACCCATTCTTGGGTGTTAGCCATGTGGTTGCAGTGCTAACTTCGTGGCTGCTTTTGACAAGGCTGGTTTTCATCGAGGGTGCTCGCCTAAACATGAGTGTTGGTTTGACTGGTAACTTACGTCCCAAGACTCCATCTGTCAATATTATCGGGCAATTGTTGTTAATTATAGTTCTTAGCTGCCTCTCCTGGCGATTGTAGGTAGTTATGAGTCTGACTGTAGTATTTCCTGTCTCTATCTCTTAGTTGGGTGCCTGGTTCTCACTAGTCCTGCTTTTACTCTGTGTCAGGAGGTTCTCCCTAGGTTTTGCATTCGCTTTAGCAAGTGCTAGTTTCAATGTGTTGTCTGCATAGCCTCGTTGTACGAATCTTTCCCTAGCTTCTTGTTGGCATTTGTTTAAGTCTTTGACAGTACTACATATTTTGCGAAGTCTAAGAAATTCGCCATATGGGATGCTATTTATGAGGTGCTTGGGGTGAAAGCTCCTAGCGTGCAGCGTAGAATTGCCTGCTGTGTGTTTGCAATGCAATGTAGTCTCCAGTTTGTTATTGGAGACATATACTTTGACATCCAGGAATTCTATAACTTGATTATTAATATGTGAGGTAAATTCTAAGTTCATTTCTTTCTTGTTTATTTGCCTGATGAAATTTTGTGCATCCTCTATGGCGCCCTTCCAAACAATGAAAATATCGTCAATAAATCTCATCCAATGGATGACGTGTGTTTTGTATAGCTCAAGGTGCATCTTTCTCAGAATCCTGTTCCTCCCACCAGCCCACGTGTAAACATGCATAGCTAGGGGAGAAACAGGCTCCCATCGCTACTTCCCTCTTTTGTCTAAAGAGCTCTTTACCAAAAAGGAAGAAATTGTTTAGTAAACACCAGTTGATAAGATCTAAGAGCATTACATTATGACTGTACATATTGATGGATCGAGTGCTTAAAAAGTGTTTCACAGTTGCCAACCCCACATGATGTTCAATGCTGGTGTACAGCGATGTTGTATCTAATGTAATAAGCAAAAGATCCTCCATCCATTCAACTTTACTGAGTTTGGTTAAAAAATCTCCAGTGTCTTTGATGTAAGACGGCAACCCTTGGACGTGCTCTTGGAGGAAGTAATCCACATACTGGGTTATGTTTTCAAACAGACCATTGTTGGCTGAGATAGTTGGTCTTCCCGGAGTTGATATCTCTTCCTGGTGGATTTTTGGTATAAAGTAGATGACAGGAAGGATAGGAAATTCTTTGTGCATAAATGCATAGTCGTCATTTGAAATTAGTTGCTGTCTCTTCCATTGTAGCAGTTCTTGTTTCAATCCCTCTCTAGCCTTGATATATTCTTTCAAGCTTGATCGTTCATAGCAATCCATATCATCTAATTGTCGATAGGCCTCCTTGAGATATTGTTGTTTAGGCCAGAGGACCACATCTCCCCCTTTGTCCGACTTATGGATCACAATTTCATAGTTGTTTTTTAGTTTTTTCATCAGATTGGCATATTGTAATTCCTGATACTTCAGTTTTCGAGTTTGATGCCTTGTCTTGTGATGTAAATTTTTAAGGTCTTCTATCACACGTTCGTGAAAAATATCTATTGCATCTTTAGGCATCATTGGCATAAATGTAGAAGTTAGTTTGAATGGACTATTAGTGGCTGATGATGGTATTATGCCTATTTCACGTAGTCTTGTCTGTGTGGAACTTTGACTGGATCCTTGTAATGGTTCTCGGTTTTCTTCAGTTGTTAAATCCTGTAAAGTCAAAAGTGTGGTCACATCAGATACCTGCAGATTATCACCAACCTCATTAGTGTTGTGTATTCCTTTGTTTTTTTGGGTTACTCCTTCTTTAATGGTGAAGTATTTATTCAGTTTTAATTTTCGAATGAATTTAAAGATGTCGACTCTAGTTTGCCCATAATTGAAGTTACTTTCGGGGCAAAATGAAAGTCCCAATGATAACAGTTGGATTTCTGCTTTACTTAGTACCATATCCGACAGATTGATTATTGTGTTGTCACTCTCGCTTCGCCATTGTGGTTTCTTGATTTTTGTATTGCCGGCTTTTCCTCCTAGCTCTTTTTCTGTGGTTTCTCCTTTTTCTGTTGATCGTTTGGGATTCTGCAGCCTCAGTGTCTGCCTGCGGTCTAAGCTTAAAAAATCAAGCTCTTCAGCTAGTGTTAGTCTGCCTATTTAACCTGGCCATTGGTTGCGGTCATTCCACCATCTTCTGACTCAGTTTCGCTGATGACTGAGATCAAGTCCGAAGTGGATGCTACTGTGTTGTCGGTTCTTGCGGAATCAAATTGAGCTTTTTGTCTTATTTTGGGCATAGTTGTTGATCTTTGTCATTTAGCGTTGTCATATTTCCTAGAAAATGTAAAGATCTGCCCACTTTCATAATCCACTTTATCCCTGGCGAACTTGTAAGCCTTCCTATTTTTGATTTTATTCTCTTGTTTTTTCAATCTGTCTTTTATTTAATTTCTGGGACCCCTTCCCATTTGGGAGTGCATTACCACCCTCTTGAAGAGGGCGATAAATTGCGAGTGTTTTGCGACTGCAATTGGGGTCACAAAACATTCTTACATAGGGTAGCGAGTCGCAATTAGGAAGGGACGCCCTTGGAACGCCCCTTCCGAATTGCAAGTCGCAAATCCTATTTAGCGAGTCGCAAATAAATTGTGACTCGCTAAATAGGGTTTGTACATGGCCCTAATCGTTTTTGCATGCGAAAACAGATCGCTAACCCATTTGCGCATGCAAAAATGGGTCGCACATCTGGCCCTAAGTGATGTACAATGTGCCAATCAAGAAAAATGATCAAAATAAACAGACATAAGAAGATTCAGAAAGGAGAAGAGATTCTCTATCACCCCAAATTGGTACAGGAAGTGAGTTTCAGAAGTGACAGGACTTTTTATGGTGTCTGCTCTTCAGCTTTGGAGCGCTGAATTCTTTGGATAAATATTTTACAGTGCCCAATAGATATGATATTACCATAATGTATTTTAGAACTAATAATACATCTTGCTATGGTGTCTCATGATCCTTTTGATGAACTCCTATGTGTTTCTTTTTTGCTACTGCTCCCTCTGGCACTTAAACATGTGACTCTGCCCCTACAAACAACACTCTGTGGCTCCAGGCTCCAAGCAGTAAACCTCTTGTGATGAACAGCAGTTTCGACACCACTCCTCTTCTATGTGCACCCCTCTCCTGCCGTGGGGCTTCTTGGGGTGTCTGGGATCCAAGGATGCTCTGCAGTGCCCCCAACTCTCATGTCACTACTGCTGTTGACGAAGTGTCACATACAAGTGGCCCAATGGGCCAGTCTTAATGGGTGTTTTTCTTGTTGCTCATGGTGGCATGCTTTAGTCACCAGGAGTTTCATTGTAGGGTCTCCAGGCACCCTTGGCACTTCTTCTTCCTCCTAGCAGCAGTGGCCCGATAAGAGTTGAACCTGCCCTCTTGTCCTGGCGATTGGTAATCTCCTGACCCCTTCTTCCTGCAGCAGCACCACGTTCATCGGGCAGATCACTCTCCCTTCCTGCACTCCATATCCACCCTGGCTTTATGCCTGTGTGTCCAGCAATCTCCACGGATACCCCATCCTAGGGCACCTATAGAATGGAAAAGTCCACAAAAGTCCAATGGGGTCCTGTACCTTCAGGGTATGTCTTGCAAGTGCACCCCTTCAATGTCCCCAAGAGGGGGCTAGTACCATTCACTCTTGAGAATGAGTCCAACAAGAGTCCAAGGTTGCAATTCTGTAGTGGGTCCTTCCACTCCGGACAGGAGTTCATGCTCTTTCTGGGTCTGTGACCATCCTCTTCTGTAGGACCCTTTTCTCAAAGTCTCTTCCCTTATTCAAGGGTTTACAAATGGGGGTGCTCAGTTGTGCAAGATGGAAGTCAATAACCAATTCCCCTGCACAGCACTATGAGAACTTTCAAAATAATGGTTTCAATCCAGGTTGAGAAAGACCTCTACTCTGAGCTAGACTCCTCCCGGTCAAAACTGGCCTTTTCCTTACAAGACTTCAAATTAGCTATATCCTTACCGCAACTTTCTTTACTCTTTGAGCATCCTGCTCAGGCAGGTTTTTCAGAGAAAGGCAACGTATGACCTTATTGAATCTCTCCTTTACCCTCCAAATGAAACTATTGTTCAGAGGCAAGATTTAAACTGATACCTAATAATAAGGTCGACCCTGAAAAGTACTTCAAAACCAGAAAATCCTTAAGTCTGGCTCAGGGAAACATGTCCAATTTTAAAATACAAAATGAACACTTAAAGGACACAATTGATTCTGAATTCTGCTTGCCAGACTCTCAAATATAGACTTTCCAATATTGTACCAATCAAAATTTGAAATGTAGGCACATTTAACTCAAAGTCTAAAACCAGTTATGTCACTACAGATTCTACACTTTTGCCTTGAGCAAAGCGGGTATTTCTTCTTGGATCCACACTCAAATTATAAGGCTTTAGCATGCCAATAACAATTTATTCTGCATCCCATCTGTGGTCAGTTACCAGGCTGAATTAATACAAGTAGACCCACTCTTAGCCTCTCCACATTTGCACCTGCATTTAAACTCATGTTGTGTGCAACCAACTGAGGGGGATATTCTCAAGAACGTGCGATAAACATCGCCAAAATAGGCTAACGCAAGTTTTCATATCGCCGTCTATCGCGGGAAAATAACTCCGAGTCAACGTCGCATTTTCAACACGGCGGTAACATGCGATAGTCTCCCGATAAAGCGTCAAATGTCTGCGATAACACTACGGGGACGGCGATGAAAATCCAAACCCGAACGCGAAAAAAGTTGCAATGGGCCCAACCGCGATAAGACAATCAGCGAAAAGCAGCGCCAGGCCTGCAAATCACACACGTCAGGCGGGAAAAATCACTACAAAAGCAGAAAAAACCCAAACACAAACAAAAACCAAACTACAGCGAAGCACAATGGAGGCAGCCGGAGCAGGTACAGAGGACGGCCAGAACCCCACAAGCCCCCCGGATGAGCATCCTGGGACCTCGGGGACATTGAAGGGCAAGGATAAGAAGAAGAGGAAGACGCGGTTCAGTCCGCAGGAAAACAGGATCCTGATCACGGAGGTGATAAAACACCATCAACAACTGTTCGTCACCTCCACTGTGTCATTGGCAACAAAAAATGCAACATGGCAGTCCATCGTGGACAAGGTGAATGCAGTCGGAGTGCTGAGGAGGACAATGGAAGAGCTCAAGAGGCGCTGGAATGATGTGAAGCGCAAGACCAAGCAGAAACTCGCCAACAACCAGAAGGCAGCAATGCAGACTGGAGGTGGGAGTCCAGCTCCACAGGAGGAGCTGGATGAGATGGAGGAAATGGTGTCCACAGTCATCAGTGGGGAGACGGTGGCAGGAGTTGGGGGACCGGACACTGCTCAACATGACCTGACACAACAGCAACAGGGTGAGTAACGACCAGGGACAGGGGGGATGGGGGGAGATGGGCACAATGGCACACATGCACAATCAAGCGGAGCACAGTGCACACCCACAATGACACTGGATCATGTCCCTGATCCCCTTGGCACACTGCAGCACACATCGAAACAGCACGTAGGCCCCCGTCGACTATGTGCCCAGAGGAGGCCCGCCCACACATCACTCATCTCACAACCAACCAATGCACATGTGCTGAACCCAGCAAAGCTTCGGGGCCGTGAGCCACACTGACAATGCAAGTGACACTGCATGACGATTAGCATGGCTGCAGTCCGATCATCATGACATGGTGCACGCCACCACACTGAGGTGGCTGAGTGTGGACCACATCCGTAAAGGAGCAGGTCACACTCTGACACATCCACCTGCACAAACAACCCCTGACGTCAACAACACATCTGCGGACAAACCATGCCCCAGAGTCCCAACTCCCACCAAGACCCAAATCCACCCAAGTCTGCAACATCTCAGCACTGTATGGGCACAGAAGTCAAAGGCACACTGCCTGAAAGGGACAAGGGGCAACAAAATCAGAGCTGCAGGGGTGACTCTTCAAAAATGCAGCACACACACATGACATTCAGAGCACATCAGCATTGACAACAATGTGGTACAAACTGCAACACGTTTACAACAGGATGGAGGACACAACTGGTGACGCTTGTGAGTAGAAACTGGCCAATCACATTTGGCATAGCAGGGAAATGTGAGATGTCAATGCAAAAGTACAAACACATATCCGTGATGACGTCGAAATGTCCACTGTCCCGCATCAAATAGGCAGTTCCTCCTAAACAGTCACAATGTACATTGTCATGCAGTCTGTATGTGAACTTGTACAATGCAACAACATACATGTGAACACAATGTAATACTGCATCTCCCCTTCACATTGCAGAGGGAGCATCAACACCTCCTGCAGAGCAGCCCCAACAACTCTTCACTGATGACGATGAGGACATCCCCAACATCGACACCGAAGCCCTCCAATTCCTCATTGACAGCTTCGGCACACCACCTCCAGGAGCAGGGCAGCCCAGCTGCATCGAGGAGACCCCACCCCCTGCACAGACCACACAGCAGGAAGCACCTACCACCCGGCTGTCTCCCAGGACCCCCACGAACAACACATGGCCTTCCAACGCCGTGTGTTAGAGGTCCAGGAGAAGATGGCTGATCAGGTGCAGGTGGGGTTCGACCTCATGGCAGCCAAACTTGATGCCATACATGGGTGTCTGATTCCCATCAGGGACCACTTACAGTCCCTAACGGACACCCACAGTCCGCTCCATGCTCTCCAACAATCCATGCTGACATCGCTGGAGTCATGATACTGAGACAAGAACAACTGTCCAGTCAGAGTGGCTGCAGCGATGTCAGCCGGGAGTTGGGACAGATGCGGGGGCTCATGGAGAACATGGAGCGGATGACGGCGGAAAGAATGGCTGCCACGGCTGCACACCAGCGAGTTGTGGCTTGGACCTTCCATGCCCTGCAGCACATCGTCATGGCATTGCTGCCTCAAGGCCTTGTGCAGATGAATGCTGCTGCTGCTTCTACATCCACATCTCCGCCCCCTGATGTGTCAGTGCCTCACAGTGCAGCAGGCAATACACCTCCGGCCCCTGATGTGTCAGTGGCACACAGTGCGGCAGGCAATCCACCTCCAGCCCCCGATTTGTCAGTGCCACACAGTGCGGTTCACATTCCACCACCACCCACGTGTGAGGCACATGTGACATCAGAGGACGAAGATGCGGGTGAATCAACCTTACTGGTAAGGAGGAGGCAGTAGCAATCATCTCCGCCATATGGCCTGTTTCTGCTTGGTTCTGCCCTTTGCATCAACACCTTCCACTGTCCCCCGATACACTCTACGACACTCACCTTGGACCTCGACATGGACTGCCATTTTCTGTTTGGTTACCAATGACACAGCGATCAGACTGCGGACTGAACTCTTCCTCTTCCGATGTACTTGTCGTTCCCTGAAGGACCCTGGCTGGCCCTCCATGGGCCAATAATGTGAAGTGGGGTTTGCATGGCCCTGTACTGCTCCAGCTGCAACACTCCACTGGATGTGAATTAAACATTCAGAATCGCAGAGATGTTTCATGTCGTTGATCATTCAAGTATGAAAGTATGGATGAATGTAGGGTCAGTGATTCCCCCTTACGTCCATGTTGCTCATGTCGTGGGACTTGAGTCACAGGGTGCAACATTACCGATTGCGGTCGGGTGGCGTAGACACTACAACAGAGACACAAGCATCAGTTACTTCCTTGTCCAGCCCAGAACTGAAGCACGCCCAGAGCCCCGGGCTCATTGTTCCCACCCCTACGCTGGCCTGCTATACGCCAGGCCAGTCCACTCCGCTTGCGCTCAGAGGGGGGGCGACAAAGCTACATGTCCCAGGTCTTCCCTGTAGTGATCTGCTGATCACTGGTCTAGTTGTCAGCATGCCACAGCCACTCCCTGAGGGCTGGTTAACACTCACACCACACCCATCCAGCACAGGCATCAAAGGACATGTGACCCTGCCAATAAAAGGGGCCTAGCGCATCACATTCCCCACTGCCGGAGATGACATGATGGCGTCCGCACCACGAGACTCAATCATGAAGGGTCCATGACTTGTGGCGCACTGGGTTAGTGGCACCCGATGCACTGCGGCCGGCACGGGCCTCCCGCCACGGGACGATGACTTGCATTGCACAGGGTTAGTGGCACCCGCTGCACTGCGGCTGGCAGGGGCCTACCGCCACGTGATGATGATTTGCGTTGCACAGGGTTAGTGGCACCCGCTGCACTGCGGCTGGCAGGGGCCTACCGCCGCGTGACGATGACTTGCGTTGTACAGGGTTAGTGGCACCTGAAGAGCTGAGCGGGTGTGCAGCCTGCGATGATGCGTAGGCCTCGATGAGCCGTCCTGCTAATCGTGGTTCGATTTGAATTGTGAGCCATGCTGGACTGTGGTGCACGCCGAAGGCAGCAGTCAGCACACACGTGACTCCGCGGTGCGGTGCCGCAGGGTGCGCTGGGGGCCTGTGGTGCGGAATCCAGCGATCGGCTGAGGAGGATGCACCGGCACGTGGTGGGCCCTTTTGGAGACACGCCGGTGGGGGCAGGTGAGCATTGAGGTCTGGGTGCGCTGGGGTGGCCAGTCATCGCTGGGCGGAGGACTGGTCTGGGGACCAGGGCTGGGGTGCAGCAGGCGCACAGGATCGCGCAGGCACCACTGGTCACGGCGGCAGACTCGTGGCTGGGTGGGAGGCGCCGCCCTGGCTGACACGACCCTGCATGCGATGACGTGATGTGTGCGGGTTGGTTTGGGACGTAGCCACCTCGTCTCCAGTGTGAATGTGCCCGTTGAAGGTGGTCGGCCACGTGTGTGTAGGCCTATGGACAGGTTGTGGCAGAGACTGAGACACACTCAGTAGTCACTTTGGTGGTGGATTTGTGACGTGTGCATTCCCACAGTTGTGAGTTTGGGGATTGTGGAGTTGAGGTGTGTGGTGTGTTCAGTTGGTACTTGCCGATGGGCAGTGCATTTCCATGGGGGCCATCCTCAAAGCGCTGGTTGGTGGCGGACTTGCGGACATGTGGGAATCATGCACACTGCCTGGGGAGTTTGCGACGACATTGGTGGACAGGCCACGGTGGTCCACTTTTGTCTGCACATTGATGGCATGAGTGTGGTTGCTGTTGCGGTGATTGTGTGCAGTGTCGGCAGGGGCCACAAGTCGTACATGTGTGCTGTGAATTGCCCCCAACACGTGCGTGACGCCAGCTATGGCGTAGTTCCCTTGCGTGGTCTCAAGATGTTCCTGCGCAGTGTGGGGAGAGTGAGGGGCAGGGGCATCGAGCTGAGACACACCGTGATGCTTTCAGGTATGATGAGTCCTGCATGATGTGACCGTAACAGCAGTTCGTGTGGTCGTTACCTTCCTCTTCATTCCTACGACAGTTACGGCCACACGAACTTCTGTTACGGTCTTCTCATGCATGATTTATCATGCCTGTGAGCATTCCGGTTTGTCCAAGTGCAGTACACTGTACCAGATTAGGCATGCGACTAATACGGAAGTTTGACCATTGTCACCATTTCTCCCACAGGTTTCTGAAGACACGTTGTCCTGTTGAAGTTCCCCGTTGGGAATGGAACGCGTTGGCTGAGCTTTTCATTTTGTTTGTTTGTGTATTTGTAATAAAGTTCTGTTTTTACACTACTGTTGACTACTGGACTTCATGACCTGGCGCACCCACATTTCGGTTACTACGATCTTGGGTCTAGGGCACGGAGGCGTCTAGCACGGCTGGCGTTGGGGTTGGTTGCGCAGGTACACTACGAATTGGAACTATCGTGTGGTGCGGATACAGGGGCCCGTTGTTGCTTTTGTGGACATGCATCCATGACATGTGTGAGGGAGTTTGATGGGGCTGGCTGTGAGACTCCTCCGACTCTGGCAGTTGTTGGTTGGGAGGTACCAGGGGCCAACAGGTACAGCACAGCCAGCAGCTTTGTCTGCGGGGGGTGTGGGTTGTCCGCTGTGTTGCTACCGTCAGCCTGTGGGCAATGTGGGTCAGGATGCGGAGGATGGTTGTCCTTTTGAGCCTGTGTTGGCCAATGGCTTCCTCTGGCATGGAGTCTCTGGGGCTGGTGCGTTTTAGGGTCGTCTGCTGTCCTGCACTGCCTAGGTGGTAATCCAGGGGGGGGAGCCTGGGAGTGGTGGCGGTGGGTGTTGTGGCCCTCTTGGTTCTCCGAGCTGCATGATCAGTAGCTCCATGGCATCTTTTGGTCTTCAGATGTGGCTCTGGGCTGGGCTCCCTTTCATACTGCAGGTAGTCTTCCTACTTAACACCAGCAGAAGGCAGGTGTTAAATCCCTGCTGCTAACGCGCCTTATCGCCTGTTCTTGGTTCGCATCGCAGATCTGGCTGGTCGTTGAGAATCTCGCGAAGTGGTGTTTTCGGGTGTTTTTGCACGGGAACGCCTACTCTGCATATCATTAGCGTTAGTTGTCGCACTCATCCATGGCGATGTTTTTTGTGGTTGCTATCGCAGGAAAACTGGCGATGTCGGCAGTTTGCACCGGCTTGTGAATGGGGCGATATGTCTATCGCCACTTTTGCGGCGCTAAAGTGCCGATAAATCGGCGATAAGTCCTTGAGAATATGCCCCTGAGAGTCTTTATCCCAAAGTAGTTTACCTCGCATTAAAAGGTAGACACTGCCAGTTGCAGCTCCAGTCCATTTTAAGTAAAGCTTTATAGTGGGTGAGGCTCTATTGAAGAGATCTCAGGAGATCCAAAAGCAAAAAAATGAATTTTGTTTAATGTGTCAGAACCCACTTCCTCACAATAAGTTCCACTAAAATTAAATCATACATGTATAAAGATGTTTCTCAATTGTAAGGAAGTCTAATATTTGACTGGTATTAAAGTTCTATGTATATTGCATTGATTCTGTAAATGCTTTGTTGTATTTCTTAAAACAACATATGTGTTGCAGTTTTCTTATGAGTACAGTCAGGATTTGTACGACTCCTAATTATTATCATATCATGTTGAATGTCATCTTCATTCCTGATAATACATAGAGTATCTTACAAAGATATGTATGTGGTGAATATTTATTTAACACGCTGTGTTGCAGAACTGATTTTTGGTAGATAGTGGCAGCGCAGCGATTTCAGGAGTTATGCAATATGAATAAATATGGCAACCGACCAGGACATAGGTGTTACAAACTGCAGATATACAAACAATAAAAGATGTTCTGCTTTTGAATGCAGGAAACATTTACATGTAAGTTTATTGAGTTTTATTTAGCAATATTAATACCCAAAAATATATGTCCACATACTTCCTATTAGATTTTTTGCCTAAGATGAAGAGACACATGGCTTGATCTAGTCCAGGGGTCTCAAAGCGTTTCTGTAGTGATATATGGAAATATAAGATAGGCTAGGGGACAAATAACTGTCTCTGGAAATATAATTTTTCCAAGATTATAAACTTTGACATAGGCAGCTCATGTTCTACCTGTAGTGTCTTGTAATGAAAGAACGTTGGAACTCTTTTGGTTCCCCCTGTACACCGTAGGCCTGTGACGTAAGCGTTGAAGGTATGAGTTGAAGGTAGGCTTAGAATGTTGAGTTATGACTTACACGCAGTGGAATAAAGATGTGTAAAATTGTTCTCCATGTGAGGCTCCATGAGGGGATCCAAAGCACGTACACTTAAAGAGAGTTTGCTGTGGTACAGCAAGCTTCTCGTGGGTGCCACATGTGCCGCAATCAAAGTGCAAGAATCAACGCTGGCACAGGGGGAGTCCCTGCACAACACCAACCTGTATAAAATGCTTGAGGATAAAGAAAGCGACATTGAAACTCTACATGTCGGTGGCCAGGAACTGAATGAAATGGCTGCAAATAAAAGGTACTGCGCCATTACGCAAAATAATGCCATATACTTTATGGAGCAAGAATACTAAAGGCGGATGCAAAGAGGTTACAAAAGCAGCGCATAGCAATACTTCAGTACAAATCAAATTGAAATTCATCAATTACTGAGGGTTTTGGTGGCGACCGCGTAGGGAGAGAGGCAAGATGGCGACCATGTAGGAGTACCGTGGCTGAGCGCCCACTCCTGGCTCTCCCCTCCTCCCCGTCACCTTACCTTGCTGATCGCCGAATCTCTGATCGTCTCCTGGGGCTGCTGTGCAGATCGGCTTGATGTTGGTTTTAACCCCCAGTATGGCATGGTTGCGGAGCGAGGGTCTGCCCGCATTGCAAAAGCCTCAAAGGGCCATGCCGGCGTGTCAGACGGGATCCTGGATCGGCTGACCCGGATGTGCGGCATCGCGCTGAGTAGGTGGGCGGGCCTCACCAGAAAACTCTCCAGGGCTGTCTCCCACCGCGGATTTGATACTGTTTGGCTGTGCGTAACCTACCTTATGGTCCCTAAAGCTGCAAAAATTACAAAGGAGGAGGGAGACGCGCTATCCATCACAGCACGGGCTGCTGCACTGGCACTGGGGACAAGACAGGAGTCTCCTTAGGATCATGCAGGTAATGGTGCAGGTAAGCCGATAGACTCTTGCTCTGTTAAAAATCGGCCTGAAAGTTTGGCAGTAGGGAGGAGGAACTTGCCAGATCATTCATTAATTACAGCTAAAAAACCTGGAGCGCTGTTGGCTCCTGAGACAAGGCTCCCTGCTCCAGTAAAGAAAACCAACATCCACATCAGCCAGCAATTACTGAGTTTTTCACAATTAAAAACACAGCGATGGGCCCAGCCCCCAGGATATTTCTAAAAAGCTTGATATTGGTGAGGCTGATGTGGGCTCTGGCCTAGCTGCCGTTGATTTGTGCGGGGGTTCCCCACAGCTGCAAGAGGGGCCTGAGGTGGCAGATAAAGTGGTATCATCATGGGCTCTGGGGCAGCCCTCGCAAATGGTGTCAAGAGAGCCGGGTGAAGCGGCTAGTTACCCTACTGAAAATTTGCAGGTGACCCCTGGAAAGAGCTCAATGCATGCATCCCAATCTGTAACTCCATAAAAAGCCATGGGTGGACTCAAGCATAACATAGAGCGTGATAGCTGGGACGCTGCTGATCTCACATCTGAAGGGACCGACAAATTCTTTTCCCTTACAGACGGCTCAGGCTCAGAAGACTCTAACTCCTGTCTAAGCGAGGCTGGGGGCAGCTCCTCTGCTTCTGGTTCCAGTACACCAGAAGCACCAGAAACAGCTTTTAAACTGCAAAAGCACCGGAAGAGTTCTAAGGGTAACACAGACTCCCGAAAAAACAGAGAGAAACCTTCTGTTGGCCGTGGGCTAAAATGGGATTACTCTCACACTAGGATACTTGGGATGGCAGAAGCACGGACAGCTCCAGTAAAGTCGGACTCTTCAGCATCGCAGGCCATGGGGGACGTGGCCTTAAACCCCGCTCTGGGTTTGATATTGGAGTCAATTAAAGAGCATCAGACTGAGACCCACGCAAATGGCAAAAAAGCTAGGCAGGAAACAAAAAAGCTGGAAGGCGCTATCAGGAAGATTGGGAAGACTTGCTCTGAGATTGGGGAGAAGCTCAACTGTATTGAGGAAGGCGCCACCACAGTGGAAACAGATATGGTAACTGTGAAGGAGCAAGTTAAGTCACACGATGCCCAATTGACCGATGTCCTGTGGAAGATCGAGGACTTGGAAAACCAGCAGAGAAGGAACAATCTCCGTTTTCTTGTGATTGAGGAAGGACTGGAAGGGGACGATATGTGATCCTTTATGCTGGACCTTCTCAGGAACGCTTTCCCCAAACTTTCAGGGTGGAACTGGGAGTCTGAAGTCCAGAGGGTTCACCGATTCCTGCTAGCCTGGCATAAGTCTATCCAGGGTAGTAGAGATAAAAGGTAGCCAAAGGCTATGCTAGTTTTTTTTGGCAATTTTTTTGCTGTGACAAGCCATCTTTGAGAAAGCTTGCCCTGAGGCAAGATGGAGATACTGTGAATCCTCCTTTTTTGTTCGCCCTTATTTTTGCCATACAACGGTAGAGCGCCGGTGGCGCCTTCAGCAAGTGATTAAGTCTTTCCAAGATGCTGGCTTTGAAGCCTATTTGTTGACGCCAGCTAGATTAACAACAATAGTCAGAGGGTCCATTATGTTCTTTACCTCGGAGATCCAAGCTAGAGAGTATCTGTGTGGCTTATCAGCAGATAAAAATAATGTTTAGCTCATTGGGGGTCTCCCTGCAAAGTGATAAATTCTGTTAATTTTTAGGTTTTTTGGCGGTGCCCATACCGGATTAATCGGGTATTTGTGGAGAAATGGGCCCTCAGGAAGTTTTAAGATTGCCTGGTGGATGGGCAAAAGTCTTTGTGGCCTTTTTCTTCTCTCTCCCTTTTTTTCTCTTTTTTTTCTTAGCTTCACTTTATCTTGCCGGTGTGGGTGGGGTAGCGGAGGATGGGCTTGGAGGGGGGCGTACGGTGTCCGATACCAGTCTCCATCACACAGACCCTTGTGGGTCTGGCTGTCTCCAGTGGTGGGGGGAGGAGGGTGGAGGGGTTTTAGTGGGGATTTGGATAGGGGTAGGGTGGGGGAATTAATGATGGTTGACATGGTGTTGAAAAAGCAGCAAGTTTGTCTAAGTTTGAGTGTTTATTTTGTGGCACGAAGGGAAAGATGGTGGTGCGATTGCAAATTCGGCCAGATCAATGCTATATCTGGTTTTGACAGACAGGACTCTTTGAGATTTGTTCAAGTTGAACTTGTGGGGTGGGGTTCATGTTCGGGACCTGTTAAACTTTGGTGGGTAATGTATATGATTAGGACAACATCTGTGGGGGATGGCTAAGCTCTGCATTGCTACTATCAACATTTGTGGGCTAAACGATAAGCCTAAAAGGAGACGGGTTCAAGAGGACCTTAAATTTTTAAGAGCAGATGTGTACTGCCTGCAAGAGACTCATATCACCCGGTGTGATAGTATATTGTTGAACTTCTTTGGGTTGAATGAAGTTTGTCACACAACTCAGGACACCAAGACTAAGGGGGTTGCCATTTTAGTCAAAGGAAATACTGTCGTTCCTGGTCGGAAGGCAGCAGACAGGTTTGGGAGATGGGCAATAATTGAGTGTAAAGTAGGCAGCTGCTCTTTTTCACTGTGCTCAATATATGCCCCAGGCATAGATGACCCTGCATTGCTTAATTTTTTAGCAACTGATGATCCTGACCTGCCCCGTATATAGTTTGTGGGGACTTCAATTTAAATGGCTCAAGAGGAGGACTTGGGGGCAGTGAAGCTTGCCATGCTGGGCATAAACCGCAATTATTTAGATCTTTCAGGAATCTTTTGAATGACATTGGCCTAATTGATGTCTGGCCTAGCCTGAAAGCGCCTGAGCCTGGATACACTTATTATTCAGCCCCCACTGTAAATTCACTAGGCTGGATTATTTTTTGGTCTCACCCGTATTTATCAGGGGGTCTCAGGTAGAACGTTTTCCAAAATTAATGTGTGACGATAATCCAATTGTCTTGGAACTCCCTCTTGATGGACTGAGAAGTGTGTCCAGAAGATGGACCTATGAGAGGGCTCTTTTGTCGGACCCAGAATATGTAAGCCATATGAAGGGCTGGATTCCCGGGTATTTTTAACTTAACAAAGGTAGCTCCTCTCCTGGGATGGTCTGGGACGATTTCAAAGCTGGCGTAAGAGGGGAAACCCTATTGCCAAACAGAAGCTGGGACGGGGACAGATTAAAGAACTTTATCAAAAGCTTAGTATCTTGGAGGCAGAATTGGTCGGTGCTGTGGCCTCTGGGAGAGACCTTACCCCTGGCCTGAACTTGATATCTATAACTAAGGCACGCTTGAATGAATATACGGCTGAGAAGATCACAGGGAAATTCATGGCTAAAGATCAGGAGTGCTATGAATTCCAATGAACGTGTGGGGTGACTCCTTGCAGTCAGGTCAAGGCAAAAGCAGGCAGCGGGCATATTAGTCAGATCAGGAATATGCAAGGCAGCATGGTAACAGACCCCGCTGAAGTTAGAGATTTTACGCTAATCTTTATAAAGCCTGACCCACAGGATGTCCTAAGGATTTAGAGGCATATTTGGACCCAGTGACATGTGCTAAAGTAACCCAGGAGGAGAGATCTCTTTTAGGGGCAGATATTTTACCAGAAGAATTTCAAGTGCCACTCCAGGCTCTCCCATCTGGGAAGGTGGTAGGAACGGATTCTATACCTTTGGAATTCTATAAGGTTTTTTCTGTAGAACTTCTTCAAGAAATGCTAGAGCTTTTTAGGCAAGTTAGAGATGGGGCATTCCCCCCAGGGTCCTGGGGTACTGCAAATGTAATTTTTTTTTTAAAAAAAGGTAAGGAACTACTAGCCTTGGGCGCTTATAGGCCAATCACATTGCTAAATAGTGATGTTAAGTTCTACTCTCAAATTTTTGACAGCCGGGCTGGGTAGTCTAATACATCGACTAATTCGGTTTGGAAGCATGGGTTTATTCCAGGGAGAGGGACCTCGGATCATGTATGGTGAGTAATAACATTGTTTGATGCCACCGAGGTCCTGGCGGAACCCATGGGTGTTGCCCTTTTGGACGCCGAGAAGGCTTTCGACAGGGTGTCGTGGGAATATCTCTGGCAGGTTATGGAGGCCAATTGCCTGGGTGGGCCCTTTATTCACGCAATGCTGATGATGTATCTTAGTCCCATAGCTAGATTACAAATCATGGGAGGTGAGTCGGATTCCTTTCCGATAGAAAGGGGAACGAGGCAGGGATGCCCCGCCTCTCCTCTGTTATTTGCACTATACATTGATCCCCTTCTCAGGAGGCTGGAAGCCTCTCCGGATATCTTGCCTGTCAGTCTGCAGGGCTGGAATACTAAAATATTGGCCTATGCCAATGAAGTGGCAATAGTTACCAGCGATCCAGATAGGGCTGTCCGCTCTGTGGAAAAGATAACAGAAGAATTCTGGACTCTTTAAGGGTATTTCTTAAACAAAGCAAAAACGCAGGTAGTGATAAATAGACATAGACTTGCCCCCAATAGCCAGGTAGTAGAGGAAGCTACCTATTTGGGAGTCAGTATTACAGTGAAAGTGGAGCACCTATTGGATATAAATCTTATCCCTATTATTAAAAAGACCAAGAAGGATTTTAGCCGTTGGTATAACTTGAAACTCTCAATAATGGGGAGATGCAATCTCATCAAAATGATATTTCTTTCAAAATTATTGTATGTTTTCCCGACTATTCTATTAGAGTTTGACAATGTATGGTTCAAAGTAATTGAAAGAATGGTGGCTAGATTCATCTGGACTTATGGGAAGACTAGGAGGACTAATTCATTCTTGTGTTTACCCAGAGACGGGGGCTGGGGGCTCCCCAACTTTAAACTATATTATCTAATAGCAGCTCTGCAATGTTATGGCCCCTTATTTAATAATAAAGCAACTGAAGTGGGGAATGCAGGTTATGTTCCTTCAATTTATGAGTTATTGATCGGGACAGCCGCCAAGGGCTGTCTGCTGAAGATTTTTGAGCCGAGTTATTTTAAAAGAACATGGTTTAAGACTCTGATCGCTGCATTCCGGAACTGGGCGGGCATAAAAAAAAAACTGGGGGTTGGTAGGTATAGCTGGTATACTCCCCTGCTTAAGAATAATCAACTTCCCGGAATATTCCATGACAAATGTTTAGCTAGATGGGAACAAGGGGGCTTTGGTAGGATTGGGGACCTACTCACAGGGAACCATATTGCTTCATTCGAAGAGGTTAGTGGCAGATTTAATATCGGGCCTCGGGAATTTTTAAAATATTTACAATTGAAGGATTTCTTATTAAGAAAGGTTGGGGGTGTTTTTAAGTTTTGCGCAGATCCCCCTGATGGAGATGTTAACAAAAGGCACTAGCTCCTCAATCTCGCAATTATACAGGTGCCTGCTGGAAGGGGTCCCAGATGATTTGGAAAAACACTATGAAAAATGATGGGCGAAGTCAGACCCGTCAGATTCTGGCTTCTTGAAATCACTTGAGCTGGGAGGGTCAATTTTGTGTTCTTCAAAACTGCAAACACAACATTATAAAACAATCTTTGATTTATACATAACACAAGCAAAAATAGCTAAGTGGGTCGAAGTAGCAGGGACCCGCTTTCCTAGATGCCGTGCACCC
Organism: Calotriton arnoldi; assembly: GCA_963921515.1. Lineage (NCBI taxonomy): Eukaryota > Metazoa > Chordata > Amphibia > Caudata > Salamandridae > Calotriton > Calotriton arnoldi. The sequence goes on along the minus strand of CAWUFW010006247.1, from coordinate 904,244 downwards.
AATGCAGACCCGGTCCACCTGTTCTCCTCTTGTCCCAGCCTCAAAACAGTAGGCTTAGACATCGCTGGTTTTTTAGGCAAAGTCCTCAAAGTGAATATATCCCCGTCACCTCAGCTTATACTGTTGGGTGTGGATGAATTAAATATAGGTGTGTTGGGGCTGAGTTAATTTCTACAGCTATGCCAATTTTTAGGCTCTGTGTGGCCTCAGCTTGGCTTGATCCTTCACCCCGAACTTTCAGCAATGGAAGGGGTGCTTTCTACATGTTTACAATTTAGAAAAAGCACTTTATGAACGAAAGGGCAAGAGGGCTAAAATTAAAGAGAGAAGGATTTGGGGGCTCTTTTCGATCTGGGTATCTTTGATTAAGTAAATAATAGTTGCTGGGTGTATGTCCAAGCGGCACTGTCTTAAATGCTCGTAATGAATTATTAAGCTGCGCCGATCTCCTGTTGATGAATTCTATTTATGATCAAATTGATGAAGTTGTACTTATTTAATGTATTTATGTAACCTTGCTGCTGCAGTTTTGCTAATAAAAACCTTTTTTTTTTTTTTTTATTGAAATTCATGTGCTATGAAGCAGAGACTAACCAGGTGTTTGTGAAGAAACATTTCGGCATAAAGCCTAAAAATATCATAACGTTATATGGTTTTATGGACTATTAGTGTATAAGGTTCATCTATGTACCGCAATCACTAACAACTCATCTTGCAACGATGCGCTGTGTAGTGGTCCCAAGAAGAGGGTCAGGGGTTGTGCGTGTGAAATTGTCCCCAGACGAAGCGACCCACCACCAAATCTGCCACACAGGGGCTCAGAACAACTCCCCAGACAGCCATCAAGTAGAGAGCTCCAATGAAGAGCAAGGGCAAGATCCAAAATTCACAAGTTGTTACGGCTGACCCCGAAGTCAGCATTTCACAAGGTGCTAGATAATCTCTGACTAATCAAGTTCCACAAGAAGCGCCTGAGAAACCATTACTATCCACCAATGTATATACAGCTGCTGCATTCTTAAAACCTCCAACTGCATTTGATGCTGCCAAAAAACACAATATTGGCAATAAATGAATGGCATGGATAGAGACTTTTGAAGATTTTATAGATGCAATAGATGAAAAAGATGATAAAAAGATTATAAAGTATCTGAGGAACATGGCTGGGGAAGGAGTGAATGAAGCCATGAAAAAGATACCACAAGAAGATGAAGTAACATATGAATTAATCAAAACAGCCTTGAATATCAAGTCTAATCCAGTGCTAAATGTGGATTCTGAAAGATACATATTCAGTCAAGAGTGCCAGAGGCCTGGTGAGACCATCGATGAGTTTGTGGAGAGACTGGGTGTTCAGGTGAAGCAATGTATATTCAATTAATTTAATGATGAGGAAGCTACCTGCCTCAGAGTAATCGAAGGATATATGTAAGATTCCTTTCTTCGAAGAATGCTAAAGAAAACTCTGAGTTTAGAACAAGTCCTCAAAGCTTCTCACAATGAAGAGAGTGCTGATCGTCAAGCAACTGACATGGAGGCCAGAGGCACCCAAAGTGCATCAGTCATGAGCATGAAAAGTAAGGCAAGGCACAAGGCTGAGGGACACAAGGCGATGTCTCCACAGAAAAAGAGAACATGTTACAGATGTGGATTGTCATTTCCAAATGAAGGTATATTTCCCGCCATTGGACAAATGTGCCTCGGCTGTGGTAAAGTGAATCATTTTGTGAAGATTTGTAGGGCAAAGAGAAAAGTACATTCATCACAGAATGAAGACAAAATGGCCGACTGAACTCTACCTCAGTGACATTCGACGTGTTCCCACAAGGCCAAGCGGTCAAACCAACTGAGGCAAATTGACACCAAATGAAGTTGATCATCATCTAAATCATCGACAAAGAGTTCCTCAGTCTCAGTTTCTAGTGAAAATGACAATAATAATTATGCAATGTCGATGTTTACCTCAGAAAGGCATGCACGTGGTCAAATGTGAGAAAAACCTCAATGTGAAGAAAAAATCGATATGAAGAAGCACCAAACACATTCAAACATTGTCGGAAGATAACTCTAAAAATAAATGGGTGTTCGATACCATTCATAATTGACAGTCATACATCAATAAATATCATGCCTGAGGAGAAGTATCAAGATCTGTCTTCGTTACCACTAGTTACTAAGTCAAAATACAAAAATATACACATGGGTTGCTTCGACGCCCTTAAAGAGTCAAGGATCCTTTGTAGCTATGATGAAATATGAGAAAAATGTAGTATAAGCACCTATTCATGTACTTCAATGAACAGCTTCAAGTGCTTGTTTGATGAGTTTTAATACTGCTGCTATTGAGCTGATATCAGTGAACTACAATAGGAATGCTCGCCATGAAGATGTAAATCAATTTCCTTCATTATTTCATGGAATAGGAAAACTCAAAAGAATGAAAGTAAAGTTACACATAAATGAGGATGTTCTTCCTGTTGCTCAAAGACACAGACGAATTGCATTTCACCTGCAATACGCTGTTGAAAAGGAACTTAATTTGTTACTTAAACACGACATCATATAATGCTCCACTGGTTTGACACCATAGGTTTCTCCCATTGTAGTAGTGCCCAAAAGAGACAGTGAAGCAGCTGTACACATTTGCGTTGACATGCGTCCGGCCAACAAGGCAATTGAGAGAGAGAGAGGCATCCTGGTCCGCACATTGCTAATATGATTACTCAACTGAATGGTGCAAAGATCTTCTCTTAACTCAACCTCAATAAAGGATATCACTAATTGGAGCTTGAAGAAAAATCCAGGTACATTAGAACCTTTTCAATGCATATTGGTCTGTTTCTCTATAAGTCATTGAATTTTGGTGTATCCTCTGCTGCAGAACTTTTCCAAGACATCATTCGACATATCATACAGCCTGTAGTATATGCATTTAACTATAGTAATGACATATTAGTTTTTGAAGCCAAGCAGAAAGAACATGACAAAGCTCTCATGCAAGTATGTAATTTGCTGTTCAATGCAGGCTTAACTCTGAATGCCGACAAATGTGAATTTTACAAGTAAAGTTCGCATTTTTTTGGCCACGTCTTTTCTGATGGGGTATGAAACCTGATCCACAAAAGTGTAAGCAATCCCACACAAGTCATTTCTATGTTACGATCCTTTGTTGGACTGGCCAGTTACTGTTCGAGATACATACAAGACTTTGCTACGGTCAGTTCACCGTTATGAATACTTACAACAAAAAAACATATCTTTTTATTGGTCACATGAGTGTGAGAAGAGCTCAGCACAGCGGACAGCCAAATGCCTGGAGACAAATTGTGGCATATGCCAGCAAGGGCCTGTCACAAACAGAACGTGCATACTCGCAGCCTGAGAAAGAAAGTTTGGCAGTGGTCTGGGTTTTTGAACAGTTCCATGTTTTCTTCTCCGGAAAGCATTACACTGAAGTGACTGATCATCAAGCACTGTTGACGATATTTGCAAATGCCAAAGCCAAAATGCCTCTTCGATTTCAACCTTGGGATTTGAGGTGACAAGAATACAACTATACGATTCTTCATTGTCGAGGGCAAGATCAGAATCCGGCTGATTATTTTTCAAGAATGCCATTACAATGCCCTGGTACCCCACCTAAGACAGCGGAGGCCTGCATCATTTTTATTGTGAAATCAAACACACCAGCTGCCATGTCTTTAGAACAGATTGTCACTGCCATGAGCCAAGACAGTGTTTGTTAAGACTAAAAGACATTATTGCTCACCAATCGTGGAACCAGAATTCCGTAGCCTTCACAAATGACAATGAATATTTGGAGTTCAAAAATGTAAGAAATAAACTTTCAGTGACTCAAGAAGGCCTCATTCTGCGAGGTACACAAATTGTTATTCCTGAAAATCTACGACAACTAATAATCAATGTTGCCCATGAGGGTCATCGAGGAATAGTTGCCACCAAGAGAGCTCTCAGTGACCGAGTCTGGTTTCTGTATCTCGATGAAAGGGTCAAAAAAGAATTATAGACTTTTCAAATATCCAACTGTCTTTCATTTCAAGTCATTCAGCACCCTTTAAACATGTCAGACTTGCCACATCTTGCTTGGGAGAGAATTGCTATTTATTTCTTTGGTCTTCTTGAGAATCAACATCATCTTCTATTCATTGTTGATGAATACTCCCATTTTCCAGTGGTGGAAGATCTTTCATGCACTACATATGAAAAGGTCATTCAAAAACTAGATGGCATCTTTGCGACATGGGGTGTACCTGCAGCATTAAAGTCTGACAATGGCCCACCTTTCAATGGTCAAGAATTTAAAGACTTTCTAAATCACCTCAATATAAAGCATCAAAAATGCACTCCTCTTTGGCTCCAGGCCAATGGCCTGGTAGAACCATTCGTGAGTACTGTAAGGAAAGCTGTTCAGCATGCTGCATTAGAGAAGCTCGACCTCAAAGCTGTTTTAAACATTACTCTTCGAGCTTACTGTTTGACCCCTCACTCAACGACAGGGGAAAGCCCTGCAACATTTATTTTTTGAAGAGCCATGATGACCAAGCAGCCCCATTGAACCAACCTCAGATCTAAGAATGATGAAGACATTCACACTATGGACTTTGGTCACAAATAGAAGATGAAAATATATGTTGATCGATGATGTCATACAAAGGACATCACGTTTACAAGAGGAGATCGAGTGCTTGATAGACAATACAGAAGAAGGAAATCTGATGCTCCTTTTGAGGTTAAACCCTTTACTATCACTCACACTAAAGGACAGATGGTGACTGCCCAGCGTCCTGGGAAATCCCTTACGAGAGACTCCTCTCATTTTTGACATATGGCCTATCACTCACCATACATCAATGTCAATGCAGAGACTGGGTCTAGAAAAACTGTTGATAACTCTGTATCTGCTAATTCCACCTCACCTGTGTAGATCACTGACACTTCCACCGCCAGTTCCCGGTTTCCAGTGACCCGATCAGGACATGTGACTCAGACGCCACAAAACTTAATTGAAGAATTTTAATTGCCTGTGTATCTTTGTATTTATTCATGTATTTATTCGTATATTTATTTATTTATGTATTTATTTATTTATATATTATTGAAAGTTGTGACTTTTTATTTAACAAAGCAGGAGATGTAGTGTCTTGTAATAAAAGAATGCTGGAACTCTTTTGGTTCCCACTGTACGCTGTAGGCCTTTGACGTAAGAGTTGGAAGGTTGAGTTGAAAGCAGGCTTAGAATGTTGAGTTCTGACTTGAACACAACAGAATAAACACTTGTAAAATTACTCTTCTTGTGTGGCGTACGTATTGGTGAGTGCCTTGGCTGGCAGGACGCTACACTACCCTATTAGAGAAGAATTTATGAGCACTTTGCATACTAAGGAAACGTTTATGAATCATATAATTAACTTGCATCGAAGGATGATTAAAAACATATTCTTTCTGTAATTGTGTAGCTGAATTGTTGCTATTTATACACATTAGAACTGACAAATGATCAATGTCTTGGCCAGTAATGCAATTAGTTCAACATTTATTTCAGTTAAGGTTTTTTGAGTAGTCAAATTGTGCTATTGACTGAGTTGCTAAGAACACACAGTAACAAATTCAGTGATGTAGGTATATATATAGAAAAACAATGTGCCAGCTGGTAAAATAGATGTTAATGACAATACAAAAAAAGGCACTTCCACTTGCTTTTAATCATTAAATAATTCAACTTATTGAAAAATCGATGATGACAACTATGGTAACATACAGTGTGTGAAAAAAAATGCCACTAATGATTATCAATCATTTTAACACTTTTAAAAACATGATTGAGGTCTTCCCCAGTACAGGTAGTTTAATAAATTAAGAAGCTGTAATACTGCATATGGTGTTAACAATATAAGTTGTATAGGTAATTGAAATCAGCTGTTGATCCGCATTGGATCATGTAGAATGGGGAATAATTCGCTGATGTCTGCGTAACTCTACCTATTTGCAATTTCTGACAATTTCTGGCACTGTCTAGGGTATGTAGAGATGTGCCTGGAAATCCATGTGGTACCCCCACACTCATGAGCACAAGATATGGTACCATCACACAACTTGTAATCCTATTTTGACTGTCTTCGGCCAAAACCTGTTTACTGGGTCAATCGTAATGTGACCCAAAAGCTGCCCGTTTATCACCTAACAGGATCAAGTTAAAACTAAAACCATCATGGTCAGAATAAAATGGAACATATATAATTATAATATATAAAACGGAACATATATGTAGATTAAATATTTACAGTAAGGGGTGAACCAAGAGAAATGCAGACATTATGAGACATATATGAGTGGATGACTGCCAACTGTCTTCAGTTAAATGCCAACAAGTCCGAGGTCCTGCTGGTCGGGAGAAACACTGAGCTGTGGAGTGAGCATTGGTGGCCTGCCAAGCTGGGAGATGCACCTGCTCCCAAACAGGTGGTAAAAAATCTGGGTGTGTGGGTAGATGCCACCCTTAGCTTTCAGACTCAAACAAAGAAAGTAGCAGGAACCTGTTTTGGCATCTTACGGGGGCTCAAACCAGTGCTGAGGTTTTTTGACCCGGACATGAGGCAGGTAATTGTCCAAGCATCTATTCTGTCAAGACTGGACTACGCCAACTCACTCTACCTGGGAGTTAATAAAGTGGAGATCACAAGACTGCAAAGGGTTCAGAATGCTGCTGCCAGAGCCTTGTTAGGTCTGCCCAGGACATGCCCTACTTCCAATGCTATCCGTCGGCTACATTGGTTGCCTGTAGCAAAGCGCATCGAGTTCAAGACTCTGTGCATGTCTTTTAAAATTTTGAATTCTTCCTCCCCAGACATTTTGGCTAATCTGCTTACACCTTACATCCCCTCCCGCCAACTTCGGTCTATGGGCCAGCATCTGGCGGTGGTCCCACGGGTGAGGAGGGTGCGTGCTGGTGGACGATCTTTTGGTGTATTGGCGGCCAGACTTTGGAACGCGCTCCCCACCGTCATTCGTAGCATGGAAAACTATATGGCATTCCGCAGGGCCATTAAAACGTATCTTTTTCCATCATAGACTGTTGTGTGTTGTTTTCTGACCTGCTGTTTTTTGTTCAGCGCCGGGACGCCCCTTTGCTGGGGCAGCTTTGCGCTATATAAAACCGCATAACATAGCATAACAGAACTGGCTTGTACAAGGCCTTAACCAAACACAGATATTGCAGTGGCATTAGTCAATACCAAATCAAATAATGACTGGGGCAAATATGTGTTTCAGTGCACCATTGAAAATAGACTAGGGAGTTACTTGTGTGTTATACACAGGGAATAGTATCATGAAATGTAACACTGTTGAAAAATATTCTACCTTTTCAAAGTAGTCTTGAAGTGAATCAAAAAGTATGTAAGCACAGCTATTCTAATACATCTAGCTTATTGCTAAGTTCCAGGAGTAAGCCAGTAATAGGACACTTTACCCCGCACACTTTTACTCGACGTGCCATTACTCCTCAGTTTTTACACCCCAAAATCTTTAACAACGCAGGGCTTTACAATGCAATCCATTACAACACATTCCCCATTACAACGCAATTTACTATTCTAACTCCACCGGGGCGTTACTTTGGGGAATGCATTGTAATAGTTTGCTGTGTAAAGCCCTGTGTTGTAAAAGATTTTGCGGTGTAAAAAATGCGGGGTAATGACATGCGTTGTAACGCATGCGGGGCAAAGGATGTTTCCCGCAAGCCTGTAGTTACCCAGGAATACTGCTGGCTTACTTCTGAAATGCAGGAGTATTACAAGAGTAAAACTACACCTACTCTCTCTCCAATATTTTTAATCAACCCCTCAGTGTCTACTAAGATATGAAATGCATAGGAGTAGCTGTGGTTACATTTTCTGCTCTTTTAGTAAATTGAGGCAAACAGCAGTAGTTTGTGTAGCAGGAGAGCAAAAAAGATGTAAAAGCGTATTTAGTGAGAAATGTAACAACCATACTAAGATATAAGTTTGAAATATAAATGTGAAATAGTGTTAGATTTCTGACTGCAACATTTACATCAATTAGATGGTTTTTGTGGGAAAAGGCTAAGCTGAGAGTTAAAGGATCTCGTATAATAACATTTTATATTCTGGCAATTAAATGTATAATGGACTCCTAGGGCCGTATTAAGAGTTTGGAGGGTGGAATATTTCATCAAAATGTGGAGTTTATCCCATCTGCTGTATTAGAAGTGTCACCGGCTACTATGCATATATAATACGGTGGATGGGATATACTCTAGTTTAAATAATTAATTTTGTTTAAAGAACCAGGAAAATAATATTCTCAGAAAATGGTGGTTACCAATCCAAATGAACAAATTATTTGTATTTTTTCAATATGTCCCTTAGCTTTGTTCATCATTTATATGAGTAAAAACAACCCTGGATTCTCGATAGCTATATATATTTTGTAAAGAAGAATTGAAATCAAGGTTTTAGGTTCCAACAATTGTTAGTGTTCCAAGCTGCTTTTTAAATATGGTATTGGACCTCATTCAGAGACCTGTGGTTATCCAGATTTGGGCAGTAACAGGGGGTACTGCCTGATTCAGGGTTGAAAAAGCTCGGGTGTTTCACCCAGAGACTTCTTTGACTGAAACAGGTGGAGTCACAGATGAAATACAGAGGCTCGAATTAATAATTCTGATGGTTATTCCTCATTTCTAAGGCAACCCTCATGGTCCCACTTGTAATCTCCAGTTAGTCTGCACACTGGAGTTACCAATGCCCTAGGGGAGCAGATACCATGCTTTACTCAGTGCCATTTATAATGCTCACAATAGTCTTTTATTATGTGGGTTTAACAGCCTGCTATGCATTAGTCACTCAAGTCTGATGCCCAATCTCCACATGTGGCTTACTCAGGGAGCTCCAATGTGACCATTGGCACTCTCCTCCATCTGGAAGTTAGCACATGTCTAATGTGAACTATACAGGGGAAGTCCTCTCTCTGCATCAATTTCTCCACACCAATACACCTGAGGTTCTCAGGCTGCTCAGCTTCACCACTTCCTGAGTTTCAGAATGACTGCTATTGACTTCTACCACTTATATGCGGAACACATTCTAAGTATAAAGGTCATATGCATTTTGATATTTCATCTGTTTAGCCACAGACACTTTTCACACTAATATATCAGTGTGTAAAAGGTGATGGTGAATTTGGAAAAAATGGGGCCCCTACATACTCGATAAACTTGCCAGCTGCAGGGAAATAGTAACAATTAAGAAAAGACCTAGGCAAGTAACTATAAATTCATATATGTGGACATGACATGATCACAACATGTAACTAACTTACAATGTAACAAAATATCATACAAAACCTGCTTTGTTGTTTCTTGAAAAAAATTGTTTTTAATTATATGTAATATAATAAACAATATAAATTTATTTTTAATTATCACAAATTGAACTTTAATAAGTAGTTTTCAATATAAGAACCTTTCAAATCATTTAGTGCAATGGCCTACATAGCAGTGAATAGAAAAAATGTTTTCATTATACTTTCATTGACATTCTCTTTTTGTTATTCTTTTGTTTTCAAATATATATAACATTAATTGTTCACATCACGACATGATTTAAAAAATTATATATATTCCACAGCGTAGATGGCTGAAGTAAATAGTTGAACTGGCGGTATGTTGACACACCACGCGCATTTCGGCTGGAATGCCTTCTTCAGGTGACCGTCACATCATTCACTGCATAAAATATAATATAAAGGAATGCATAAACACTCTTCATGTATGTCCACACTAATATTGTTATGCTAACGTCTTACTAGAAGATCGTATTCAGATTATAAATCTAGTGGATGGGTATGAACTCATGTGACCTTGCTTTGGATAATTTCGTGATACTTGAAAAGGTAGAGTCCCAGTGATAAGAACAGCCTTATTATTATACCCAAGAATAAGAATGTCACACCAAAGGATGTGGAAATAAACTAGAAGTGAGTGTCTAAAAATAATCTAATATATTTAAAAAATGAACAAGAGGCTATTGTGCTTCTTTTCCGACATCATGCATGCATCTAACCTTAAAGGGAAGAATATGGCAAATGCCAAGGCTTATAGAGCCTCAAGAAAGCAGGTAGAAATTCGAGAGGCTTCCTCAAGATGTACTTTCAAAGACAGACTGCTTCGAAATGAGGGTATCTGTAGTCTCGTAGGAAATGCTCTAGATCTAACGTAAGGTCAAATCTTAGTGAATCCTAAATGTGGTACAAAATAAACGGGCAGTCATGAACAGGGTCACTATTCAACCTGTTGATTTGTTCAATTGCTCATATTGGTGAAGATTTATACCTTAATATTAATAATGGGCTACGCAGATGGGGGCACTTTAATAGTTGGAACCTAAACGATGTCCATAGGAAGGTTTCCTTGTTGTGTGCTCTATAGTTACGAAGAACTGGCGAAAGAAAGTGACAAATTATTGAGAACCCACACAAACAGTTGTGTGATTTTGTGTATAACTCGATGCTATGATCTGTAATTACAAAAAGCATGCTACATGGATTTGCTTTGAATAATTGCGGAAATGAAATGGCCTTAGATAGTTTACCAATAGATAAAATGTCAGTGGCCCAATGTATACTCTAAAAAGTATATGGACAGTAGTACTGTTGTCCAACTTCAATACGACAGACATATATATGCTCCAGGTAAAGAATAGTACCAAGTAAGAGGTTTAAGAGATCGCAAATACTCACTAAAAAGATATTAAAGTTCGAGGACTCGAAATTTGAAGCTGCAAGAGTTACCACGGCTATAGAGATGAACTGCATGGCGCTGTAACGGAGACAGGCATAAAGGTTAACCTAGTGGACTACTGTGAATAGGACTTATTAGGTATGGCGGGAATCGGTCGTTCTTACCTACGTTGTTTTCGTGGTTTCCGTGTCTCTCCTGGTGTTCATGTCGACCGGGATCTGTCGGTTGTGCCTCTTCATGAACTGTGGTCTCGCCAGAAATTCCGGGCTGCGGTCTAATTGTCATTACGTTCAACGGTGCACATGGAAAGGGGACCATGATATGCTGCGCCATCTTGCATGTTTATTTTACACAGCAATACCTAGAAATTCCACAATTTTTGTGTCCTATCAGTCTTGTGTGGGTAAGAGATGGGCAAGCATGTAAACTAAAAAAGATGTTACCGATAATGGAAATAATTTTTAATAACGTTCTTACCAGGTGGATCTAGAACGATTGACTTGGTTATAGCATTCTTGAACTAGGTACAGACTTATTTTAAATTTACAGTAAGTGCCACTCTAAGACTGAGACACAGTAGAAAATCATATCGCTCTCGAGCTATAAAATAGGGGAGAGCTACATTCTATGTCTGACTTTCAGTACGATCCATTATTGCAGATTGACTGACCTATGGTATGGCTCAGATATGTATGTTCATCATATTGTTCCCTAACATAAGCTGAACATAGCCATAACATGACTGACTCTGTATATATATCATGTTGCGGCCGAGGGCAGGCCAGCCATGACCTTAGGGGGAGCAAAGATGGGATCACAGTTTATTCTTTAGTAATTGTATTTAATTACTTGATCCCAAGGGGTTTCCTGATTTAGGCCCCGTTTTGAGGTATCCAAATGGAAAATCCAACATACTTCCCTACGTTTTCTCACTGCCTCAGTGTTGATCCCTGGTTCGGGCTTGATTTTCTCGAGTATGTACCATTTTATGTCATCTGGAGTGTGGTTCATCTCAATATAATGTTGTACCAAGGGAGCAATGTTTTTTTTTGTATATACGGCTGATCTATGCTCAGTTAATCTTGTATTCAAAGAGCGTGAAGTTTCTCCGACATAAGCCAAATTGCATGGGCAAAATAGACAACATCTTTAGTTTTACAATTGAAAAACTCTTTTGCTGTTATATTGTGTCCATTGAATTGAATGCTTGATGTTTCTATAGCCAATGGACAAGCTTTACACATGCTACATTTATAATTTCCAATCACTGGTTGTGAACCATCAATGCTTCTCTGTACCAGCTGAGTTTGTGGTCTCATTCTAGATCTGACTACATGATCTTTTAGATTTTTATTTCTGCTGTAAACAAACAGGGGTTTAAGTATCTTCTCCTTATGTTCTGTGTTGGTGTTTAATATATGCCAATTCAAGCAGATTATTTGGCGAATCCTTTCGTTGAGCATAGAGTGACGTGTCACGAAAACTGTTGCAGAGGTATTTTTGATTGTAGTGTTAGTGAGTAAATGTTGTCTATCATAATATCTGGCCCTTTAGTAAGAGTCTCTCACTAATTAATTTGGATAACCACCTGCTAAGAATCTTTCTATATATTTCATAAACAAAACCCCAAAGCAGGATTTTAAAAATTAAAAAATCAATGCCCTCACAGTGGGAGGTATTTCCCTTGGCAAGGAGGGAAGTCTGCAGTTTCTACTGCCCTTTACAGCCAGAGGTTTCCTGATGGTGCCGGGCAGTGAAAACTGACCTGTCAGTCTGCCCATCTAAACTAGGTGAGCATACATACAGGCCAACCTCTGACGTCCATTACTGTAGCGGGCCATCTGAGGGATCTAACCACAGTGGAGACAGAGTAGTCTCCACCGTGGTTGCACCAAAGGTCCGCCCGCTTTTAAATCTGGTGTGGGGACTATTATGTTAGTTGGCAGGGTACTCTGTCGTTGTTGCTCCCTTTAATCTCCATAATACTTAAGGGATTGCAATATGTAGATGCAAATTTACATGTTATAGATTCTTTGTGGTATATTAAGTAGTCAATAATAAGAATTAGCACCCTTTATGAAAGGTTGGGAAATGGCCAGCCACTTAATGTGCTCCCTTGTAGGCTGCAGTTATGATTATCTGGCTGCTCAGGGAGCATTCCTTGCTTACGAGCTCTCAGGTTCCAGCTCTGAGACTTAGACTAAAGAGGGCCATCCTTGCCTCTCCATTTAAAAAGAAGCCCATTATATTGATGTGTTTAAAGATCCTCCTCTCATCTGTATATGTGTATCCTACCCTACTCCTTCCAATTGGACTTCATCTGTTTGTCATCCTGATGTGGCATGTGTGGATGGATGTGACTACTGTGTCTCGACTAGTGTCTTTTCTTTTTGTTCTTTCATTTAAAGCACAATAATATATTGACTGTGTAATGCTTTCCTTATTTCTGCATATTCGTTTTTTATATTTTTCTACAAAAAGGTGGCCATTCGTCACCTGGCAAATGTGCAATGAATTCCTGTTCCTGAGGAAAGCAAGCACTGAGGCCACTGCATGTGACTGAGGCAAGCTCATGACTGATGCAAGTATGTAAGCATTAATAAGTTGTACCCTCTGAAACACTTTTACTATGAACTCTATACAAGGTAAATATCTCCCTGCAACACTAAACCACCCTTTTTTAAACTAATCCTTATTTCTCCTGCTACCTTGCTAATTTTCACATTCGCTGCAGTTCTGTTTCCAAAAGAATATTTAATCCGACTGGTGTACTGCTTTAGACCTGTGTAAGGGTATCTGGTTTCTGGCCTGGGCTTAACTTACTAAACTCTGGCACTCAACTGAATCTTTCTAATAAAACATTGTAGTTGTATGTTTATTGCCTGTTGGACCTCACCCTTTTTACTGTGTCTGGCCCAGATTTGTGCCTTCAGTTGCTGAACCTGTTTTTGTTGGCATTAGGACTTGGTGCACTTTACCACTGCTAACCAGTGCTAAAGTGTAAAGTGGTTGTGCTCTCTTTCTAAGCATGGTACACTTGTCTTACACCTGATTGGAATATTTGATCTACTTTTAAGTCTCTAGTTTACGGTGCTACATGTGCTCAGGGCCTGTAAATTAAATGTTACTAGTGGGTCTGCAGCAATCATTGTGCCACCAACTTAAGTAGCACTTTAAAACATATCTTAGGCCAGCCATTGCAGGCTGTAGTGCAGATTTAAACTGCCATTTTGACCTGGCAACATAAAGCTTTTACCAGGCCTAAACCTTACTTTTTGTGTGTTCAAAATATTTTATTGAATTTTCAGGTAATAAACATACAGGACAAAAAAAATGAAATAGTACAATAAAAGTACCTAAAATGCATATATGAAATTTAACAACCATAGTAAACTTAGAATAGATACAGTCTAATATAGTCTATTATTGTAATAAATTAAAACAGATGGGGGGGAACAGAGATAATATACAGACGTTATTAATAAGTCTAAAATAGAACTACTGTCTATCAAAAGATATAGAGACTATTAATAAATACTAAACGTTAAGGAGAAAAACATGCTAAGAAGATAAATAATTATCAACAGGTTTCCAAAATAAATGAAAAGAATCACAATTGTGAATAACACCATTCAAAGATAAATGAGCTCCTCTTCTTGTAAAAATAACCCACGACCACCATGCATGAACAGATAGTGATGAAATATTGAGTTTGTTTGATAGAGCGATACAGGTAGCCATCCTGAAATACTATCTAACCAAATAGTTTTCCATATTTCATAGGATAATGATAAAGAAAGCTCATTATTCCAATAGGTCAATAACATATTAATATTGTCACCTTTAAATGTAATCATCTTTTTATACAATCTAGAAACACCATGTGGTAAGGTGGAAAGTGTTTGAATATAAATCAATAAATCCGATTTAGCATTAAGAGGTATAGAATGAGGAAATGAATCCAAAATCGAATTACATAAACATTCATATTTGAATAAATCAGTAGAAGGTAAGTTAAATTTTTCCTGCAGAACATCAAAAGTTATAAAAGTATTATTATAATAAATATCTTTGAGATAAAAAATACCACTTTTAATCCATGAATGCCAAAATCTAAAATTTTTAGTGAGTTTTATGTTTGAATTATACCACAACAACATGTCTTCAGTAAACATGGGTGATTGGAAAATGAAATCAAAATCATGTAATATTAACTTAGTAGATTTCAGAATAACAGATCTATTAAAAAATATTGACCTATTAGACATAGTTAATAAAGAAGGTAAGGGGAACGGATCTATTAAGCTTTTTTCTATAGAAAGCCATGCAGGGGGTTATTCAACTGAGAATGATTAAACCAAAGAGAGCTTTGCTTTAAAATAAAGGCTTTATGATAACAAAAAAATCCGGTAAACCAAAACCTCCATTACATTTAGACAGTTTTAATTTTTTATAACTGATACGAGGAGCTTTATTGCACCATAAAAACTTGGATAGAAGCCGATCTATATCTTTATAAAACTTCATAGGAAATTGGGTAGGAATCATGGAGAGGGAGTAAAAAGTTTTGGTGCTATAGTCATTTTTATGGAGTCCATTCTCCCCCACCACGAAAGATGAAGTGGAGACCATTTAGATATTTTATCTTTAATATAACTTAGAATAGACTCACAATTTAATGAAATTGTAGATTTTATAGTAGATGAGAATGAAATACCTAAATATTTAATTTTTTCTCTTTGCCAAATTATATCTTTCATGGGTAACATATCTGGGGTACAATGAATATTTATCGGAAAGAATTCAGTTTTATTAGTATTTAATTTGTAACCAGAAAGTATGGAATATGATGAAATAATCTCAAATAAAGGGGGAAGTGAAGAGATAGGATTACTAATAAATAAAAGTACATCATCTGCATATGCCAGTGTTTTAACATTGACCGTATTAATTTTAATACCATTAATATTGTTACAATTCCTAATTGACACAAGCAAAGGCTCAATCACAAGAAGAAATAGGAGCGGGGAGAGGGGGCAACCTTGTCTGGTACCTCTAAAAAGAGAAAATTGGTTAGAGATTTGACCATTAATAAATAACCGGGCTGTCGGTGCAAAATACAAAGCAGTTATCATACGAATAAATATATCACCAAAATTAAATGCAACTAAAGTATGGAATAAAAACTGCCAATGAACTTTATCGAAGGCTTTTTCAGCATGCAGAGCTAACACTCCTATTGGGATAGATAATTTAAAACCTTGTTCGATAACATGTAATAATGTTCTTGTATTATTTGCAGAATGTCTATTTTTCATAAACCCAGATTGATCTGGATGAATAATAGAATCTAAAACAGATGTTAACCTGGTAGCAAGTATTTTAGCATATCATTTACAATCTTGATTTAATAAAGAAATAGGGCGATAATTTGAGACTAGTGTAGGATCTTTATTGGGTTTGGGTAACACAACAATTAACGCCTCAGTAAAAGAGCCTGTAATAGTCCCTGTAGTGCTAAAAAGGTAAATAATTTAAATAAATAAGGAATAAGTTGTATTTGAAATTCTTTATAAAATTCAGCTGGAATGCCATCAGGACCAGGTGATTTCTTTTGTTTGAGAGATTTAATAGCTACTCGAATTTCATCCTCAGTAATGGGCAGGTCCAATTTATTTTTATCTAAATGAGAAATTTTGGGTAAATCACAAGTAGACAAAAAAGAATCAATTAAAGAAGAATCATTAGAACTAGGTTGATTATATAAATTAGTATAATAATTTAAAAATTCCTTAACAATATCATTGTGTGATATGGCAATTTTCCAATTGGGACCATGAATCGAATTTATTTGGGCTTTATCTTTTTTATACGTAAATAATTAGCTAAAAGCCGACCAGACCTATTAGCATTAAAACAAAATTTTGCTTTGGATTTGGAAAGTTGAATACCAGCTCTTCTACTAAGAATGGAATTAAATTCATATCTGAGTTTTTGCAACTTAAATTTATATTTAGGATCGTTAGAAGTGATAAAAAACCTCTCAACTTCTGAAATTTGTTTATCCAACTCTTTAATTCGTATATTATCAGTTTTATTCTCATATGCCATGAGAGAGATAGAAGCGCCTCTAACATAAGCATTAAAGGCGTCCCATCTATTCACAAGGGAAGTGGAACCTTCTGGGTTAAGCTGAAAGTAATCCTGTATAGCTGTTAATATTTTCGGTTTGTTTTGTTCATTAAGAATAATATCAGTATTCATTCGCCATCTAGATTGTACGTTATAATTTGTATTAACTTGCAAAACAAAAGACACGAGAGCATGATCTGATATGTCAATATTGCCAATGTTAGGAGAAACCACAGAATTAAGGAGCTGCCTGGAAATTAATAAATAATCAAGTCTAGAGTGTGAATTATGAGGATTGGAAAAAAAGTGAACACTTTATCCGTAGGGAAATGTAATCGCCAAATATCGATTAATTTTGTAACTCTAAGGAAAGTTCTAAAAGTTAAAAAAGCTTTTGGAGGTCTAAACTTAGTGAAGGATGATCTATCCAATAAAGGATCAGAAATAAGGTTAAAGTCTCCTCCAACTATAAGAGGAACGTTGCCTAACTTGAGTACTTCAGTAGTTAAATTAGACCAAAACAAAGGATCATCAGCAGTTGGACCATAAACATTAATCAAATACATAACAGAATCATAAATTTTAACTTTGACTATAACATATCTACCTTCTAAGTCTGATGTTTTACTTAAAATTTAACAATGTAATCTTTTAGCAAAAAGAATAGCAACATCATTCTTTCTCCAATTAGCAGGAGAAGAGACAATAGTATCTACCGATTGTTTTTTCATATAATCCAATATTTTGTCGTCAATATGTGTTTCCTGAATAAAACAAATATCTGCTTTACAGCTTCTGAAATAGTTTAGTATCTTTGTACATTTTACCGGATGTCTCAAACCTTTAACTTTTAAAGAAGTAATTTTAATATTATGAATATTAGCCATAGTAGAATAGAGAGGAAGAGGAAAAAAGATTGAAGAAGAGGAGTAAACATTGGCGAAAAATACAGAGAATAGTAGTTCTAGTATAATATACAAGGAATAGGAGGAAAAAGAACAGAAACAGACAAACAGAAAAAAGACGACCACACATAAACATTAATACGAAATTTGAGACGCACACACGCTTTACAAGCATGACCAAACCGTTGGAGCCCATCGTGTAAAGAGCTAGAAAAATTAGTCAGAAGTACATATGAAAACAATTTTCAAATTGCAGAGTCATGCGTATCCATAGAATGTGGTGAGAGCTGTGAGTGCTGTTCCAGGAATAATTTTAAGTCTTCTGGACGTTGGAAGGACTTAGAAAAATTATCTTTCCAGATTCTCATTGTTGATGGATCAAATAAGCCGTATTTAAATCCAAGACTTCTCAAGTGAGGGCGACAATAAGTAAATTCTTTACGAATCTTGACAGTCTCTTTGGCAAAGTCTTGGTGAATAAATATTCTATTGCCATTAACTATTAAAGATGGAATTTCCCGTGCTGCTTTCCTTATCATGACCAAATGATGGTGACTCAGTACCTTAAAAATCATTTGTCTTGGCTTAGTATGTTGAGGATTGCGATGGGATGGAATCCTATGCGCTTTATCAATTTCAAATTTTTCCGGGAATTTGACGTTTAAAAGGCCAGGTAACAAATTTCCCAGGTATAATCTGCAATTAGAGCCTTCAACCTTCCCTGGTAAATTAAAAATACGCAAATTATATTGCCTGTTACGATTTTCCATATCCAGAAGAAGGGTAGACATAGGGGAAATTTTTGCCACAAGTGGTGTAAAAGCGTCAATTTTTACTTTATTGTCTTGTATTTTAATTGTATTATCCAATACTTTCATCGACATGCTGGCCATATCTTTACGTAAGTTTTTAATTTCGGACGCAATAGTATCAGTATTTGCACGCAAAGCATGAATCTCGTCAAGAATTAAAACCAAAGATGGCTCACTGGATTCCACCACTTTAGATTTTACTGGAGGAGGGGAAATCTGATTTTTCCTCTTATTATTAGGATTTTGTAGATTTTTATTCTCCATTTTCATATGAAAAAATGAACAGGAGTAATTAAGAATAATGAAGCAAGTATAAATTAAAAGTACCGAAATTGCTTCTCTGTAAAAGTTGGTGCAGCAGCTAAACCAGACTGTGGGAGTGGTTAGGCCAAAGCCAGGCCCTTTCTTGAGAAGACGCTCCGCCCCCTGAGAGGAATCTGGGCAGTACCTGAATGCAGAGCTCGAGGCTGGAGCAGGCTGAAGCAGGAGGCAGAAATCATGCACTTCTGACGGTCCAAGGAGGAAAAAACAGCATCCACAGCAGCAGGTAGGGTTTCAGCAGTCTGCTACCGTCATTTCCAGCAATTTCTGACTGGAAATGCTGATTTTGTCGATAAAAACGGGCTCCTTAAACACGGAGCTCACCGGGAGGCGGCCATCTTGTTTTCGCGCGTTCGCGCGTCTCCCTAAACCTTACTTTTTAATACTTATATATCACCTCTAAGGTAGGTACTAAAGGTTCATAGGCCAGGATGCATTGTATTTAAAACGTAGGACATGTGTGCTCAAGGTTTACATGACCTGGTAGTGAAAAACTCCTAAAGTTGTTTTTCACTGTTGTAAGGCCTCTTTCTCCCATTGGCTAACACTTGGTTAACTTATTACATTTATTAGCCCCTTAAGTACGAGTGTCGGCACACTACCTCTCCAGTGCGCGTGTCAGCCATGGGCTGACACTGGGGAGGTAAAATAAAAAGGCCCCGCCGGTGCTTTGCACCAGAGGGATTCCTTTATTTCATTTTACGCTCAGCCTAAGAGTTTTTTTCTTTTACTGTAATGACGATTGGCACGCAGGGCATGCTAACCTCATTACAGTAAAGTGAAGGTAAAACAAGACAATGGGCTCATTTTACTTTCATGGCATCAGTGCTCGGGTGAATATCTCAGCCCCCCAAGCACTGATTTTTGGGTGGGAGGAGCATCTCCCCTTTCTAATGCTACCTCTTCCCAGTGGAACCCTGCTTGGGGATCGCCACAGGAGAGCGATCCCCTAGCAGAGACCCACCCATTAGGCACCAGGGATTGGGGGAACACCCCTTAGGCAATGGATAATGCTCCTCCAGCATATTTAAATCTATCAGTCTTTCTGACCCCCCCCTCAGAGGCAGATGGAGTACTTACCACCCGATCTGCCACTGGAGGGACAGAAAGTCCAGTAGAAACCAGTGAAAAGGAAGAAAAGCCCACTAGACATCAAGTAAAGAATATTTTTTTAATAAGGGGTGGGGGCTGCCATAGGCGCTAGGCCCAGCCACACAAGTGGCACAGTGTTTTTATCGGGTCATGTGGAGGTAACGCTAGGTGGTGCAATTTTGTGGACTCCTGCGGACTCCAGAAGTTTCCATCACAAAAATGTAAGGAAAATGTGTGATTTCAGGAAAAGTTTGAGGTTTGCGAAGCATTGTGGGTAAGAAAACCCCATAGGATCCACACAAGGCACACCACCCTGGATTTCTCTGGGTTGTCTAGTTTTCAACAATGTCTCTGGTTCATAGAATTGCATGGGAGGTGCCACAGCACAGCCCCAAATACTGCAGCTTCCCCTATTGTTATCTATCAACTTAGCACTTTACGGCCTTTTGTGTTGTGGTCTCTTGGCCCACCCACACAAAGGGGGTACAGTTCCTATCAAGGGACATGCTTGAACTCAGGGTGGTAGGAAATTTGTGGCTCCCTGCAGATTCCAGAACTTTCCATCATAGAAATGTGAGGAAAATGCCAGTTTTTAATCAAGGTTTGCGGTTTGCAAGGGATTCTGGGTAAAAAAAACCTAATGGGCGCCACACAAGTCACCCCGCCTTGGATTCCCCCAGGTGTCTAGTTTTAAAAAATGTGCACATTTGCTAGGTTTCCCTAGGTGCCAGCTGAGCTTGGGCCCAAAATCCACATCTACCCACATTGGAAAATACGGGTCAGTATTCAGTGGAAAAATTTGATTTGTCCACGTTGTGTTTTGGGCCATTTCCTGTCGCAGGCACTAGCCCTACTCACACAAGTAAGGTACTAGTTTTATTGGAAGACATGTGGGAGCATAAAATAGAGGGACATTTGTTATTAGCAATTGGATTTCGCTGCATTTGCGCCTTCCAATGTAAGCCAGTGTATAAGAAATCATATGCTAGTATGCGTACCCACAAATTCAGAGATGTACAAATAACCACTGTCGCTAAACTTATATTTTGTGCCTATTTCAGAAATACATAGGTTTTGTTGATATCCACTTATCATTCTACATCTATCACCATATGAATACATCTATACTTGGTGCACAATCAAAAAACAATGGTCAGTGCAACTTAGCTGTTGGCTCTTAGTACCTTGGGTTCTTGCAGAACCGAAAAGCGCTATTTATCCCCGTAATCAAAAGGGTCTAGCAGACGTAATGGCATATTGTTTTTGTAAATCGTCCATCATGACAAAAAGTTACAGATGAAAACATTGTCACAAATGACTGTTTTTTCCTACTCATTTTCTATATATCTGTATTTCAACAGTTAGTTTCTTTTGGAAAACCTTGAGGGATCTACACATATGGGCCCTTGCTGAATTCAGGATGATTTTGCCTACTTTCCAGAAACCTGGATCATCTATGGGTTTCAAATTGGTTTCCACCACAAACTGAAAGTAGGTTGAGAGCACAACAAATTGGAATAATGGGCTATCTGTTTGAAAAAGCCAAAATTGGGGTAAAAAATTAGGGGGCTCACTTATGATGCCGTTTGTGTCACTCTAGCACTATGCTACTTCCTGTTTGTCATGGTTGGTGGAAACTTCTCCCTTTGCTACGTAGTTTTCCACAGCGGCTATATAGTTCTAGCCTTCATATCAGAGGCTGAGAAATCTGCTACACAGGAGTATGAACTAAGGGAAAAGAGAGAGAGTGAAGGAGACAACAATCTTAGGGCTATGAATGGCACCGTAGTGGTGCCATACAACATTAGCCTGCGATAAACTAATTTTTGTAAATATGTGTGTTCAACTTGTATATAAGGATATGAACGGGTATTCCTATATGTGTAAGGCATAAGTTTGTTTAGGGATCCACATTACTTTTAGAATTGAAAGTTTGGTAGTGGCTTCATGATGGTGCAACAGTGGCATCTAAGGATGGTATTTGTGGACCATGTCATAGACTCAACTCTGTCTAACTATTGCGATGGAGCAAACAAACTAGCTGGTCAGGTGAAATTAGCGACTGCTAGTTGGTCACCACCTGTAGATCTTTACCTCTGGTCTGTGCCCGACCCCAAGAACCTGGATGTTGTTGCAATTAAGTGGTAAGGTCTACATGTAAGCCCTAATACATGACAATGTGATCTTGCACAAAACGTCTTGGGCCTACTGGAACATCCCCCACTATACCAGCAAGACCTATGAAGAGTGAGAGTGACTTAAGGATGCTAAAAGTACACTAAATGATACCTCATGTGTGCTCTGTTGTACCTCTTTTGAGGCAGAGTGGTTGGACATCGAAAGAGAACAAGGAGATAGGGAAGAAAAGGCATAGATAGCATCACCTGCAAGAAAGATTTGTTATTTTTGTTATATTGTGACTACCATATGAATGCTGCAGATACACACATAATCAATGTTACACTCATAGGGGTATGGGGAAGGGGTGAAGTTATAGTGACTCTGTTTGTAAAGCCTTTCCTCAGGTACACATGCAGCATCATTGTGAGTTAGATAAGTGTTGGACCAGGCCCTTTCTCATTGGTCAGCCCAGATTTTTGCATTCACCTGCCTTCCTTTGCTGAACTCGTTTTTGTTGACGTTTAGGACACTGTGCACTTATTCCCTGTAAACCAGTGATAAAGTGCTTGTGCTCTACCTTGAGAAAACATGGTAAAATGAGGGTACACCTGATTGATTCCCTTGTATACAGTATTACATGTACCCCGGATCTGTAAATTAAATGATTCTTGTGGGCTGCAGCACTCATTCTGCCATCCAATAAAATTGCCTTTTAAAACATGCCTCAGTTCTTCCACTGCAGCTTGTGGTGCAGTTTCAAACTGCTATTTCGACCTGGCAAAAGAAACCATATTCCTGGTTTAAACCTTCCTTTTTAGGTCAAGCATAGGCAGCGCTTGCGTTGTCTGCACGAAAAACTGTATTCAATTCTATGGGCTGTAAGCACGCCCATTTATTGCCATGCGTTCTTTGTTGTGCCATTGAGAAATGCTTACTTTTTATTCATGGACTGCTATTAAAAGTCCCGCCTTTTGGTGCTTGGTTGACGCTCAGGCGATTACACTCATTGTTCCTTCTGGTTGGCCATCCTCCCTCGCTTTCCTCCGGCTGCAGCTTTTTCCTCCTCACTTCTGCTTGTCGGAGTCTTTTCTTTCCTGCAGTCCAAGCGGAGCTGCTGTTACACCTCCTTGTTTTGATATGCAAACACTTTATTTCACCATTGTTCCTTCTCGTTGGCCATCCTCGCTCGCTCCCTCTAATCTCATCGTAGCAGTCCTGTTTGAGCTGCTTAAGATCGGTGGGTACTCTCTGTGGGTGTCTGTTTTCTTTTACACCTCACTCGTACATTCGGCAGGCTGAGTCAGAGATCATGGGCGCATTTCATTCAATAAAAATCAAACATTGCATTTTTAAACCATTAGGCATCTATAAAGAAAGTTAAACTAAGTTATTGAAAATGTAAGTATGCAACAACGTCTCTTGTACTGCTCCTGGTACTGTTTGTAAGTAGGGTAACGGGGGCAGGTGTCTTGTCTTGGATGTATCCAGAGTCAGTGTGGCAGCATCATGGTTCAAGACCTCTTCATTAAGATGTGGGCAGTCTTCTCACAGAGGTTTAATGCCACTTCTGCCCCACTTTGTTCTTGTTTCACTCCTTGCAGTGGGTTAGTTAATGATTGTAATAAAACATGCTGTGACTGTAAACTGTAGCACGATCGCTGTTTGTGACCCAGCCCACTCTACATTCCCATTCACTTCCCGGGCGTTGTAATAACCATTGTATCCCAGCGGTCAGTTCCCCGGTGGGTTTGAGCCCTTGGAGACTGGTTTGAAAGTCCAGGGCAGCTCCTGGTGCCTCTGCCCCTGCCCCAACTCCTGAGGTTAATTGCAACAGGAACAGTGAGGCTTCAAGAGAGAGAGAGTGGGAGGTAGATAGTGCTTCAAATGGAAATATAGAAGTACTGGTACTCACTCTGCAGAGTACCGGCTTGCTCCTGAGAAGTGCTGGGACTCTCCCATTAAGTGTAATGCAGCAGTGCTGAGAAGTGCAGGTACTGTCCCTTTCAAATTAAAGAAGTGTAGGTACTCAGGAAAGTACCTGCCCATTTAAAGCCCTGGAGGTAGAAAGAAGGCGATCGTAGTGGAAGAAGAGCGAGAAAGAGGGAGATGATTTGATGGAAGGATGGAAAGTGATTGCACGAGGAGAAAAGGGAGCGGGCTGGTTTGAGCATTTTTGCCAGCACTGCTTTTTGTTCCCCAGTCAGACCCTGGTACTGTCTGCTGCATGTGCTGCCTTTTCAACCTGCAGGGCACCCCTCCCAGTCAGTCTCCTTCTCTGATATACGTCTTGTGTTGGCCTAATTTTTAGGTAAAGTCTACAGTGCTTGCACTGCAGGATGTTCTGTTGTATGTACTTTGTGGGGTTTGACCCCTCCCATCACTGCTGTTTGGTTAAGGGGGGCGTCACTCGCAAAAGCTTGCTTTTCAGTGGGTTATTTTGCTGCTATGACCCACCTTCTAGTGTCTTGCTCCTCCCCTGGAGTATGCTCCATAATACAAAGGTAAAATAAATTGTCATTTACAATGCCAATAGCTCTAACTCAAACAAATATGAGCCCTATTGCATTTCTAAAGCTTGTTTATACTTGTAATTCACCCCTAAGGTAGACCTGGAAGAGCAGGGTGCATGGCATTTGAAAGGTAAGACTTGTAGGTTTACGTATTACATGTCCTGGCAGTAGAAAACTCCTAAAGTTGTTTTTCACAGTTCTAAGGCCCATAGACCAAAACGAGGTTACCTTATTACACTTAGTATGTGCTAACTTCAGATTGGGAGCCAATAGAAAAATAATGCTTACATTCAAATTAATTGTAATTTAAAATCCTCTTTGATGGTAAGGTTTGATTTTTAAGTTACAAATTTTAAAAATGCCACTTCTAGAAAGTTATTATTTTCTTGCCTGTGTCCAGGATCACATGACTGTGAATGGCTCTCATGTTGTGGGTTGTATATTGCTTTCAAACATTGCGACAAAGGAAGCGGCCCTCATTCTGCTCGACCCGTGCATGGCATTCAACATGGTCTCCCACAAGTCACCCATCAGAAGAGTCCATGAGCTCAGCGCCCAAGGATCTGCACTCAACTGGATCTGCTCCTTCCCCCCAGAAAGAACCCAAAAAGTCAGACTGCCACCCATCACATCGGAGACCAAAAGCCTGATTTGCGGAGTGCCCCAGGGATTGACAGTTCTACCCTGTTCAACGACTAAATGACTCTGGTCACCAACTTCACCTGATTGCAAGGCATCACCCTCATCTCATACCCTAAGCTGATGACAACCACCTCATCCTGTCTCTGACAGACAAGACAACCACCACCTGAGCCAACTTCACTAATTCATGACCATAGTAGCAGAATGGATGATAACCCACTGCTTGAAACGCAACTCTGACAAGGTGGAAGTACTGGTCTTTGGAAACAGGACTTCCCTGTGGGACACCAACTGGTAGCCGACAAAGCTAGGACCAACACCTTCTGACCATGCCAGAAATCTGGGGATCATCCTGGACAACAAGCTCAACATGGCAGCACAAGTCAATGCAGTAAGTGCAGCCTGCTCCCACATCCTACCTATACTGTGAAATATCTTCATGAGGCCGCCACAGAACTCGAGATGCATCATCACTCAAGCACTCATCACAAGCAGATTCGACTATGGCAATGCACTCCACACCAGACTCTCCAAGCAGCTCCTACACAGACTTCAGACACCGCAATACTGATACTCAACCTCCCACGCTACACCCACATCAGAAGAAGCACTGCCCTGCTGTCTGAGGAAGAGGGACTGCCTTACTGACTTAAGAAGGATGATTGGACCTGCTTTTTTTGAACCCAGGTTACCCATAGTGACTCCATGGGTTCTTTGTCTGACCTCCTGTGTGAGCCTCTACTCGAGTGAGTCCTGATCCCTAAAAGGTAACCTCCTGGTCCGAGACCCGTGGCCGGCATCAGTGTGATGTCCTCCTGAAGAAATGGTGAAGATAAATTAGTTTGGGGATCCTCACAACCGTGAAGTGACCTCTTTGCTCCAAGAATCGACCACCTGCAACGACCGCCAGAGTGAAGCTCCAGAGAGACGTGCTTGTTGCACTGGCAGTGACCTCCCACAATGAATGGTAATGCGAGATCTACACTTTGTGTTGACAGCGACAGCCCACGATGATCATCAATGAGAAGCACCAGTGACAAAAGGCTTTTCATGCAACAGCAATGACTATCCGCGACGCTTGACCTGCGCCTCATACCAAAAGTGACCTCCTAGCAGCCACTGCAAACATGAACAGAACTCTTTGTGTAGAAAGTGAGAAGGTAACTCTGCAGCGGGACTAACATGGTGTCTGTGTCCGATCCACTCTTCATCGCGGTCCAACTTTAGCTGTCACTATCCCGTGGTCCACTCCGACCAGATAGTCAGGAGTAGCACTTTGTGCTTTTTGACACCATTTGCACCTAAAACTTTAAAAATTCATATTGCTGGTTCTACTGATTAGAATTTTGTTGATTTGGTGTCATTTTATTCATTACATTGTAATCTATTTTTCTAAATTCATTTAGGTTTTTTTGTGTTGTGTTTACACTTATTACTCTTTGAGTGCTGCATAAATAAGTTGCACATTGCCTCTAAGTTACACCAGACTGCTTTTCCTCCAAGCTATCAGAGGGTTAAGAACAGTTTTATTTCATGACATTTTTTGTTCACCCTGACAAGGATTGTGTTTATTATCAGAGTGGGGCTTCCACCCTTTCTTACATTAAGCATCACTGAAATTCCCAACAACTAACTGCCATACAATAGTTGAGTGTCTGAAATTCTAGGGCTATGTGCTGCACCAAGAAAAGGTAGCATACCCATCAATGTAGCAGTCCTTGGGGTTGAGAATAGCTTGCAGGATCTTGGACGGCCTCTGGTCCCTGTTAAGGAAATGAAATGATGCTCTCTATGGTAGGATGGCTAAAGTACCACATATATGCAATCAATGTCACAAAATATCAGAGGGAATGCAATTCCTATGCCACTCATTGACTTTCCATTGCCATCCATTGCCTTTTCACCAGTAACTGTACATGGAGATATATGCTTGGTGATGCAAATTTACAGTACTCCTTTTTTTTTTTGTAGCTTTTATATCGCGCAAACTTGACTTGAAGGTATTGGAGTGATTTACATAAGTACCAGTTATATTACACAAGAACACATTCATTGGTGCAGGCACTGTGATTGACTTGCCCATGAGATACCCATCATATCCCCAATGACCCTCTGCACAGATCCAGTGGCCAGGAAGCGATGTGAAGCCAAACTTTTGACAAGGGATAGCCTGGATTCAGGCTGTAGGTGAAATGAGCTGGTGCTCGAAGTCTGTAATCATGTTAAGGATCACCTCAGAAGAGAAGCAGTATCTTGCCAGTTCTGTGTCTTTAGAAATACCAAAGATGTTGATCTTCAGCCTGTAGATCTCATGCCTCCTCCTCAATTATATGTTTCTCAAAATGTGGAGCAAGAAGACAAATATATTTACGGATATGCTGAAAAAATTGTTTTGGCTGTAAGATGCTTGATCATTTGGACAGTCTGTGCTGTGTGTGTCTGGTCAATGGTATATAGACTTTTGCCTGGGTAAGAGTGTGGGGGAATCATGACTGATAAGTCTCCTAAGGGAGTAATAGCCTTGTTGCTTTATGAGTCATCTACTGTTTCTGCATATGTTTACTGTTGCGGGCTCATGTTTTTCTATAAACATTTAAATATGTTGAAATTATCTTTTAGATTTTTTAAATGAAGGATTTTTTTTTTATTCTTTAATACATAAATATTTTTCCCGTTTTCCTTTTTTTCCCTGGTAGTGTTCTTCCGAGCCTGTACTGATTTCTACGAGATTCCCTTGAAGTCCTTGTGAGTGACCATGTGTGCAATCTGACTTACTCTACGGCTTGGCTGGAGTAGATTTGAGCCTGTTTGGTCTGCAGTACTCCTGCAGTAGATACAGATGGAACTGTGGTGCTTAGAATTGTCTTATTCATTTGTAGGTGAGTTTTTGTATTTGCATGTGTGCACCTGGCTCTTCTCCCAGGACTAGGAGACATCAGAGTATCTGCAGGAACCTTTAGTTCTGTAAGCTATATCCGTTTCTATAGCCCCAAGACGCCCTTGGGCATGAGACTGTGCTTTATAAATCACTTTCACTTTCACTTGCTTGTGCCCCTCCTTATTTTTCCCTCTACTCCTCCCATTTAGCAGTAGATATATACAAGTTTCCAACATCTCCCTTTGTCCCTCCCACATTTTCACCTAAAATGAGAATTTTGCAAATAAAAGATAGGAGAGCCATAGGCAGAGATCTCCTTATTGCACCTGGTGAATGACGATACCACGGAATTCGTTATTTATCAGGTGTGATAAATAGCATCTATTATGGGTTTCTGGGAAATATCATGTGGATACTGTTGTTTAACGCACCAAAATCATCATGATACAGTAGTAACTGCATAATTTATCCCTGTTAAAGTTCGGCAGATTTGCACTGTCGAAATCTAAAGAAGGCTGAGGTATTTACGAATCTGATAATCATTGGATGCATTAATTAACACTCAGCTCATAATTCCGACCCATGCGTAAACAGGGGTTTACGCATGGGTCGGAAAAAAACGACTGTCTCATAATCAGGCCCTTAGTATTCAGGATTGCTATTTTCAATACTCAAAAATGATTTTGTGAATACTCCAAGTCAATTGCATTTTCAGATTGTTACTTTATGTGATAATAGAAGTAAATGATCATTGCAAGATATTTGCATCTAGACCCTTAGGAGATATAACTATCCTACTTTTGGGCCCACACTAATATAAGAAGATTGATATTAAGTTCTATTGAAATCCAAAGAATTGTTGATGATCCTCAATACATAATTCAGTTTAAATTTCTATGAAACAAAGAAAATCACCAGCCTGTGGGCAGGAAACTGAAACTCAGGTTTTTCCTGTAAATCAAACTACAGAACTGGCTCTGTGGCTTCAAGAAGATTTAACCTTTCACTAACTTCCTTAAAGTTTGGGTTAATCTTTTTTGGCTGAGAACATTTTTAAATGTCAGTTAAAACAAGCCTTTGCCATTTGACATGTAACAAATACTGATTAGTGCATGGTGCTTTCCCACAGAAAGATAAAGGTATCTTTGATGTAGCCCAAATATTATTCCAAATATTCTGATATACCTAAATTCCATAAACCATGGCATATGTACCAGTGTTTTGGAAACAAGTGAAAAATATGCAAGTTATCACAGGATACATATTAGGGGGCATTGTTTATATTTTAATTTTTTTCCAGCTAAGTTTGAACATATTTCCAGAGCCAAACTATTGTGTTGACAGCTAAGAATTATTTTTCAACACAAATTTAAATTATTCAGGATAACATTTTCGAACATGTCATTAAAGACAACATCCATACAGCATACTCTACAGGCACACATAAAAAATACTTGACTGGTAGTTTGTTCCAGAACTTGAAACAATTCATTGAATTAAACATTGGATCCAAGAGTAACTAAGTAGAGAAAATTCCATTGATCAGGTTCACTGGGATATGGTAAAATCCTATATTTAAGCCGAATACTATTTGTTAAACATAATATGAGTTAGACAGCATTAAAACATATAAATTAAACTTTGCCAACTCTTCGTAATTTAATTATTTATAGCATTATGCAAAACTGTTCATGACAAATTCATTATTAAGAACTTTTAATCAATAATCAAGACAAAAGTAAGAATAGACGCTTTAAAATACAGAAAATCTGGTTTAAAATCTTGCAGTGAACACTGTTACAAAAAACAGCTAGAACAATAAGAAATATGTTGTGAGGGCTAATATGGAATTGGATGCATTTGACGATAAAATGATATCTTGTTTGTTTTTATAGAATCGCCAGTTGTGAACTCTACATCAACCTCGACTCGCAAGTATGCAGTCAAGCAGGCCCTCAGAGCAAGGCCCAGGATTGCTGATTGATAGGTCACAGGTCGGAGGGTGCATACCTGGCAGGCTAAAGCTCAGGCAGGAAACTATTGATAAATCTCACAGCTAGGCACAGGGACATTAAAAAGAGACAAGGGAGATTGTCCCAATAAATCGCATATGGCTGGAGGGGGTACACACGTTCCTAAAAAACACCATAAAATTCAGATGCCACATGAGTTAGGAACACATAGCCAATCAGGGCCTAGCACATGTACTGATCACATGCTCCCCATGCCGGGCATCTGGACACGTATCCACTGGCCAACATTGTGACCACCTCTGGTAACTATTAAACAATTAATTTATGACTCCAAAGGCAGAAACCAACATTTCTCACCATATATGCTACACCAGAAACTTTTACAACTGTTCAAATTTTGCATAAAAGAAGGACATATACCGAATGCAAATTGAGACAGTCCTCAGACCCTGTGCCTGTAACAGTCCTCAAGGCCGTAACGTTTATTTAAACAAACTGTTCCTGTTTTGCCAAGCGCCTCTTGCCTTCTGTTTTTTAAGGGATTTCAAACTCAAGCAACTTGAGTATTGCAGTCATTGATTGACGCCCGATTTGTTGTTTGGGAAATGGTACTGCCTAATTATACAAACCCTGATACAATACCATTGCTAGCACGAGATGATGGGTAAAATTTCAACCACCGTTCACAATTCTCAGATATGGAAATAAATCACATTTAATGAAAATTGGTTTTGCAGAAGTTATACCTATATTTCTGAGATTTTGTGGTAGGAGAAGGCATATTTCGATTAGTTCAACATTTGCCCAGTTAGCCAAGCAGCAATCAGCAGGTGATGAATTCAAATCCTGAAATAGAGATCCATAAACTGGGTAAAAGTAACATTGCCTACTTGCAGATGGCACAAGTGCGATATATGAAATAGCAAATGATTATTCTTCTTACTACTTCAACATGGCATAACTAATATTTAAAACAATATGCATTAAAAAAAATATTTTGCAAAGGATTCAGAATTTTAAAAACGATGCCCAAAATAGAACCCCCGCACTTTTTTCTATTCCATAGATTTGTTTCAAAAACATGTTAACATTTCTGTGATTTGCTGAATTTTCAGAATTGTGTCCAGACATTTCATGTATGAATAGCAACATTATAGCCTCCTGGGTTGCTCCTCCTCCTTTACCACCAACACAAAGTTTCTCTCCACTGCGAAAAAACAACATATTGATGCTTTATGAGCATGAAAAATGTCAACTGTGATTAAACTTGAGTCGTGCCTGACTCTATATCTCTGTTACAGTACCTCACTACCTCAGCCACCCAGGTAAACAGTGTGACAAAAAAAACCTTTATTTACAGCACATTGGCACAGTGGCACACACAATAGCTCACCCAAGGGCCCATTCCCATTCAGCCATGGCCACATCCCAGGGGATACCACCCTGCCCGATTCCAGGTTTTACCGGGAACAGAAAAACACTCTGTAAAGTCAAATGTGCATGGAAACGTCCTACAGAAAACAATTCAAATTGCAATCAGTAATTCTAGTATCGAAGCTGGTATTATTATCAATTCGGCTGAAGTGGGACAAATACAGGTACTACGAGGCACAAGGTAGGGATGCCCACTGTCCCCTTTTCTTTTGACCTTTTTTACTCGAGCCTCTAGCCAGAGCAATTCGAGCAAATAAGAGTATTCAACCCCAATTCCACAAATGGATAAGATAAAATGATATGCTGATGACATTATGCTAATCATAGATAGTCAGAAGGAGACGGAAGTAAAGCTTTTTGAGATTTTTGCTCAAATATGAGACACTAAGGAGGGTATAAAATTAATAAGAGGAAGACAGAAATAATACTTTGCGGATGCTCTCCAGAGGCTTTACTTCCAGACCTGGCCGGGTGTGCTAATTCCCTCCTGAAACGATATCTAGGCATAAAGTTCTCCCCGAGAATAGAGGATCTGTACGATCTCAATTTTGCTCCTCTTCACATAAAGGTACAACGCTTATGTGCTAGATGGATCTCTCTCCCTCTGACTATTTTAGGGAGAGTCTCCTTAATTAAAATGTCGGTCCTCTGTCTATTTAATTTTTTTTCTCCGCCATTCCGTGTGCGTTAACTACCTCTTTTATTAAAAAAGTGGAGTCTATGTTTTCATCTTTTATTTGGCTAAAGAAAAGCATCTAGAATAGCATTCAGCACTTTATATGAACCATGAGAGAACAGAGTGTTGGCGCTTCCAAATCTTAGAGATTACTATTATGCCTATTTTGCACAATATTTATCTAGATTTAATACAAAGGTTCTCAGAGGTCTTTTCATAAATAACTTTATGCAGTTGATTTTTAAGGAATTTAAAATTTGTGATCTGTTGAAGATAACCAAACTACCTAAAAGAGAACAGTATAAGAGCCTGAAGTGGCTCTTCCAGAAACGAAGGGATTTTAATGTGACGACTCCTCTGGCGGCGGTTGATATAGGTTCAGGGGTGAGGCTTTCACCGGAAATAGTTCAAAGGTGGGGGAGAGCGGGATATCGGAGAATAGCGGACTTCCTTAGGGGAGATAGATGGCAAAACTTAGGTGAAGTAAGACAGTGCACACAAGATGACGTCCTCCTTGTGGGGTCATTTAGAAGGTTCAATAAAGTTTTAGAGGATTTAGATTTGGGTCAGATCCTTATCACTAGGGAGGCGGCATCAGCCCTAACTAGTAGCGGGGCTCTGAAAAGGCCAGGGGAATGGAAGAGAATCCTTTCTAATTGCAAGGGCATGGCATCCACTCTAAAAGTGATTTAAAAAAATGAATAAATACAAAAGTCTTGATATGACAGATAAAATGTGGAAAGAAGTCAATATACTGAATTTCACTGTTTTAAGAGGGGCCAATTGGCGACGGATGCTCTTCTTTTCGAAATGGCTTTTATATAGAACCCCAGCTTTCTTAATGCAGATTAGCCCCGCTATCCCAGGTACTTGTCCCCCGGTGTTTAAGGCACTCCCCGGCAAATTGGACTCATCTGATGAGCCAGTGCACACTTATACAGGGATTCTGGACTGAAATGTTCCAGTATCTTGTAAATGTCGGGAAAGTTAATTAGGCCCCAACAATCTGGTTGAGAGTTTTGGGGTACGACCCTGGAATTGGCCTTTCTAACAAGTGGGTAAAACTAGTATACATTGCAACAGCGGTAGCTCGATCCCTTCTACTTCAAAATTGGCGAACACAGATAATTCTTTCAATGAAGGATTGGCTACAAAAAAATGAGACGAGTTAGAGCAAGTGAGCAACATTATGCAATTCGCACTGGGGGAGTTAAGAAATTTGAGAAACTCTGGGGACAATATTTCCAATTGGAAGATACTGGAGCAATGTGAAAATGGAATGACAAAAGGAATTGAGATGCTCCACCACACAATTTGATAGACATTTTATATAGTAGATCCTTTCTATGTGATTTTAAGTCAACTGCATTCTTAATGATAGTTTTGATTTTGAGATGGGACTCTCTGAGTATTATTTTTGAGTATACTGTATTTATTGTATTTATATAATGAAATTATATATGTATGGAAAAATTGTATTTATAACCTATGAGGAAAGTTCAATATAAGTTATATTTCTGATACTGTTACACCTGGATCCTAATAAAAATAAAAAATAAAAAAAATAAAAAAAAGTAATTCTAGTATCACTTACATTTTCCCCAAATCTGGGACCAAAAACATGTGATGCTTGGAAACTGTGGGAGGGCACATTCTGGAATTGTTAACTATGGAACCAGTATCCTCCCCTTAATGACCACACACATCATAATGAGGTCCATAGAAAGTAACATGATTTGAGGGAGGAGGGCAAATAAATCACGCCTGAGCTACAGGAGGCACCCTAGTCCTCCCTTCTTTTTAATATATTCTTGCTTCATTGTCGCCCTGATAGGTAGAGAAAGTTAAATTCTTCCCAAATTGGCCTTCTGGACTGTGGGCACCATTCACTGATTTTCTTCACTAGAGTCTTCTTTTGTTGTCACAATTTTAATAAACAATTGATATCTGAACCTGAACAAAGTAACCATATGTCCTTAATATCGAAAATATTACATGTTGAGAGTCAAATTATTCTAGATATAAATTCTTTGCTGCTTGTTCACTTATTGCTTTATAGCATTGATTGGCATGCTTGGCAATTCTCCTGGTCTCCGT
Source organism: Calotriton arnoldi (assembly GCA_963921515.1). Lineage (NCBI taxonomy): Eukaryota > Metazoa > Chordata > Amphibia > Caudata > Salamandridae > Calotriton > Calotriton arnoldi. The sequence goes on along the minus strand of CAWUFW010006247.1, from coordinate 869,871 downwards.
CTCTAAGGAATTCCTTTGCAAACTGGCTTGTGGTGAAAACAGTGAGGCTAACAGTGTCCTGCACACTGTGACAGTGCAGAAAGTGCACACTCTTGCTCTCCTGCACTGTCCAGTGGCTTCTAGCATCAATAAAAAACTGATTCTTCCACCATTCACTTGACACTGCTGCCTTAAAGGGCCCTTCCCATGTTCTCTAACCACAGAACAGTGTCATCTCTAATATGCAAACGTGTAAAATGAAGAGTGGCAGTTTGACGCTAATTTCAGCTGAGGTGCCCTCAATGAGCCTTGGACTCAAGGTGGTTTTGAGGTGTGGGTGTAGAGGCAATATTGCTGGTAGAATTTCTGATGTTTGTTACTCAGACTTCTTATATAAACCTTGTCTGCTTGATGACTCAAAATAGGGCTAGAGTTTCCTCACATCGACTGCCACTGAGTTTCCTGTAGAGTTTTCACGACTTTTTATGCATTCAATGCATTTCAGAGGATTATTGTGTTTAGATATGAATTTAAAATTGGGTAGCAACTTAGACTTAAGGCTGTTTTTATTGCATTTAAATTGCTCAAGTGTCATTGTTTACACCTTATAGTACGTTAATTTTCTTTACTTTTCAGGAATATGGAAATGCATAATCGATTATCTGGTGTTTTTATGAGTTATTATGTTATTTTTCTTGTCAAGAGAAGATAGTATTGTCTCGAATTCCAGGTGTATAGTAGTAATAATATTCTGCATAATGTTTGTGCATTAAACTAATAACAAGAGGGTTTTACTACCTACAATTGCTTCTTTACCCCATTACTTATTGCATTATTCACGAAATCGCACAAATGAGTAGGAACATCACACGAAGAATCGTTCATTCTGGATTGTGGTATGGCACACAGTCTATGAAGGTGATATAGTTTCTAAAACAGGTTATTATTGTCCTAATAAAACGTCAAAGAGGCAGAAAATGGGGGGCGTGGCTTAGCCGTCTAGCATGGCGGACGTGCTCTACCATAGCTCCGGCAGCCTGCCATTAATCCTTTTTATATCCTGCCTCTAAGTACCTAAATCTACCATCTCGGAGCTTCTCTGAGGCTGGGGAGTACCTGCAGCAGCTGTGGTGCCGTGTTCAGATCTGTTCTCCCCAGATTGCTGTGTGGCGGCCTGGTGCATACGAGCCACGCTGCTGCCTGCCGGCGCCGCTTCCATATCTGGCGTCCCTTCCCCTGCAGGAGCCTGCGGCTGCATTGAACTGACGGTGGCGCTGGGGGCTCCCTTACATCCGTCTGGTCGGCAGTTAGAGATGGGGGCTAATTGAAGAAGCGACCTGACGGTGACAGACTGTGCCCCTGCCATGTAGATCCCCATCTCTATCTCCTACACGGAGCCTACAGTGACGACGACGCGACTGTGTGTGTGGGCGGCCGAGGTCCGGCACGCGACGGAGACGCTGCGGGAGTGAGGCGGAGACGTCGGGCCGCCCCCGGCTTGGCTGCAGATGTTGACTGGCGCGGACCTCCCTGTTTAGGGGCCTGCCTGCTGGGGACGAGTGGAGACGGCTGGCGCCTGCTGGGTGGAGCTGCGAGCATTGTGCTGAGAGCCCCCGCCCTGGTGGACAACCCGCGCCTGTGGGGTCCGGTCCCGCTCTGCCGTCGCGGCTGACCTGATAGGTGGCGATTGCGTATTGAAGTGGGATTGCAGGTTCTTTGGCCTAACAGTGGTGCCTGCGCAGCTCTCCTGCCTGCCCTTGCCGGTGGCCTGCTGAGGTGTGGAGCGGACGCCGCATTCACGGGGGCTCTGGCTGCGAGCTTTTGGGGCCTGAACTGCCATCGGATCTAGCGCTGGGGATACTTATGCCTGAAACTGCTGCTGATCTGTGCCTTAGAAGATTTTCCACTTACCTCGGCCCCTGAGCCATCGGGACTGTCTGCCGTGACTCGGGCCTCCTTGATCCTTTTGTGTTGCTGCCACTCACGTACACTGCTACTGCTGCCCACCTCAAGCACCCTTGTGGAGGTTTCACCGGCTGATGACACCGGCCACAGATGCTGTTCTTCCTGGTGCACCCTCCTCACTGCCCTATGTACTGCACTGATGCTCTGCCTTCTCTTGTATTGACACCGGTGACTGGGAGTCCCTCTGTACTTTTGATGCTCCTACTACAGCGCGAGGTGGGAGTTGTGCCTGGACGCCCGCTAGGGGTGGCTGGGGTTGTCGTGCTCGCGGAAGCAGCCAGACATAGGCCTGGTGCGGCCTGTGGGTACGTCTGCCCCGCCGGGTCTGGCCCTCCCTCTCTATCATCGTGACTGGTACACTAGACTTGCGACGCCCTTGCTCCCTGGCGCATATTTAAAGAAGCTGCACCACCCGCCCAGCTGGACCGCCCTCGCTGGCCTTGTGAGTCGCCATAATGGCCAAGGTCAAACAACCTGGCTTATCCTCTAAGCAATGTACCATAGACAAGATTGCTGGTGCTGTGGCCCCCGGGCCGTCATTGGGGGGTGCGGAAACCCAAATGCCAGGTAATGTGACCTTACTGGCGGTGATCACACAGTCGCGGGAAACATTGGAATCCAAGATAGGTGCGGTGGGAGCCGATGTCATGCTGCTCTGGCAGGATCTCCGCAATGCGGTGCAACGGATTACAGAGGCGGAATCCCGCATATCAGATGTGGAGGACACTGTGGGCATGCTGTCGAAGAAGGTGTCTACCCTTGAATCCCTTGCGCGGGGTCTGGCTACGCGTGTTGAAGATGCGGAGGGGCGTGCCCGTTGCAATAATCTTCGCCTTATTGGATTCCCAGAAGGGTGCGAAGGGAAAGATGCAGTGGATTTCCTCACCACATGGCTCAAGGGCTGGCTCGCGCCCGAATCACTTTCTCCATGTTTTCTCCTGGAGCGCGTTCACCGTCCGCTGCTGCAGAGACTGCCCCCGGGCGCCCGTTCCAGCCCTCTCATCGCCCGTCTGCTTAATTACAGAGACAGAGATGTCATCCTTCAACAAGCGAGGGCGCGCAACTCTCTTCTCTATGACTCACAGCGTATTCTTATATTCCCAGACTATACTAAACTCGTGCAGCAGCGCAGACAGTCCTTCCTGGAGGCTAAGGCTCGTCTTCGGGGTCTTAAGCTCCCATACTCCCTGCTCTACCCGGCCCGCCTACGGGTGGTTTATGAATCGCGCACCCATTTCTTTGAGTCCCCAGAAGAGGTGTTCCAGTGGCTTGAGGAGCGGGTTCGGCTTAGGCCCCACACTCCACTCAGGATTGACTCCGACTCATCCACTAGTGGCCCCGGGCGTGGCCCCCTGGGAGATGGTAATGGACAGCGACGTCGATCACGATCTGGGAAGAGGTCCAAGGCTCGCAGCAAATCCACTAAGAGACTTCCTGAGGATCAACCTGAACTCTCAGTGTCCTGAATGATATAGCTCCGAGAACTGTAACTATATATGCTCTATGTCACCTGCGAGGTATTTTTCTTGCAGGCTTCCATTGTTGTACAAGTCTCTGTCCCTTTGTTGCTTTGTTCTTTATGGGCAGGAGACTTGTGCAGGGGATCCATTGGCTGCTCCTAGCTGTTACCCCCTGTTGGGGTTCTTGCCTGGACCATGCCGCAACAGATACGTCTATGTTTATGAGGTATTGGGGTGGGGGGGTGGTTGGGAACCTTATGTGGATGTTGTTATTGTTTTTTGTTACTGCCACTATGCTTTCCACCATTTGTGACCTAGGAGTTGTCCTTGCCATTTATTTCATTACTGCCAACCATGCCACCGAATTTGGATAGGGGTGGGAGCAGAGAGCTCCGAGTCCTTAGCTGGAACGTAAATGGTCTCCTTGATAAGATCAAGCAAGGGGCGGCCCTGTGCCAAGCTAAGCGTCATGGGGCGGGTGTTCTTCTCCTCCAGGAGACTCATTTAGCGGGAACCAAGACACTTTGCCTGGGAAAGTTTGGCTTCACACATATTTATCATGCGGGATTTACTAGAGGCTCCCGGGGGTTGAGATTCTTATACACCGTTGTGTCCCCTTCGTTCATCATAAGATGTGGCCTGACCCCCAGGGCAGATTTGTCGTGATATGTGGGACTCTTTATGGGGAACTCATTGTTTTGGGCAGTATCTATGCCCCCCCCCCTATCGTGGTCCTTTGTTGAACGGCTAGCGACACTCTGGACTGAACTCCCGTCGGGATTGACTCTGGTGGGGGGAGACTGGAACGAAGTTCTCTCTCCATCACAAGACAGATGGCACGCCGTGGCTCGCACAACGGGGATCCAGGACTCAAAACTCTTATCCCTGGTGCAGGGCTTGGGATGTATTGACTTATGGAGAACCCTACACCCCACTATGAGTGCGTACACATTTTTCTCTGGCGCCCACGGGTCCTTCTCGCGACTAGATTACCTTTTCCTCTCAGGGACACATACCCATAGACTGCTTGCAGCAGATATTCTTCCCCGGGGTTTATCGGTTCACTCGCCGGTCTCCCTTCTTCTCGCCCTAGATCCCAGGCACTCCCATTTTTGGTGGCGCCTATCGCCGTGGCTTCTGTGAGACACCCAATACAGAACACATATTCATAAATCTATTACAGAATATCTTTCCTTGAATACGGGCTCGGTAGCCTCCCCGGTTGTTCTATGGGAGGCACTGAAGCCCACCCTAAGGGGGGCGATATTGCCTTTTGTACGGCACGGCGCCGACAGCGTTGTGACAAGTTAATATGGCTCGAGGCACAATTGCTCAACCTGGAACGTGTGAGTAGAGGCTCAGAGGGAAGTGTTGCGCGCAGACACCTGATCAATATACAACAGACGTACGCCAGAGAACTTCTTGATGAAGCCTGGTTATATTGGCTCGCCACTCGTAGCCGGATATATCAGTGGGGCGATAAGTCTAGTGCCCTGTTACATCGGCTGTGTCAACAGACGCTGCGCCCCCAGATGCTCCCGTGTATACGCGGCCCTGGCGGGACTGCTCTCACGGACCCATCTGCTATTGCTGATTGCTTTGCTACTTATTTTACGGATCTATATGCCCCTCATGAGGTCCTCCCTGCGGCGCTCGTTCAAAAATTTCTCGATGACTTTCCACCTCGGGCCCTGTCTGATGAGGTGCGGGACACACTTGATGTTCCTGTGTCATTGGAGGAACTGCTGACTGCGCTGCTCAGTATGCGAACGGGTAAGGCGCCGGGCCCGAGTGGCTTCCCTTGTGAATTTTTTCAAAAACATCATCCGCAGCTACTAAAACCCAACGTAGCGACCCTTGAGGCTTCTGCGGAGAGTGGTAGTCTCCCTCCTGACTGGCGGCATGCCGAAATTGTCGTGTTCTTGAAGCCCGGACGCCCCCCCGGAAAAATTCTCATCTTACCGCCCGATCTCGTTACTCAATGTGGAGGCCAAACTTTTGGCCAAAGTGATTGCTAATCGCTTGGTCCCATACATCACGGAGCTGGTACACCCAGACCAGGTGGGATTTATGCCGGGTCGCGCCACGCGACACAACATCAGACGCACGCACAATGCTGTAGCCGCGATTACCAAACTCGGGTGCCCCGCAGCGCTCCTTCTGGTGGACATGAATAAAGCCTTTGATTCCCTTAGCTGGACTTATATTTTTGCCCTACTTAGTCAACTAAATATTGGCCCCAGGATCTTACGACTTATTCGCCTCTTTTATACAGATATAACCGCTTTGGTTAGGGTGGCTGATTCGGCCTCCAGACACTTTCCCATTAGACGGGGGACACGCCAGGGCTGCCCACTCTCCCCATATCTCTTCGCGCTTGCTATGGAGCCACTGGCGGCCTGGATTCGGGTAGACGCCCAGGTACGCGGGTTTGAATGGGCACCGGGGATCTCTGATCACATAGCATTGTATGCGGATGATGTTTTATTCTTCCTCACGAACCTTGACCGGACTGGCCCACACCTTCTTCGTATTATGCAAATATTTGGCGAGACCTCAGGCCTGTACATGAATTGGGGGAAATTGTTTCTCTGGCCGCTGCGGGGTGGAGATCGGCTGGGCGACTGCTCACAGGAAGTCGTTGTGGTTCGGGATGGCTTCAAATACTTGGGTGCCTTCCTCTCGGCGTCCCAATCTGTGGCGTGGACTAAGAACCTTGCCCCCCTGTGGACGCAGGTGAGCGACCAGACGCGGGTATGGTCTCATATGCCCCTGTCTCTTTTTGGCAGGTCAGCTATTTTTTAAATGGTTTCCCTGCCCCGCCTTCTCTTCTTTACCAGCTGCAGAATCACCCCTACCCGATCAAGCAGACGTGGTTTCGTCAACTGAATGCTATTCTTGCCCGATTTCTCTGGGGAGGTGGTGCATCGCGAGTTGCGCTGAGGACGTGCTTTCAATCTACCTATACCGGTGGAGTGGCCACTCCGGACGTTCATGCGTACTACCTGGCCTCGCACCTTCTGGTCCTTAATGAATGGTGGTATGGGGATCGTGGCGACCCGGCAAACACCGTGGAACGCTGGCTGCTGGGAGAAACCGCCTAACACATGGCACTTTATTCGGTGGCATTGTTGAAAGAACTACCGCCTTCCACCGTCACCATATTCAGAACCTGGAAATCCGCACTCCGCCAGATGGGCTGGTGGGGAAGGCTCACCAGGGAAACTCCATTGTGGGATAATGGGCAACTACCAGAGCTGGCACGGCTGTCTGGCTTTCGGAGCTGGGGGGCCATTGGAATAGACACAGTGGGGGCGGTCATGAGTGGCTGTATCCTCAAGTCCTTCCTTGATATACAAGCAGAATATGACATGCCCCGCACACAATTCTACCGCTATTTACAATTTAGACGTGCCTTCACCCCCTATATATCTAACCTCACGGAACTACCCGAATTTAATCCGGTTGAGGCCAAGGTCTTTATGGGGGAGTTGGGTGACCATAAGATCACCAAAATCTACCGTACGATCATTAACAATACACCTACCACCCTGCATAGAACCAGAGAGGCGTGGCAGCAAGATTTGGGCCCCTTAGAGGAGGAAGACTGCGTGGAGGCTCTGGAGTCCCCGCGCAGCGTAGTTATCGCAGCCCGCTTGCGCCTTATCCAATTTAAATATCTTCATAGAGCTTACTTTACAAGACAAATTATGGCGTATGGGGCTAATTGCATCTCCGCATTGTCTACGATGTGGATCAGCGGAGGGTACCTTCCTGCACACTGTGTGGTCCTGCCCTACCCTGTCGAGGTTCTGGAGGGGGGTGCTTACATGCCGTCACCTTCTATCCTTAGGCCTTATGTTAGCAAAGAGGGACATTGCCCGGGCCTGGAAGGCGGAATCCCCACCCTTACTTGGGGTATGGAAAAAGGGTTTGGACTTTTGTATGGGCATAGAAATCCCTGTCTTTGAAGCGAGGGGATGTCCTCAGAAACATTATAAGATCTGGAAGCGGTGGGCCGATTATAGAGGTTTATATTTGGAGCCCCCTCCCCCCCGCCTGACATCACGGACATGTTGTTATGAATCCAGTGCGATGGACTATGTGTTATATACCTCATAACTGTGATTCTAAGTGGCACGGCCTTTCCGTATGTATGCGACAATTCTCTCTGTCTGGTGGAAGCAATGTGGCGCATTTCTTTGTTCTCTTGTTATTATTTTCCTTTGTAATTATTTTCTTGTGTGACTATTGTCATGCTCACGCTAAAAATGTTGATGTCCATCTTTGTTACTACATACGTGTATTGTGGGTGCCGTGTGAGGCATTCCTATTGCTCTGGCTGTCAACAATAAAATTCTGTTGTGTAAAAAAAAAAAAGAGGCAGAAAATGAAAGAACAAGCACATAAAAGAACAAACAATTTAATAGCAGGCAGAGATGTTACATAATTACAGTATAGATTAAAAAATTCTAAATACTTCGTACATAACAGATCTTGTTACTGGCTACACAACTAGCACAATTTATAGGGCAGGCACAGATACACAAGTATGAAAAAAATCAAACTAACACAGGAAGAATTTTAAACACTAAAGTTCGCAAGAAATAAACCACTAACATTTTAAAATTGTTTCCCTGAATGAAGTCTGCATGAGGTTAAAATCCATGCTCTGCTAAGGCGTCAATCCTAGAATGATGGTATTTCTGTTAATGAATGTTAATGGGAATAACTCCCATTAAACCTGCCTAGTGCATAACACTATGCAATATTAAAGCATGTGTTTAAACCAGATGTGCAGAGAGGAGCATTGTGCTCACGCATTAAACTAATTGGTCTTGGCTTTAAATACCCGGTGATGCATGTCAACAAGGAATATGTGAAGGTCCCATGCTTGAGGGGCTGTAGAGAGAGATACTTACTTCACTGGAAACCTCTACTCCTTTCCTTGATGTGGAGAGTGGCTCTAAGTAAAATGGCGCCCTTATCTCAAGACTTTTATATTTTACAGAATTATTCATTCATGATTCACCGGTTTTTCCTCAAGAGCCTCACCTCCCTTATAGGGGCACTCCTGTGGAAGGATGGTGTGCACAGGGTATCCATAGGCAAAGGGTACATATCAACATATATGATGGAGGTTCGGGCATGGCTGACTTCATCTCATATTACTGTGCCGTGCACCTGGTTGTCATAAATGGCTGGTTGTAAGCACCCTCCTTGCTGAATCTGTACAGAGGACGGCCACCACAAGTACTCTCCTGGCAAATAGTGTTCCTTACAATCGGAATAAAATTCTGTCACGCATAAAACAGCAGGGGAAATTCACTAAGGAAAGTCCATAATGGTTGGGCACATGGCTCCCCAGGAATTTTCTCTACATGGGAAACGGCCTTAGCAATGCAGCCCTAAGCACATGTGCCATTTCACTGCAAGCTGAACAACGCTTGCCTTAACCACGCATATGCGTTAACCACACATATGTGTGGTTAAGGCAGTCAGCGTTCTAGCTGTCTCAGCGAATGCGAGAGGAACCGGGAGGCATGCAGCAGGAAGGACAGACCGGGACAAGGCTGGGTAAGTTGGGCTGGGGCCGGGGGGAAGTGGAGGTAGATTTTAGGGAGTGGGCTGGTTTTAGGGCTTAGGGAGGGGGGCTGGGGTCGGAGTTGTTTTTTAGGAGGCTGAGATTTAGGGTTCGGGGCAGGAAAGGGGCAGTTTTCAGGCATAGGGGGTAGTTGCGCTGGGGCGGTGGTAGGTGAGGGTAGGTTTTAGGGGGCGGGCTGGTTTTGGGCCTCAGGGAGGGGGGCAGGAAAGGGGCAGCTTTCAGGCCTAGGGGGCAGTTTTTAGGGATCAGGAAGGGAAAGGGGAATTTTTCAGAGCTATGAGGCAGTTTTAAGGGTTCAGGGCAGAGTGCTGGGGTCTGAGATGTTTTTTGGGGCTAGGGAGTTTGGTTTTAAGGCTAAGGATAGGTAGTTTATAGGGCTGAGGCAGGTAGAATACACCACCAGAGGGACGAATTTTGGGGCTAAGGGCAGAGGGGCAGGGGTGTTATCTTTACCACACATGTCCCTTTACTAATTATGTCTTAACCACAAAATTGCGTGGTAAAGGCAGGTGTGATAAAGGCATGCGTGGTAAAGACACAGTTCAGGCATGCTTTGTTGAGGCATGCGTTGTTTCCATCACGCAACCTCTCTACATGAGTCTGAGGGCTAAGACATACTGAGGATTCGACACTTGGCTTGCCGTGATCCTGAATGTCATGAAGTCTTCTAGAGATCTGTGTGAGGAGTTCAGACACCAACAAACATAATTTTATTAACACAACTACAGCTTACGGCCTTATCTTAACAACATAGACACCCTCCCCGACTTCAACCTTCTTAAAAGGAAACTCAGCATTCCTGTACTTTCAGGGCTAAAGAAAATATATCCATGATAGTAAATACACCAGACACCTTTCATGTACTTCAACAAGCTTAGGAGATGGACACTGGTGTCCAATCCAAAATAATAGGATTACACAATAAGCAGACCAAAGAGTGAAGAGAAGCATCAGGTTTATTCCATACACGTCAGCCACAGTATACCAACTGCCAGTTCAGAAGCACACAGGCTTCTCGCTCTACATTCTAGAACTCTAGAACACTGCTCTAGTCTCTTCTACAATGTTCTGGTATCTTCTACAGTGCAAGTGATATAGGTGATGGACAGATACCACAACTGGCCCTTTCAAAGGTGAGAAATAGCAGTTTCCCTTGATGGCCCCTTGGGAATCTGCAATATTGTTCAAATACAGACTTATTCAATTTAAATACTTAAATCACAATTACATCAGGAGGCTATTGCATATGCACAGGGATTCCACAACATGTCTCTAGTGCCATACAGAGACTGGTAACTTCTTCAACACTGGTAACTTCTTCTACACAATATGGTCATGCAGGGTCACTGGGTCTTTTGGGAGGAGGTGAAGGGGATTCTAGCTGAAGTCCTGAAATGTCACATTACTCTTACTCAGAACTCTCATAAATAACTCTGATGAACTTATTAGTAGCACTAGTACTAAACAGGTGTGAAAAAACTTTTGTGGGACTGGGCCTGGTACTGGAGAGAGGCAAATGGGGACATCAATCCTCATCACATGGAAAATTGACCTTCGCAGCTGTAGAATGCCCTAAACATCAATATACGAGGCAGATGAATGCTCACAGAAACACCAACAGATATGGAGCAGTTGGATGCTGTACAGAAGAATGTTAAGTGCAGGGGGGGCTTCACTGTCCTTGTAAAATCATAATGTGATAATAGAGTGTTGTTTTTCTATGGTTTCATTTGTTTTGTCAATTGTATTAAAAAGCTAAATACAATATTTCAGAAGTAAAAAGAACAAATGCGCAATATCCAAAGAATCATAACCTACAATCCAAACAAAATAACAAGCGAAAATACCCCTAAAAATGTCCTTCCCTTCAAGAGCAAGGGATAAATCATAGAATATTGCTCAATAAGCTTAAATAAATGTCTGCAAACCTAGAAACTTAACTTTAAATTCAAGAATAAAGCATTTAAACAAATGGAAACATTAAAAGAACCAAATGAAAAGAAAAAATAACATACAAAGCATCAAACATCCCTTAACTTTGCCATTATTCCAGATCCAACCACCCGAACAACATAAAGCAGCTCAGTCCAATCACATCCCATCAGCCGCGTTGCACAGGGTCAATGGACAATACTAGCCCCAAATTGCAGAAGAAGAGGTAGGATTGACAGGGAAAAAATGTATATATGTGTATCAACGGAAAATACACCTGATGAAACTTGGTATGATGAATTATTGTTGTTGTTCCCTCTTTGACGAATTTTACTTCGAGAACTGCTTTTACCAGGTGGACTAAACCACCCCAGTGAAAGTCTTTGTTGATGAAAAATAGATTTCTTCTGGTTTGGTTTTCTTGTTTTGCTTTTCCATAAGGGGTCCAACCTCATTATCCTCCAGACCTCTCATACATTGTTTCTTCTAGGAGGGAGTGGGAGAAATTAATTCCCTTCCAGGTTTGTGCTCACTCACTTGACTCTAACTGCAACAAAGTTGGCTATGCTGGAGAAGAGTCAAGGCAATGGCCTCTCATTGGACCATAGGAGGACACATACCACGCTGAGAACTGCTGCCCCGGCTACTGCAGGCATGGCATGTCCCACAAGAACAGTCAAGAAGGACAGTAAGGTATACTATGCTAGTGCGACACTGTGAGGGAGAGGAATCATCACTTTGAAGGACTCTAAATTTCACAACTCTTAGAAAGAGGGTCAACTGGACTTGGTGAAGCCCCTGCAAACACTCCCCACAAACTCCTCTAGAAGGGCTAATGTCTGCTTTGTACGGAACTACTAGATAATACCTGTCCTAGAGGAGCAGCCAATGCTGTCTCCTAACTCATCGCAATTACTTTCTCAAGATTAAGAGGTACCAAATTAAGTGCCCTTGGATTATTATGTAAAGGATTGTGTTGTGTGTTAGAAGTAAAATACTTTTCCCTTATTAGGTAAAAACACATCCTGGATAGTGATTTATGGACTAATAGTGAATGTTCTAATGACATCTGAGTCTAACCCTGTTCTCCCTCCTAGAGTAAGTCTTCAATTTATTGACAGAGTTAACTGTGTCTACTCGGTTCTTAGCCATGGGCTCAATAAAGCCCCAAGAAGCAGTAGATAAAGACTGTGACTGTCACAATATTAACCGAGTAACTCCCATCGTATCTTGGACTCCTGAAAAAGTCCCCATCCCAAACACTCCAAGCCCATTATGAAATCTTTGTTGTATGGATTGGGCTTAACATGACATACCAAAAGAAAACTAAACTCATGAATTCGGATGAATTATGTGCAGATTTGTCAAAGTGTGGAAATGTTATTAGCTTGCCTTGACAGATCTGCATTTTTTCCAGAAGCATTTTTATTAAGGTTTACAACACACAAAGATCAAGCGGTGTCATGTTATCCAGAAACCTCCATAGCAAATTGCAGAATCATAATCCGACCACCTCAAGCCCATTGTCATGTGAACACACGCACAGTACCCCTGACCCCCTGTAGAGTCTCCAATTATCATAACATGCATGATACAGAGAAAACATCCATGCTCCAGTCCGCATCCCTCACCCATTAACCCAACTGCAGCCCCTTGAGACAATTATGAGAAAAAGCACGGAGGACTCCCTTTAGGAGGACAAACCCCCTGCAGCAGACCTCTGCATAGGTAATCTAGCAGTGGCATCCAGAGCCCATCTCTGTCTCAGATGATGGATGCGTGTGGTAGGCTGGGTGGAAAAGAGACTAGCCTCTCTGCTGAGACCTCTCTCTTGGACAACAGGTGTGAATAGTATACTCTGTCCAGGGCCATGGACTCGCCTCCCTCTAACACCTCTCTCTCTGAAAATGGTTGTGCATAGTAGGGTGTGAGAAGAGACTATGCTATACTCACAACTTTTACAAAGCCAATAAGTGTAAATAGTAGACTCTGATAAATACCATCTCCAGTAAGATGCTGTCCTACAGTAACAAGTATGCATACCAGAGTGCATTCAAAGATCCCATATTTCTTTCTACTGTTCACGATCCCGCAAGAGTCTTACGAGATCGTCACTTTTTTGGGAAAATAGGAATCAACCATCTACTCACACAGTACATATCTCTTACATACTTCCTCTCAAAAACAATGACCACAAAATACATTCCTAATAATGGAGTGTATTCAGAACTCATCTACCTCTTTTTACTATTCACGATCCCGCAAGAGTCCCACGAGATCGTATAAATTATTTAAAACAATATACATTTATTTTCTTCACAATAGTTATCCCATAGACACATCCTCTCTAAACTTTTGGGGGCAGCATGCCTTTCTACTGCCCCCTTACATAGCTTTTTATTTCATTTCCACAACGCCTCGAAATTTTCACAGTAAACAGTAACGGCTGCCATTTCATTTCTAACATTCCAACAGTCAGCCAATCAGAGTGCTCATGGGATTCGCGGAAGCCTCTCGCTCCTGTGGGAGCGTGAAGGCTCACGGGAAAAATAGTCCCCTCGACCAGTCACAGGCTTCCATTATTGACTTTGCACTCTTGCGGGAGGCTTGTGGGACTCTCGCAAGCCCAACTTCCAAAGTTTAGAATTATTTTTGACACTTAATACCTCAAAAACTACTAAATGGATTAACATCAAATCACAAAAAGCACAATCTGTGATCCAAGATCTAGCTTCCTGACGAATTTGGTGTAATTCCGTTTAGCAGTTTTTGCTAACACCTCTCTTAAAGAAGTCTATGGGAAATTCATGGAGATTTTATGTTTTTGGACCACCCCCTTATTGCTATAACTACCTATTGGCAACCAACAGTATATTATATATATATATATATACACACTTGAAAAACCAAAGGCTACAGGGACGTTATAGTTAGGAAATAGAATTTAGAAAACCTTAGAAATCTACAAAAAAAAAACAAAGGTTACAGGGACGTTATAGTTAGGCTCAGATTTTACAGGCACAAAACCATAGAAATTCAGCAGTTATAGTTACCAGACCTAACTATAACTTACACCCCCGCAATGCACTGCTTATAACCTCACATATTACATCACTCATGACAATGCTGAATTTCACTGCTATTGTACAAGTGAAATCTTAGAATAACTGTAATGTCCCTGTAACCTTTGGTTTATATATATATATATATATATATATATATATATATATATATATTGTTAGACCTGGCACCATTGGCGCGGGTGTCCCCTGCATTTTTTTAACCCTGGGCGGAGTTCGTGTAGTCGCGCTACGTGGAATTCCGCGAGCTTCACGGAGTTCCACACGCACGTGGAGTTGCTTGTTCTGCCCGTTCGCGATGCATTTTTCCTGTGCGGGAACGCGTATTGCATGTTCGGGGGCACTTTTTGCGTGCTCTGGGTGAAATATCATGTGAACTTCACCACGCGATCGCCAATGGGCACAGCCATCTTGTTTTTTCACTTTTTGCTATGGTTCTGGGCCTGTTTTTCTATCCTTTCTATATCTTTTCAATCCTTTGTTTCTAGAAACTTTTTTTAAATATTTTTTATTTATTATCCATCCCTCTCTATTCCTGATTGTATATTTTGCATTTTTTCATACTTTTTGTGTGTTTTTTAGTGCTTTTTACTTACTTTCTTACTTCCTACCTTTTCTTTTCCACCCCTGCCTACCCAGAACCATGGCAAAGAGCCTTAAGAAATCCAAGGGCCAGGGGAAGAGGAGTGAGAGCCGCGACCGCCTTCCTTGCGGAAGGCGGCGCCCACAAGGGGTGCAGCCACGGGCCTTATTCAGTGAGGCGGAGGTGGCCATACTGTTATTTTTTGTCCAGCGCCACCTCCCCTGAACCCTGGCAGCAGGCGGCAGGTCTGGGTCCGGGTATGGACTCCGGGAGCGTCACCGGCAGTGGGAGAGGGTCCGCCAGGCAGTGTTTCGCTGCTCTGGGGTCCGGCGCACCCGTAACCAATTGACGCACCAGTGGTCCGACATCCTGGACCAGGAGCAGGACCTGCTGGACCTGCTAGGTGTTGAGGTCCCGGGGCTTCGTGAGTAGCTAATTATATTACTATTGTGTTCTTCTGTTCTGTGTTATTGCGAATATTATTTTTTTCTCGCAAATAGCTAACATGCTGCTACTGCTAACATCCAGGTAACTTATGTTTAAAAATCTTATTATTATGTGATTACTTCCAGACAGGTGCTCGTGCTCGACGCTAATAACTAATCGTACTTGTTTGCAACTTTGCGCTCTCTTGGGCTGGTTATGTAAGAGAGGTTAGAGAATTTAAGTAAGTATAGTGAGTGAATTGAATAGCAACCAACCAATGGTGTATGCAATATGCATGCGCCCATTTATACATTAAGAAGAATAAAAATGCAGACTTAGTAATTGGCCCGTCAAAGGGGGTTTGAGTTGGAGATTGAGAGATGATTGGGAACGAGATCGGAACTTAGTAGAAACAAATATAATTTTTTTGCAATTCATTCCACAGTCTGGAATAGGCTGGCTAGGTATGTTTAGGATTCAGGAATCGGAATTGAACTGTGGAATAATAATAATAATTGGATGGTACTCGACTGCGATACATACTAGTGGACTACTACTAGTTGAATAAGTCGATCTTTAGGTCAATGTTATTGCAATTGCCGTTTCCTCTCTAAAAATATTTTTAGAGCAATTATATTTATTTATTTAACACAAATCATTTTTTGTCTCTTTAATTATGTCTTACATGATCAGCATCCAGGGGCAAGAAGAAGACTGGGTCAGCTGGCAGTGCGGCAGGTGCAGGAGTTGGAGGGGCCTCCCAGGAGCAGCAGGAAGCAGCCTCAGGCGCAGATGGCTCTGCTGCTGGCCCCAGTAAGTCCTCCTGGTGTTGTTATATATATTAATATTTCCCTAACTTTTACCGCTCTATTATTTCCATTTCCTAATTTAAATTTTTCCAAAATCCTCTTCAATCTATCTGTTTCTAAATTCTTGTTTTTGCTACATTAGCTACTACTAAGTACTAGTACTAACATTGTTTCTAGTGTCTGTTTTTATTTACATCAAATCAAACTGCATCTGACTAACCTCTGCTCTGACTCAGTATTAGTCTGTCTGTAGCTTGCTTTCTTCTGGGTTTCACTCAGCTTTCCCTCTCCCCTTATATGTGGATTGCCTAGTGGTACTGTAAGACTCAGAGAACCCATTGGTCCTAGGCTACTACTAGTACTAGTACTAGTAAGGACTCCTTACTACCACTAGTACTAGTAGCACTAATCTGCAGATTGCATGCCCAAGTAAGGTATTTTCCGCAGGTTTGTGAGATGCGAAGGCTTTAGTTTCTTTTACTGTCTCATCATGCTCAATCAGTAATGGTGGTCACTCACGTTGGACAGGACACCTCAAAGTGGTGTATTTTACTTTTTCTAATCCAGGCCTAGTACTTTTTTTAGTAGCAGCAGTTGATGGTGAACACTGAACAACTGATTACTGTGCACAATGGCTGGAAGGAAGAATGAGGAGTAGGAGGACAGCACCATTATTTTCCAACTAAGAGAGGCCTCATGTCCGCCCAGTTGGTCACTCTTTCTTCTTTTCAAACAATGAGATGCACCAATAGCTCTAGTCACTGAGTCCAGTCCTTTGGGTTGTCCTCTTCTTGAGAGGCTTTTCAAAAATTGCCACCAACAAAATGCCCAACCGGATATTGTTATTTGATAGGACACACTGTCTACTCTACTCTAGTATCCGAATTGTAGATAGTGATGTGTGTGGTGTATGTATTATTAATTATGTATTTTCAATCTTGCTAATGAAAAACATAAATAGGGGCGACGTATATGGCATCTAAAAAAATGCTAAATGTTTTTTCCAGGCGTACTGACCACCAGTGCTGGGGCCAGCAGTGAGGGCCAAGCCACTCCGGAGGGAGCGGAGGATGCTGCAGCTGCAGGTGGTGAGCCAGCAGTAGTGGCGAGCGGTAGTAAGTCATATTCCTTACTTATTGAGAATGATGAATACACTCGCTGCAAGGGAATACACTCAGTACTAGTACACTGTACTTCTGCTGAGACTAAGTTGTTGTGAACACTGAACAGTTGAAGAAGACACCCTTTACTTAACATTAGCATTAGCGGCGGGGGTTGAGTAACCAATGGCCTATTCTATTCTATCTTCAACTCAGCAGAGACAGTTTTATGATGAAGACAAAGAGTCAGACGACATGTATGACTGGCAGAGAAGGATGCGTGGGTGAAGGAAGGGGCCCCGGGATGCATATAGGTAGCGGATGAAGATTAGATGATAGGATGCATGGGTAGTTGAAGGATGGGTGAAAGGTGAAAGAGAAAGCAGAAAGGATGCCTGTCTGGGTCGGTGAAACTGTATGGGTGAAAGGAATCCTCCGGGGGGTTTGAGGGGTCAAACTCTAAGGCAAGCAAGGACGCATGGGTGGTGGTTGGTTATATCTATGACAAATGTATGTTGTCGGTGAAAGCCAGTTTATGATAGCCATATTTGGATGGATGGATGCCTGGATGGTATCATAGATAGTAGGTGAAAACAGAGTCAGACTGGATGAAGAGAATGTAAAAGAAAATTAAACCGTGCCAGAGTACCAAAGCCAAGGGTGAAGATTAAGAATAAAATAATAATAATGCTAGAAGAGCAATGCACTGATAAATGAAAAAAGCCCTGGGAAGAACAAGGACTGTTTTTGTGCAAGGTTTTTGATTCAAAGGTTTGAGGTTGTACTTGTATTTCAGAATGAAATACTCCCTTGACTCACAGTAGTTTGCAAGCACAACATATATATTGTGCATGACTATTATTTACCCTACCCACCCATCATTAATCGCCTCCCTCGGACTCCGAGGCCCACTTCCGCTCCAGTCCCTACCCATGTTATTTTTTACTAAGTCAGCCATGGGTGGCCTATCGGCTGCATGGTAACTAGTACTTATAAATCACTCAGTATGTCATCATCATCATCACGTGAGTGACATGATGTTGTGCCGCCGTATATCATCATTCATAAGCATGTCATCATTAACCATCATCATGTGCCTTATTGCAGTAGTCAGGGTGAAAGTGAAGTTGTCTGAGCATTTGCCATTGATTTAACAGAGCATGGCCGTAATGGAAAAATATATAATTGTGTAGTACAGCTGCCCCACATGCAGACAGTAGTAAAGTAACATGAGTCTGCGACACGAGTATGTCTGTCTAGGGCACAAGCTGACTGAGCTGGCATGCCTACAAGATTAATTATGCTAAACAAGAGAGAGAAGAAGAATACTTCTACTCTACTCCATAGTGCCTGAAAGTCTAATCATCACATCCAAATCGTAGGGGCAGAGGAAGTGAGGAGGATAGTACCACAACTGCTAGTGCTACTGTGCCACTATAATTTTTATGTGTGCAATTTTGTGTTACTGTTTTGCTAAGAGTATTGGTTACAATTGTCTTTTTTTCTTTCTTGATATAGCTACTGCTTTCCAACCCACCAGGCAGGAGTTAGCAGCCAGGGCACGGCAAAGGAAGTTGGAGGCCATCCGGGATGAATATCGTCGGCTGGTTGCCCTGGCAGGGGAGGCGGCAGCTACAGCTTCCTCCAATGCCCTGGGCCCCAGCCAGGCCCCCCCACGTGCCTCCGGTGGTACGGCGCCATGCTCTGGCAGCCGCCCGCCGCCCATCAACTTCATCATCATCTACTGCTGCCCACCCCTATTGTTCCTGCAGGAACTTTCGGCGCCGCATGCTCCTCAGGATGGCGCGCCTGGAGGCCAAGCTGGAGGAGGTCCTGGAGCGAACTAGCCGGCACCCCCGCCACTAGATGTCACCTCAGTCTTTGATCCTTGCCCCTTTTTTAATCTTTTTTTTGGTGGATGGGATGTTGGGAGTTGGGGAAACGAAACTTGGGGTTTACTTTTTTTTCTTCAACTTCAATGTGGACGGACATTTATTTAATTTACTGGACATTGGTTGGGGTTAGGGAGAGGGGTGGGTCAGGTGTTGTGCGTTTTTCTTCTAGTTTATATTTGTTAGGGTAATAAATTATTTATAGTTTTCCAATACATATGATGCAAATCTTTTTTGGGGGGTCACTCTTTTACGTCACCTTGTTTGTTTCCTCCTTTTGCTGCAGGGCCGCAGCCAGTTTTTGAAATCTGCCAATAGTGTAACACACCGACAGATAGATGCAGTACCCTCACTTGTCCTACTACAGTCAGTCTCTCCAAATTGGGGAGTTGCATCTCGGCATTCCTTTTGGTCCTTCCTTCCAAGGACGCTTCGTCCGTCAAACTTGGGTGCCACTGCCTGCCTGGCGGATGCGGATTGGTAAGGTAAGTGTGAGTTGTTTTTCCCAGTATAACACAGGGTAAAAGCCGGCCTGTAAGTGTAGATGGAAAAACAAAAGGGATATTGAAAAACCAAGGAGAAAAGTAAAGTTAAAATGCATAAATTACGGAGGAGTGCAACAAGAACACTTTCAGAGGCGGCATGGCTAAATCATGTCTACTCTGTTTCCAGCATTAACCTACAACAACAACAGGACAGAGCAGGCCCGCAGTGCCCACCCAACCTCCACTTAGCGTAGATTTTGAGCCAGACAGAGCACACATATACAGCAACATAGCATTTTCCAAATTAAGTAACTAAATCAATGCACCCCTGTCAGTCATACCACTACACTCGCCTCCAACACTACACAGACATGTAGGTCTGCTGTGGTTGTTGTTGACTTGTTTACCTTTTAGGCCACTTCATGAAACACCCCGAGTTATTCCATCAATCATCTCTGATCCTACTGACTGACTGTGATGAGTATAGTATGGTCATCAGGTGTCCAACTCTGTAGTGTGCCGAGTGAGTCCAGATTCCATATTCAAAAATACAATGGATTGGCCTCCAGTAGAAGTACAATTTTGTTATTAAACAACAAGAAGGGAAACATTGACTTGAGTCACTTTTTTGTGTGTAGATTAAATACTAGTACACTTCATGCACAACAACAACAACACAAACACCAATCACTCAGAGTCAGGGTCCAATGCATGCCATCATTACCTGTTCTTAAGGGGCAGTCCCTCTCGGCTCAGAAAGGAGGATAGCTATAGTCATGTTCTTTGGAGGGACTCGATGAGGCAGGCACAAATTTCTTGTACTATGCTCCATCCAATGTCTGGCTTGAGGGACATGGATTTAGGGCAAGTCAGGATGGAGCAGGACTCGGAGGAGTGGACTTACTTCTTTAATGACTGCATACAGTTGCAACTCCAATCTGGCAATAAAAGAGTAAGACGGTGGTGATGGATTTGTTGTGATTCAAACCAGAAAGACAGAGACACACACAAATAATAAAAGTAAATAAGGAAGAAAGAAGGTAACAAGTTGAACTTGAAAGCCTAGTTGTCAGGAAAGTAGAGCTCATACTCAAACTCTGGTGGTTCACCCAGAAGTAGGTCATCTAACACACTACTTCCATGACCTAAGTCGCTGTCATCATCTCCCTGCTGTGCTACTTCAGGTATGGTGTAATCCGGTGGTATAAAGTTCTGATTCATTTTGATCATGGTTAACCTCTCCATGTTTTGGGGCGAGAGACAGGTCCTTTTCACTGTTAAAATGGCACCAGCAGCACTGAAAACACGCTCAGAAGAGACACGTGCGACAGGGCAAGCCAGATAGTTTATCGCCAGCCTGCTGAGCACTGGCCATTGGCCCCTTTTCCCAAACCAATACACCAATGGGTTTTGATCAATGTAGACCTCTGTTGGGTCATCCAGATAGGCCTGGACCATCCGCTCAATGCTCAGGGGTGCTCCGCTTTGCTCTGCCTCTTTTGCCTTTGCCTCAGCACTGGACCTAACAAGCCCTTGCGGTACATATCATTCCTGTGCCGATTTTACTGGGGCTGATGATCCTGTTCTTGCTGTTGTTGATGTTGTTCTTGGTGTTGTTGGTGGTTTTGACTGCTGTGAGTCAACCGCACTGCCCTCAGGCTCTGAAGTTGAACTTGACGCCGGTGATGCCGGCTACCCTGCAGTACTTGTTGTGGGCTGGAGTAGTGGGCCTCTAATTCCCAGCCATTCTTTTTCTAGGCGACTGGCTTCCGCAGCTATCCAA
Organism: Calotriton arnoldi; assembly: GCA_963921515.1. Classification (NCBI taxonomy): domain Eukaryota; kingdom Metazoa; phylum Chordata; class Amphibia; order Caudata; family Salamandridae; genus Calotriton; species Calotriton arnoldi. The sequence goes on along the minus strand of CAWUFW010006247.1, from coordinate 848,772 downwards.
GTTTTGTACTTGGCAGCATCCACTTCTGAAAAAGGAATCAATGTGTTAGTGTTCAGTACTGCTTTGTACCATGGATCCAGAATTGTGGCAGAAATGTAATGGTTGGATGACACAATGCCTCTTTGCACCCTTGTATTTTCAGATAAGCGAAGGGAGAAGCTCTCCACCAACTCATATGCTTCTTTTTTTTCCTCCACACCTGTGTACATTGCAGACACCCCCTTCAGCTGTTCCTGTAGCATGTGCAACAATGTGATAGCTTAGCCCATAGTACAGTCCTCCTTGCTGACTTCACGTGTGAAGAGCTCAAAAGGAAGTAGCATCTCTGTCAGGCATTTAACTAGGCCCCATTGGTCCATCTCAATAGTCATGCCTTTCAGAGTAGCATCCCCTCTTTGCATGATGTATTCATTGATTGGTCTGTACTGCTCAAACAGACGTTCAAGCATGTAATAAGTTGAGTTCCAATGTGTTGGCACCTCCTGGATGAGTGCTTTAACTGGCACTCTATGCTCACGTTGAATGATCCTCAGCTGCTTCCGGGCTTTAAAAGAATGGCTGAAATGTGTGCAGATTGTTCTGCAGGTGGTCAGTAAGTCCCTGACTCTGTCTTCTTTTTTCAGAAAGTCTTGAACAATAATGTTAATGCAGTGCGCCAAACACAGGACCCGGAAATAGCCACCATCGTACATGGCCCTAACTATATTACTGCCATTGTCCGTGGCAACAAAACCAATGTTAAGCCCTCTTGGGTGCAGCCATTCAAAGACCGTGCTGTTAAACTCCTCCAAAATGTTTGCAGCAGTATGAGATTTCTCCATGGCGAACATGGCTTCAGTTGCATGTTTCAGAGTGGCATTAAAAATCTCAGCAGTGTCAACACCTGCAGATATCTTTCCTCTAACACCCACAAAAGAGATCCAGTGTGCAGTGATGCACATGTACAGTGGCTTGGCAACTGGTCCACCTGTCTGTTGTCAGGTGGATAGTGTGAACAGCACTCTGCTGCAAAGCTTGTCCAAGCAATTCCAGCACGTCGTGATGTAGTGCTGGAACAGCAACTCTGGCATAATAGGACCGACTGGGAACCTTCCATTTTGGGCAGATGGCTGTCACAAATTCAAGAAAACCCACCTCTTCCACAAAAGAAAAAGGGAGAAGGTCCAGCACTAACATTTTAGCCAGCTTCGCACTGTACAAACGTGCCGTAGGGTGGTTGCGTTCGTACTGCCCCTCCGACCTAAACATGCTGACAATGGTAGCCTGGATTTTTTTCTTTTCTGGTGCCAATGATGCAGGTGACATCTTCTTGATGCCAGATGTTGTTAGGCTCAACACACGCTTCGTTGCGGTACTCTCTTGCCTGGGACTCCTTGGTGTCTCAGCCTGACTTACTCTTGTGCCACTGCGATGTTGCTGACGCGGATTTGGCCGGTACCACTGCACTGCTGGGGACAGGGCTACTTTGTGTACCAGAGAAAATGTCTGCCTCTTGTTCACCTTCCACCATGATCGGATCTTCTACTCCTTCATCCCCACCAACAACAATGGGTGCAGTTTTTTGGCTGCTAAGGTGCACCTCCCACGGGGATCAAGTGGTGTTTTTTCAGATGGGTTGTTTGGCCTCCGGTACCATAGTTTGCACCAAGCTTCCCCCGACTAACACCTTGTCCACAAATGGAGCATATCGCAATGTTCACCTCCTTACTGCTAACCTAAAAGAAGTCCCAAACTGGGGAGCTGAACTTTCTGGAGCTGCTGGTGCCACTTTCAATGCCGGATGAACTGGTAGGTGGGCATGGAGTTTGACTCTCTGCAGTACCTACTTCTACTGCGGTGGTTGTGCTGGATGTAGGTCGCTGCCGGGCCTTTGCAAATGCAAATATGGAAGGTATGGAGGTGGTGTTAACTGTGTTAGTGGTATTCGTGCCACATCTCTCACAGCAAATTTGAGATGGGGTAATGTTGGTCTCCACTGGGGCAGGACTAATGTCCATGAGGACTGGCTCGCCATCATCATCATCCTCCTCTTCTACATCTACCTCCATAAATCTAAGGCTTTCTGGAACCTTCCTTTTCCCTACCCTTGTCTCATGTTGTGTCTCACTCTCAGACTGTGGTGGTGGCTTCCAAGTGGCGTCTAGATCATCAGAAGGGGGACTTGCAGAAGAACTCGATGTACTAACCCTCCTTTTCCTTGCTGGGGATCTGGAAGACAATGGATCCTCTGAAAGAGTTGCTTGCTCTTCTTCTTCCTCTGCAGGAAGCTCGATTTCCTGAACTGCCCCAACTTCGGGAGGAACAACTACTATTGTGGGTGGTGGTTGCGGCTGTTGTTGTCCACTTATCTGAGTTTCCTACGTTGATTGGGTACTACTTTGCAATAATGATAAGTCAATTTCAACATCACAGCTCGTTGGCGTTGTCGTGATTAGACTGGCTGCCTCTGTGACAGACATGGGCTTGGGCCTAGGTTGGTGGGGTGGGTCCACTGATGTGGGGGTGCTGCTCCCAGCTTGCTCCCCGGACACTGCTGCTGCAGGCACAATTTTTGGTTTCCCAAAAAAGATCTTGGGCGGCACACCAGTCTTGGTAAGTGGCAGCTCCTTCTTCTCACTGGCAACTTTCTTGGTACTGGAGGACCTGGTACCTTTCTTTGGGGCCATCTTCTTCAGATGTCAGCAGCACGCAGTGGCACAAGTTGAAGAGATGTCTGTGGTCACACGTCACATGACGTCATGCGCAGCAGGACTTCTGTCTGGCAGTACAATGGGTGATCGCTGATGATGACACTGCCTCCTCTTTTGTACACCTAAAAGCAAAGAAGCAAGAAGAACATCAGTGAAACGTGGCATTTATTTTTGTGGTTCAATTACTACTAGTACAAACAAACAAATATAATATATAACTTAGTGTGTGTTCACACTTGTTAGTGTTATTATTAATATTATTAAATTTTATTAACTCAGAGTCAGTTATTAAAAAAACATAACAGTGTAGCCATTTGTGAGACTTTGACAACAAGGGCGTTCATGGTGTACTGCGTACACTCAGGAAGGATAGGAAAGAAGAAGAACAAAAACAAAAATACAAATGTAATGGATGGAACCTATTTGGCATTGTCCATCACGTGGGATGCAGCATTCAGGGAGCTGCAGCCGGCAATAGGGATGGAAGCAGTAGGCCAAGAGGAACAAAGGAAAGACATGCAGGCCTATGGGCTGGCAAAAGCAGCACACTAACTACCACCACAAAATGGCCACCAGCCACATGGTCACTCACAACAAGCAGGAGGCCTGGAAAACAATGAACTCAAGCAGGCCTATATGGCCAGACAAAGGAGGCATGCTAAACAACACAGCTTTAATGCAACAATGCAAAAACGAAAATCCACAGGGCTAAAAAAGGTTTGCAAGTTACACAGCAGCCACACCACACACATCCAGCATAAGCATTTAATTAACACACACGAAAAAAGTGAAATACCCCCCCAAACATTTTTTTGCAATTCAATCCAATGCCATCCATGCCCTAAATGATGTTTAAATTCAACAGACACCACAGAAACATTTGTTTCATGCACCCATGAGTAGCTCTGGGCCTATTGGTTGGAAACCCCATTGGCAGACTAGGCCATATAGTGAATCAATTCAAATCAATATTATTGCAAATGTATTAGAAAATGTAGTGAACTGTGCTGCATTTTTTTACTGGGTAAAAAAATAAAGAATTGCATGCAAAACAACAACAACAAGGCATGGCCACTACAAAGAAATCTTGCAGGCCTAATGCAGAAGCACACTGGCTCCCTTTACAAAATGGCCGTCAGCCATATGGCCAGACAACAACAACAAGAAGAAGTAAGCCAAGAGGAACAAAGGAAAGACATGGAGGCCTATGGCAAAAGAAGCACACTAAGTACCACCACAAAATGGCCACAAGCCACATGGTCACTCACAACAAGCAGGAGGCCTGGAAAACAATGAACTCAAGCAGGCCTATATGGCCAGACAAAGGAGGCATGCTAAACAACACAGCTTTAATGCAACAATGCAAAAACGAAAATCCACAGGGCTAAAAAAAAGTTTGCAAGTTATAAAACAACCACACCACACACATCCATCAATGGCATTTAATTAACACACACAAAAAAAGTGAAATACCCCAAAAAAACACATTTTGCAATTCAATCCAATGCCATCCATGCCCCAAATGATGTTTAAATTCAACAGACACCACAGAAACATTTGCTTCATGCACCCATGAGTAGCTCTGGGCCTATTGGTTGGAAAACCCATTGGCAGACCAGGCCACATAGTGAATCAATTCAAATAAATATTATTGCAAATAAATTAGAAAATGTAGTGAATGTGATACATTTTTTTGCTGGGTACAAGAAGAAAAAATTGCATGCAAATCAACAACAAGGCATGGGCACCACAAAGAAGGCTTGCAGGCCTAATGCAGAAGCACACTGACTGCCTTCACAAAATGGCCACCATCCACATGGCCAGGCCACAACAACAAGAAAGGGAAGACAGACAATGCAGGCCTATGGCAAAAGCATACTGGCTGCCTTCACAAAATGGCCACCAGCCACATGGCCAGGCCACAACAACAACAAGAAGTAAGCCAAGAGGAACAAAGGAAAAACATGCAGGCCTATGGCAAAAGCAGCACACTAAGTACCACCACAAAATGGCCACCAGCCACATGGTCACTCACAACAAGCAGGAGGCCTGGAAAACAATGAACTCAAGCAGGCCCCATATGGCCAGACAAAGGAGGCATGCTAAACAACACAGCTTTAATGCAACAATGCAAAAACGAAAATCCACAGGGCTAAAAAAAGGTTTGCAAGTTACACAACAACCACACCACACACATCCAACAAAGGCATTTATTGAACACACATGAAAAAAGTAAAATACCAAACAAAAAAAAAAAACATTTTGCAATTCAATCCAATGCCATCCATGCCCTAAATGATGGTTAAATTCAACAGACACCACAGAAACAGTTGTTTCATGCACCCATGAGTAGCTCTGGGCCTACTGGCTGAAAGGCCTATAGCATTGGCAGACTAGTGCGCTAGTGAATTAAATAAATATTGCAAATTAATTAATTTCAAAAGTTGGAGAAAATGCAGTGAACTGTGCAACATGTTTCCTTATAAAAGATGAAAAATTACTTACAAAGAAACAACTAGGCTCCTACTGAACTACAGGCCACCCACCACAATACATTTTTAAAAAATTATGAAAAGTACAAAAAATGTAGGTGCATTGCCGCAATCAAACAAAGAATACCAATTTTCCAACTTGCTTGTGAAATCTCAGATTCAAAAGTCTTCAAGTCCAATGATATATGATGCAGCAGCCACAAAGAGTGATCCTTCCAGCTCCAAATCCAAATGAAAAGTGAACAGGCGATGGGCAAAGCACTGGGAGGAGCCAGCTGGACAGGAACAGGAAGTTGGAGACTCTGGGGCACTTCCTTCCTCTTCAAAAAAAAAGTAAAAAAAAGAAAAAGGACTCCTTGCACAAAAAAGTACAGCCAAATGTCAATCTGAGGAGTTTTTTTAATCCAAATCACCGTTTCGAGAAGATTTTGATGCTGGTCAAGAGAGATTCTTCTCCAGATTGCAAATTCTGCGTGTTCGGGATCGCGTTCTTCGCAAAACATCCGCCAGAAGTCCGATGGCGCGCCCGAATGACGTGCTCGCGATCACACACTCTCACAGGAACGTGCGGCCAGCTACCAATTCTCGTGGCGCTCGCGAACAGATGGAAAATCTCGTTGGGGATCGCAGGCATCCCGGTAAGTCACTCCTGCACGCTAGAAAACGCATTTTGAGATCACAAACACAAAAAAAACTCCTCTCCGATGCGGAGCGCGGAGTTATCGGTAACTCCGCATTCTACGCGGAATGCAGAGTTGCCAAGTATACGCAAACTCCACGAGCAGAGCGGATTTTACGCCCAGGGTTACATTTTTTGCGTTTGAATCCTGTGTATTTGCTGTGTATTGGACTCCGTTTTGCTGGTCTAGATGCTTTGTGCACTTTGCCACTGCTGTTCAGTGCCAAAGTGCAAGTGCTCCCTTTGTACATTGTTGTTCTGGATTGGTGTTTCCATGATTGGCTGATTTGGTTTACTAGTCAGTCCCTAGTACAGTGCACTGTGGGTGCCCAGGGCCTGTAAATCAAATGCTGCTAGTGGGCTGCAGCACTGATTGTGTCAACCACATAAGCAGCCTGTTGATGTAACCCTTGCCTGCCATTGCAGAGCCTGTGTGCAGTCTGGTACTGCCATGTCGACCTGGCAAGTGCACCCACTTGCCAGGCCCTACCCTTCCCTTTTCTTACATGTTAGTCACCCCTAAGCTAGGCCCAAGGTACCCATGTGGGCAGGGTGCAATGTATGTAAAAGGTATGACATGCCCTGATGTGTGTGGCATGTCCTGATAGTGAATTACTGTCAAATTTGTTTTTCACTATTGCAAGGCTACCTGTTCCCATAGGACAGAATGGGGAGTTTGTTTATAACATCTTATAAACATAACTGCCCCTGGGAACCAGGTAGGAAAATAAAGGTTAGTATGCCTGAACTCAGAAGGTTAAAATGCATCTTTTAGTGAGGGTGATTTTTACATTCTGGGTTTAAAAATACCACTTTTAGAAAGTAGGTATTTCCTTGCTTAGCCATCCAGTATGCCTCTGCCAGGTTTGTGAATTGCATGTCTGGGTTTGGAGTGTCAGGGGCTGGGGAGGAGCAGTGGCTCCAGAGAGCCTGATGAGTCAGGGCTAGGCTGAACAGACCTGGGCTGCATTTAGAGTAGGGGGAGGAGATTTCCTTTCACCTGAATGGCCCTGGTCTGTCTTCCACAATGCTGTCTCCACCCCCTGCCAGGAAGCTGCACCAGAGAGGATGGAACTGGTTTTGACTGGGCACAGGGTTTCTCTGCCACCAGAGAACAAAGGAGTTTGTAGTATAAATATTGGGGCCCAGACCCCCGAACTTTAGATCATTTCCGTGATTCAAGAGGAACCTTTGCCAAGGAGAAGAGCCAGAGAAGCTGAGGAGGAATGCAGCCCCTGTGCTGTTTGCTGTCTGGGGTTGGCCTGCTGTGGCTACTTGGTGCCAAGGAAAGGAGAAAGGACTTTGCTGTTTGCTGTGTCCCCTGCTTGAAGAAGATCCCCAAGGGCTTGAAACTGAGCTTGCCTCCTGTTCTGAAGTCTCAGGGACACAAAGACTTCACCACTAGCTCCCTTGAACTTCCTTGCTGGGAGTTCTGACCTGCAAGAGGTGCCTGCTGTTGTTTTGGACCTCTAGAGACTGTTTTCTGCTGGGAGCTGGAAAATCAACGCAACACCGAGAAGCATGATGCATCCGTACCTGTTTCCGACGCATCGCTGAAGAAACCGTCGCAGCGCCTGCCGCGGCTCGAGAAATCGCTGCACGCCGCATCGAGTGCAACGATCTCCGAAGTCCGAGATCACCACTCCGATTCCGACGCAAGCCCTGCTGTGCGGCTGCAAGAATCCACGCATCGTCCTGGATCGTCGCATCGCATCGGGCGCCAAGTCTGCTGCATCGTTGGGGGACACAGTAAGACACCGACGCATCACTTCCCCATGCAGTAAGAAACTGACGCATCACCTCCTCTCCGGTAAGGAACCGACGCATCACCTCCCCTGCGCAGCAGTAAGGAACCGACGCATCACCTCCCCTGGAGCAAGGAACGGACGCATCACCTTCCCTGAGTGTAAGGAACTGACGCATCACCTTCACTGTGGCCCGTTTTGTTTGTTTGAGCAACGCATCCAAGGTACTTTGTGTGAAAAGTGTTGCATCTGCAATTTGCTTTGGACTGAACTACCTCTACCATTTGAAAGTCATATTTTTATTACTGTATTGTGGATTTTTGTCGTTTGGTTTTGTTTTGGTTTAGATAAAGATTACTTATTTTTCTAAACTGGTGTGGTGTCCATTTGTAATGTTTTCACTGTATTACTGTATGTGTTCACAAATGCTTTACACACTGCCTCTGAAATAAGCCTGTCTGCTCGTGCCAAGCTACCAAGGGGGTGAGCAGGGGTTATTTTAGAAGTGTATCCCCCTTACCCTGACTAGAAGCAAGGGTCCCTACTTGGACAAAGGTACCTACCTCTGCCAACTAGAGACCCCCATTTCTAACATTGGTGGCAGCGGTGGGATCTGGACTTGCATTTGTGTCTTACATACAGTGATTGGTGTACACTACTAGTATAGTGCAGACCAGTACGCAACCACATACATTTGGTAGAGTTTTTTTCCTTGGAATTTTTTGCCTCTTGAGAACTGCCAATTTTCACCATGAGTAGTCCAGCATCACTTGCATCTGTGGATATCGAATTTGAAGAGGAGAGAGGTTGATACCTACACTGTGCCACAACTTAAAGCTGCCTGCAAAAAATGTAAAATCTCTGTGAGAGGCCTCACCAGAAAGGAGGAATACTAAAAGGCGCTGAGGGCCTGGTTGGAATCAAGGAATGCCAGTCAGCATACCGAAGAGCCTATGGTGGAGGGAGAGAATTTAGATGGGCAGGAGGGGGGGCTATTGGGCCTGACTGGGGAGAAGTTGCCTTCCAGGGGGGGCAGCAGTGTGTCTTCAAAGGGTCTGTCTCCAGAGGAGTTGGATGAAAGAGAGAGAAACAGAGTGCATGAGATGGAGCTCGCAAAGCTCAGGCTGGGAAAGGAGTGTGACATGGAGAGTAAGAAATTGGAGTTGGAGAGTAAGAAATTGTCCATGGAAGAGAAGAAGATGCTCGTAGAGCATGAAAGAGGGTTGAGGGAGTTGGATCTGAAACCAAAAGTCTAGAGATCAATCCCAATGGTGGCAGCGCACCATCAGTGCCTGGAGAAGGGCAGGTATAGATCCCCAAGGAGGTTATTAAGGATTTCACAAAGCATGAGGACATTGGTCAGTGGTTCAAGGCCTTTGAGTTAGCGATGAGGTCCCACAGAGTCCCTGAGAGAGATTGGGGAGCGGGGTTGTGGGGCCGCTTTGTCAGTGAAAGAAGGGAAATATTGCTAAACTTGCCCACTGAGGATCAGATGTCCTATGCCCCCATGAAGGAAGCCTTAGTAGCAAGGTGTGGGTTGACCCCAGAGCTTTAGAGGCAGACATTTAGAAACTGTAAGAAGCTGGAGTCAAGTACTTGGGTGGAGTATGTGTCCTACTTTTGCAGAGCATTGGATGGTTGGGTGATGGGTAGCAAGGTGAATGATTTGCAGGGGCTCTATGATTTGGTTGCATGGGAGCACTTGTCAGAAAATTGTTTTCCAGAGCTACGCCAGCACTTGATTGACAGTAAGCTGACTGACCCCAGGAAGCTTGCTGTGGAGGCGGACCGCTGGGTTAGTACCAAGGTCCAAAAAGGTCGTATGAGGAGACTCCGCCAAAGGTGGGCAGGGTCCCCAGCAGAAGAATGGAGGGGACAAGGGTAAACAGAAGGAGTTACAAAAAGGGCCCCAAAGTAATCCCCAAGGGAACCAAGGTAGGGGTTCCCAGCCTCCCACTGAAAAGAAGCCATGGGTCCCGACAGGTAAGCCTGTTCATAGGGGTTCCAAGGCATGTTATGGTTGTGGTCAGGTGGGCCACTTCCAAGGGGATCCTAGGTGTCCCCAGAAGGTTACCACCACACCCACTGGTGCACCGCCCCAGCAAATGGCTAGTGTAGCCTTGGGGGAGGAGTCAGTTGCCCAAGAGGGGTGGGGTCCTGCAGAAATGTCCCTGGTCTCTTTAGGAGACAGTGAGATGGTCCCAAGAGCTCACCTGCCTGATAACACTAAGAAGAATAGGCAGTGGGTGACCATCAATGGCCATAGTGTGGAGGCTCTGCGAGACACCGGAGCCAGTGTGACCGCTATCAGATGTCGGCTGGTGTCTGAGGAGCAGGTGGTCCGCAATATATTCTACCCAGTAGTTGCAGCTGACAACTCAGAGTGCCTCTGCAAAGTGGCACAGGTTCCCTTTGAGTGGGGGGGTCTCAGGTACCTTGAAAGTAGCTGTGAGGCCAGCCATGCCTGTTGACTGTCTGCTAGGCAATGATTTGGAGAGCTCCCCTTGGGCGAAGGTGGAGCGAAGGTCTCATTTAGAGATGTTGGGTCTGCCTCAGTGGGCATATGTGACCACTCAGTCTATGGCAGCCGGTAAGGGCATTCAAGAGGATCTGGAGCCTGAAAGAGTGGCCCAGGTGCCTGCTAGAAAGAGAAGAGGCAGGGGGAGCAGGAAACCAGCCCCCAAAGTTCCCACGGTCCAGAAGGAGGCAAACCTTGAGGGGGATTCCCTGGAGCCTACAGGGGGCCCCAACAGGGAAGAATTCTTCCAGGAGCAGAAGAAGTGCCCTTCTCTTGTTGGTTTGCGGCAAAAGGCTGCAAACCAGGCAGCAGGTGATCAGACTGGATCAAATTTGATTTACTGGGAGAATGATATCCTGTATAGCGAGCCTAAGGTTGCTGAGCCTGGGTCAGCCCGTGTGCTGGTGGTACCCCAGTGCTTCAGAGCCTTCCTACTGGGTCTGGCTCATGATGTGCCTTTGGCAGGACATTTGGGACAAAACAAGACCTTTGAAAGGCTTGCCACTCACTTTTACTGGCCCCAAATATGTAAGAGTTCTGATACTCATTGTAGGTCTTGCCAGACTTGCCAGGCAAGTGGTAAGAGTGGGAGCAAGTGTAAGGCTCCTCTCCAACCTTTCCCTGTGATCAGCACCCCTTTGAGAGGGTGGGTATTGACATTGTGGGGCCTCTGGATCCCAAGTTTATCCTGGTCTTGGTGGACCATGCCACCCGGTACCCGGAAGCCATCCCTCTCCGGACTGTGACGGCACCCGTGGTGGGTGGTGCATTGAAGGGGATTTTCTCCTGTGTGGGGTTCCCCAGAGAGGTGGTGTCCGACCCTGGTACCAACTTCATATCTAAGTATTTGAAGTCCCTGTGGCAGGAGTGTGGTGTTACCTACAAGTTCACAACTCCTTACCACCCCCAAGGTAATGGGCTGGTTGAGAGATTCAACCGGACCCTGAAGGGCATGATTATGGGTCTTGGTGAACCCATGAGGCATAAGTGGGACATCCTCTTACCATGCCTTTTGTTTGCTTACAGAGAGGTACCGCAGAAGTCATTAGTGTTCCATCCCTTTGAGCTCCTGTATGGGCACCCTGTAAGAGGACCTCTAAGTCTGGTTAAAGAAGGCTGGGAGAAAGCTCCCAGTAAACCTCCCAAGGATGTATATAGCTACATGCTGGCCTTCTGGAACCAGACTAAGCGCTTCAGACAACTCGCTCAGGCGAATCTGGAAGCCAGCCAGGAGGAGATGAAACGTTGGTATGATCAGAATGCCACTCTGATCGAGTTTCAGCCTGGACAGAAAGTGTGAGTCATAGCCCCAGTGGAGCCTTGTACGCTCCAGGATAAGTGGATCGGACCATTTGAGGTGATGGAGCGCAAGAGGAAAGTCACCTACTTGGTGGACTTGCAGTCTCCAAGGAACCCTTTGCGGGTCCTGCATGTGAATCGCCTTAAGCCCCACTTGTAGAGGTCTGAAGTGGGCATGCTCCTAGCAACAGATGCTGGAATGGAGGAGGAGACTAAGTCTCTTCCTGACCGCCTGTCTGTGAAGGAACATGATGTGTCAGTGGACGGTGTAACCCTCTCCCCCGCCCTGACCCCTGAACTGCAGAGTGACTGCTGCCAACTGTTGGCGCAGTTTGCTGCTCTGTTCTCCCTGACCCCTGGTGTCACTCAGTGGTGTGTCCATGATGTGGACAATGGGAACAGTCCTCCTGTGAAGCATAAAATTTACAGAGTGACTGACAGGGTCAAGGCTTGCATCAAGGAGGAGGTCTCCAAGATATTAGTGCTAGGGGGGATTGAGCCCTCAAACAGTCCTTGGGCCAGCCCAGTGGTCTTGGTCCCAAAGGCTGTCCCACCCGGTGCCACACCAGAACTCCGGTTCTGTGTGGACTACAGAGGGCTCAATTCGGTCACCAGGACTGATGCACACCCCATCCTCATGAGCTCATAGATCGGTTGGGAGCTTCCCGGTACTTCAGTGCGTTTGACTTAACGTCTGGGTACTGGCAGATTGCCTTAACTGATGGGGCAAAGGAGAGGACAGCATTCTCAACGCAAGAGGGGCACTACCAGTTCTGGGTGATGCCCCTTGAGTTGAAGAATGCCCCTGCCACCTTTCAGAGGTTGGTCAATCAGGCGTTGGCTGGACTGGAGGATTTCAGTGCCGCCTACCTGGATGACATTACAGTGTTCAGTGCCACTTGGGAGGAACATCTGCACCACCTCTGGGAAGTGTTGAAGGCTCTGCAGAGGGCAGGACTCATTATTGAGGTAAGTAAGTGGCAGATCGGGCAGGGTTCTGTGGTGTACTTGGGACACCAGGTGGGGAGCAGCCAGGCTATATATATATTTTACCTACTTAGGTAGTTATAGTTAGGACGCAGGGGCATATTAGCAAGACCGGCGATAAAATTATCGCCGTTTTAGCGGCAGGAAACTGCCGCTAAAACGGCGATAATGGGCTTGCTAATATGCGTTATAGAATTCCAATAGAAGCCCAGGTTAGATGTGCAGGACATCTAACCTGGGCTTCTATTGGAATTCTATAACGCATATTAGCAAGCCTATTTTCGCCGTTTTAGAGGAAACCTGCTTTCTCTTCCAAAAACCAAAGACAATTGCTTTTCCACACGGGGAGCTGCATCTTAGCAGCTCCCCATGTGGAAAAGCAATGCAGGCTCCCGAGGGACGCGGTGAGCCGGCGGGACCATGGGGGGATTGGGGACCCCCCCACGGTCCCCAACGGAGAGGGCCAGCCCTGGGGGATGGGGTTCCCGGGGCTACAAGTGGCCCGGGAGGGGGGCCACACGGCCCCCCTCCCCAAAATTTAATTTAAAAATAAAAAATAAAAAAATAAAACAAAGGCCGGCCCCGGGGGATGGGGTCCCCGGGGCCATATGTGGCCTGAGGAGGGGGGCAACGCAGCCCCCCTCCATAAGTTATTTTTTTTAAAAGTAGGCCATGCCCCGGGGGATGTGGTCCCCGGGGCCGATTAAGGCCTCGGGAGGGGGGCCACGCGGCCCCCTTCCAAATGTTTTTTAAAAAAATTAGGGGGCAGGCCCTGGGGGATGGGGTCCCCAGGGCCAATAATTTAGAAAAAGAAGGGGGGCCACACAGCCCCCTTTCCTAAAAAAAAAAAAAAGACCGGCATCGCGCCGGAGGCCACGCCCCTCCTTGCAGCACTCTGCAAACGCGCCCCTGGCGCGTTTGCAGATCGGAACGAATTCCCCTTGAATACTGGGGGTCCCTGGGGGCCAACTAGCCCACCAGGAACCTCCAGTATGCGCCAGGGCTGCGTTGCAGAGAGGTGTACAGAGGCCACGCCCCTTTTACACCTCTCTGCAACGCAGCTCTGTGGCGCTTTTGGAGGCACATGGTGGGCTAGTTGGACTCCAGGGACCCTCAGGATTCAAGGGGACTTAATCCCCAACTTAAAACGCGCCACGGGCGCGTTTGCACAGTGGTGAAGGGAGGGGGCGGGGCTTCAGGTGACATGTGTGCAAACAGGCCCTGTGGTGCGTTTTAAGTTGGGGGATTAAGTCTCCTTCAATCCTGAGGGTCCCTGGAGTCCAACTAGCCCACCAGGTACCTTCAGTAAGCACAACAGAGTTGCGTTGCAGAGAGGTGAAAAAGGTGCCTGGCCTCGGAACGCCTCTCTGCAACTCAGCTCTGTGGTCCTAACTGTAGGTACCTGAGGGGCTAGTTGGACCCCAGGGACACTCAGGATTCAAGGGGACTTAATCCCGCAACTTAAAACGCGCCACGGGGCGCGTTTGCACACATGTCACCTCAGGCAACCCCTCCCTTCACCACTGTGCAAACGCGCCCTGTAGCGCGTTTTAAGAGGTAGTTTTAATCCCCCTGCCCTATTATGTACTAGGGACTTACAGAGGAGGTCATGCTAATCACAGGGGTACCCCAACGCATAGTGTTCCCTAGTGTATGTAGGTGTTTTCACTGTATTCTAAGTGTGTTTTAGCATAGCACTGGCTCTGGTTAGTCAGGGTCAGTTACCACCAGTACATGTCGGGAAAAGTTGTGGGCACAGGATGATTTTGGAACAAGGCCTCTTTCTGCTCCTCTGTTGGTTCTTTCTGCACATCTTTTGCTTCTTCCTGCACTTTTCTTCGTCTTTGTGGAGTTCTGTTGCTTCTTTCTGCATTTCTTTTGCTTCTTTCTGTGCATTGTTTCTTCTTTCTTCACGTCCTACCTCTGTAGGCATAGTTAGAAACTAGCATTTGAAAAACCTTTGAAATTCACTGAAAAAACCATAGGTTTCAGGCACGTTATAGTTAGAAATTAGCATTTAAAAACCTTTGAAATTCACTGAAAAAACCATAGGTTTCAGGCACGTTATAGTTAGAAATTAGCATTTAAAAAACCTTACAAATTCACTGAAAAAACCATAGGTTTTAGGGACAGTTATAGTTAGTTGGACATTGCACTCGTACAAAACCCGTGAAATTCCCCGTTATAGTTAGTTCAGCTAACTATAACTCGCGCCCCGCAATGCACTGCTGATGACGTCACATATTACATCACTCATGACATGGTCAGTGACATCACTGATGACATCACTGATGACATCTCAAATGACATCACTGATGACATCACTGATGACATCATCCATGTGATAATTTCATGCATCTTCTCACACCCTAATATAACCTTTGATACACCCACTCTAAATTACAGACTGCCATTCTCAAAACCATACACACTCCAACACCAATAACTACATACCCACTCACTGATTCTTAGGTCTACACACACATCCACTCACTCACCCGTACAGTCACTCATACTTATGGTCACTCAGTACAGGACTATCATATGCACTCATACACCTACATAGACACTCACACACCGCCACTCATCCATAGAGGTACTCACACACCTAGTCAGTCATGCAAATAATTAATCACACTGCCATTTACTCACCTATACAGTGATACACACACCAGCTCACTTACTCATACAAATACTAGCACATTCTTACGCTCTTATACAATCACTGATACAAGCACACACGCATCCATACAGCCACTCTCACAATCACACACTCTCACTTATAGCCTTTTAAATACTCTAACACACATATATACTGCCTTTTACATATGTAGTTACTCACACATGTACCACTGAGATATACATTCACTCACTAACACACCGATACACACACTCACCCACCCAAGCAGTCCATCACAGATGCACTCTTCAAATCATGCACCCAGTGAATCACCCACTCACACATCTATGTACAGAGTCACACACACCCCACCCACACAAACACTCAGGCACCCATACAAATACTCAGACAACCAATCAATAACCCATATAGACACTCATGTAGCTATTCGCAAATCCATGCATCCACTTACACACCAACAGACAAATGGATACAGACATTCACACAGTTTAGTCAGTAACCCATGCATTCAGTAAGATACGTTTAATCATTCACTTGGAGAGTCAGTCACGCACCTACTCAATCATCCATTGAGACACTTATACACCCAGTCATTCTTCAATATGCCTTTGCCTATATATATTAAACATATTTAAACTTTACAGAAACACACAGTCACTGCATGATGTCATCAGTGATGTCATTTGAGATGTCATCAGTGATGTCATCAGTGATGTCACTGACCATGTCATGAGTGATGTAATATGTGACGTCATCAGCAGTGCATTGCGGGGGCGCGAGTTATAGTTAGCTGAACTAACTATAATGGGGGAATTTCACGGGTTTTGTACGAGTGCAATGTCCAACTAACTATAACTGTCCCTAAAACCTATGGTTTTTTCAGTGAATATATATATATATATGTACTACTCTAGCTAAGCTCGACCTGGGACCCCATTTGTATTAGATGATGTGTTACTAGACCCAGAGGATTGATATGTCTTTGTGAGGGGATGACTGGAAGGCCAACTTATACTTTTGAGCTTTATTTATGCCCCAAACCCTGACCAGACTAACTTCTTCCAGATGCTATTGAGCACGCTTTTTCAGTGGATCGGTGTGCCATGGCACCCTGGAGGAGACTTTAATAGAGTACTCGATACTGCCCTTGATTGCTCCTATCCCCTGTTACCCCACACAACTGCGACCTCCAATGCCCAAATGCTCACGGACAAATTGGTGGCTACACCAACATTGCTCCCCTCCATTACGCGGGTAGACTACTTGGGGCACATCCACTCCGATCACAATCCGCAATTATTACAAATACAATGGGCAGTTGAATTACCCCCCATACCCACATGGGGCTTTCAGCTTGCATGACTAGAAGACCCCCCATTTAGAGCCTCCCTAGGAACAACAATCACAGAATACTTTCACAACAATACTGACACAGCTTCCACTAAATTGGTGGAGTGGGATGCCTTTAAAGTGACATTGCGTGGAAACTGTCTGGCCGTAAAGGGAAACTTGAGACAAACGCTTACCAGGGACATCTCTAGGCTGGAACATACACTCCTAGACCTGGAGACTCAACCTGCCCTCAATTCCAATGATTCGGGTGCACTGGCTCAGGCATGTCATGAGCATATTACTCTGTTAGAAAGATTGCACTGCCTTAATTATGCTGCTCACTCGGCATGCATGCATGCCACAGTAGACTGAGCTTGACGTCTCTTGGTGTGGCTTACTCACCAGGATCAACCGATAATGGCATTGTGCTCAAACACGGGTTCCCTTCTCTACATGCAGCGCGCTATTCATGAAGATATCACACAACACTACACAAGGGTATACCAGTCTGCTGCAGAAACAAACTGTGATACATTTGCTGCATTCTTTACTGACCTCCCTTTACCCTGCATTCCACTAGATCAGCAGACAGAAATAGAAGAACCCGTAATATTAGATGAAGTTACAGATGCAATCAAGGCCCTAGCTAATGGCAAGTCCGCAGGACCAGACGGCCTGCCGGCAGAACTGTACAAGGTGTATAGAACTCAAATTGCCCCAGAGTTAGTGCCTCTGCATGAAGAAGCCCTATCCCTTGGCATGCTGTTTAGCTCCCAGAGAAAGGTGACGGTCTTCTCCTTATGCAAACCCAACAGAGACCCGGAAATAGTTGGCTCTTATAGACTACTGCCATTACTCAACACGACTACAAGATATTAGCAAAGGTACTTGCGGACCGCTTGGCACCTTTGGTCCCATCTCTGGTCCAGCCAAATGAAAATGGGTTTGTCCCTGCACAAAACACCTCCCTGAATTTACGCCACTTCTTCTGGGTCCTAAATTATGCCTCTTCTAACTGGCCGCATGTGGTATATCTGGTTTTGGATCTTGAAAATGCCTTTGGCTCCCTGAAGTGGGGTTACCTGTTTGCGGCGCTGTCCCGCTTTGATATAGGCAAGTGTTTACTTTGCCTGGTGAAACTATTATACACTGGTCCCCTACTTAGGGTCAAGACAGGGCCCCTGCTGTTGGAGGCCATTCCTATTCACAGGAGGATGAGACAGGGATACCCGTTGTCACCCCTGCTGATCTCTCTGTCAATTGAACCACCAGCATTGGCACTGCGACACCAGGGTGCTCAATGGGGCATCCGTTCATGTGATGGGACACATGTAATATCATTATACGCAGATGATATGTTATTGTACATCAGACACTCATGAAATTCCTGCACATTCCTGCACAATTGCCTCTACTTTGGCATGTTTTGCCACTGTCTCCGAGCTACGAGTCAACTGGATGAAATCATGCTTGTACCCTTTTTTCCCAGACGCCACCAACCCATGCTTCATGATAGGAGGGACACGGGTAGATTGGCAACAACATAGAGATACCTGGGGGTGGGGATATACCACTCCATGATGGACCTGTTCAATGGGAATGTCACTTGGGCTGTCACGTCCTTAAGTTCCCAAATGACCTTCTGGCATACATTGCCACTGGCGGTAGTGGGGAGAGTGGCTCTGTTGAAAATGGTGGTTCTTCCCCACCTCCTCTATTTCTTCACTAATCTTCCTGTCCACATCCCAGACGCATTCTTTTGGATGTTCGATCAACAAGTCAGGGACTTTATTTGGAATAAATCAAGATGTAGTGTAGCACTGGTGAAACTCTGCTAACCCACAGACAGAGGGGATCTTGAACACTGCTACCTTGCTGCCCAAATCCAATGGATTGCGAAATGGCTAGTGGGTTTGCACCTATCGGACACAGCCACGTCCTTACCCGGCTGGAGTTTACAAGCCATAGTGTGCCTCTTTCACCCTTGCACAAAAACACGACTGCCCAAATCAGTTTCACTAAGAGTCTCACATAGATGATATTATGGATGCCTAAGCATTACTAGACACCTATTCCCCTATACACTGGGGTTGGCATTACTGGCACACCTACGGCCACTGGACCAGTAACTTCAGCAGAGCTGACAATGTGGCACGCTGTGGACATACACACATACACACCCTATATAGGGACGGCATCCTGCTCTTATACAAAATGCTGATGGAAGAGGATGAGCTGCCACCTGGTCAGTTCCTATTCCATAATTCACTGATTGCTACACTAGTGAACCACTGGGGAGACTTGACCACTGAGCTGCCAACCCTCCTCACAATCCAATATTTGCAAGTTATGGGAAGAGGCAGTCACCTCATAAGTTGGTTTGGGGACTCTCTTCGCTTTCGCACTGTCCCACGGCTTCTTCCTCTATGACAATGATGGGAGGTGGATTTGTCACGCCCATGCATGGACAAGGAATGGGCTGTCTTGTTGGAGGGACCCAGACATGTGCCCGCAATACCAGATTCAAGCTCATTCAGCTTTATATGATAAATAGAGCTTACCTCACCCCTGCCAATATTAACAGATTCTATCATAGAGAGGATGCAGCTTGTCCATGTTGCGCATACGTAAACGCTGATCTCCTACATATGCTCTGGACTGCCCCCAACTTATTGGCATAGCATCACATCAGCATTATCCAATTGTACTGAACGCCCAGACCTACATAAATGGGAGGTATGTCTCCTGGAATTGTACCACAGACACCAAAAACATAGGGTCACTTCCCACTTCCTAGACATGGGGTTTATAGTGGCTAAATGACTTATTACTCAAAGATGGAATTCCCTCACACACCGCCATTCATCACCTGGAAGCACTCAATGACTAACTGGGTACAGGCCGAAAGCAATGCTCTACACAGGGAAGACACACTCAGACTGTGAAAATACCCTATTGCCACTTACTGGGTTGGAATTTTCACTGATTTTCAGACTATTTGCACATTTGAGTCTGAAGTTAGTACCAACACTGCAAAGGAAGCCCCAGACCTGTAAAACTTTGCTGTAAATGGAAATCTCTTGTTATCTTTATTGTCACTACACTCCCTTCATACACCCATGTCCCACGGTTCCTGGTTCTGGATATACCACACAGCACTTCTGGGAGGGAGAGGGTGGGCTAAGCAGTCTTGGCTAATAAAGCTGTGTGGTCTGGTATGTTGTTAAAGATTAGTTTTAACTGTTGACTGTTTTAAAAAAAATGGATCTATACGCCACATTGTATGAGACAACTCACTATGGGGACTGTTTTATTGTTGTCTAATTAAGTGCTTACATTTATAACAGGTAGACTTCTGTTCTGCTGCTGTATTCTGATTTTGTGTATACCCTGTCATGTGGGTTCAGTAGAGCCCCTTTTACATAAATGTTTGTTAGAAATGGGGTTTCTTGTTGGCTAGGGTATGCACCTAAGCCAGGCAAAACCCACCACTCTAGTCAGGGTAAGGTAGTTACGCACCCAAGATAACCCCTGCTCACCCCCTTGGTAGAGTGGCAGAGCAGTCAGGCTTATCCCAGATGCAATATGTAAAGCGTTTGTGCAACACACACACACACCAGTGACACAATAAATACACCACAAAAGGGACTCCACACAGGATTATATAAAAAATATCTCATATATTGTATATAACACATAGACCACAACCACAAAAATCATAAAACACTTTGCCAACTAGGCAATTGTCATAACATCACAGTTAGTGCAATAAAGGTTGCACACGTCATGAAAACACCCTACACCATCACTGTACATATTATGCAGGTCCTGAAATGATACTCGTTATCCTATCATTGCAAGGTATAAAACGGCATAAACCAAAATATCAGGGCATGAAATGCATCAGTTAGGTTAGGGAGAGAAAAACATCACCAGTAAATACTTGGCAGGTTCTGCAGTATTAAACCATAGGCCACAGGAACACCTGTGTGCCTACTATGTGTATTATGGTAATTTGCAGCAAAGGGAAATGCCGAGTGGTACCTCCATTGAGGATTCCTTCCTGATTGGCTAGTTGGGCCAACAATGCCCCCAAAGGTATGTGCGGTAACAGGGGAGGAACTAACTACCTCCTTTGGTGGGCTGACCACTTTGGGTCCCCGTGAGTGTCTGCCTATAGCAGCTGCCCACTAGCATGTGGGGCAGATGCTACACCCAAGACAGTAGCCTCCTCTCGGCTTGATCAGGGCCATACGCCTACACCAGGTACACACAGAGTGGTGGGACTGCCCCGCAGGTCCAAATACCCACAGACGGCCTTGCAGTCCTCCACGCAGACACCCAGTACAGTCATGGTGCCGTTTCTGGTGGTGCTGTGGAGGTCTCTCCAGAGGCAGGCAGAGCCCAGCGTCACCAGGGCACAATACAGTTGGTGATGCTGGCTAGTCAGGCTAGTTTAGTCTCAGTTAGGCCCTGAACGTGCATGATCTCCTCGAGGGGAAGGGCACGTTGTGGCCCTACTCTCCTTTGCAGGCAGGCCACTGATTTCACAGGCGTCACATGTTGCTGGGAGGAGGGCCGCACTGGTGAGGGTATCTCTGGGGGCAGCGGCAGGAGCAAAACAGGACCAAGTGGTGCCTCCAACTGGCACGGGGTCCTCTATCTACGTTGCTCATCGTGCCTTCCTTGGCAGAAAGGCGATCACCACAGGCTGAAATTGGACATGCCAGTGCCTTTCTAAGTCAAGTTACATCCCGCACGGGCTCCACACGCATTCCAATTTCCAAAAAACCCCAAGGATCAGCTTCGCACTGCTTCCTTAGCCGCCACCGGTGCTCACCGTGCACCCATGCAGTTAGGGAGCTGGAAACATGCTGGCAGCAAAACGTGTAGTGACACAGGGTGGGGACACACCACCCATTCCCTAGAGAACAGCTGGGGGCACAAGTGCAGAGAACAAGCAGCAGGCCAGCACATCAGGGTCCTTGTAGCCAGTGACAGTCCTTCTTGCAGCACAAGCAGCCTACAGGTCAGAACAAGCAAGTAAGTCCAATGGTGGTTCCTCCTGGCAGCATAACAGTTTCTTCTGGCAATGTGCAGTCTGTAGAGCCAGCAGCACCTGGTTACAAGTCCACACAGTTTCTAAAATCATGGGGTCAGAGCCCCTGTACTAATACTCATAATGTCTTTGATGTGGAGGTAAATTCAATACAAGCTTTAGAAGTACACAACACCTCCATTCAATCCCCAGCCCTGGCTACAGAAACTCTACAGGGGGGCAGAGACAGCATTGTGAAAGGCAGACACAGCACTATTCAGGTGCAGGTGACAACTCCTCTCACCACTCTAGCCCAGGAAGACTCATCAGGATATGCGGGGCACACCTCAGCTCCCTTTGTCACTCACTAGAGTGAATACACAAAACAGATCCCTGTCAGTCAAGCCAGAAGTGGATTGGAGTTAGGCTGCAAAGCACAAAGAGTCATAAGTACACAGAAATGCCCACTTCTAAAAGTGCCATTTCTAAAATAGGAATAAAAATTTGCTTTCACCAATAAGCATAATTTATCACCACTATTCCAAACATACCAAACATGGCACCACTGCTCCTTCCATATTAGAAATTACCACTGAAACACATATCATGGAATTCCACACTGCAAACCTATGAGAGGAGCAGCCTCTCATCAGTGAGAAACCAAATAGTCTGTTTGTCACTACCAGAACATGCCACACAAGAAGGCACATGTGCTACCTTTTACCTACACAGCACTCTGCCCATAGGGCTACCTAGGTCCTACCTTAGGGGTGACATATATGGGGTAAAAGGGCAGTTTCAGACTTGGCAAGCACTTGCCAAGTCACTGTGGCAGTAAACTGTGCATGCAGGCCTTGCAGTGGCAGAAGCCTGACACAGGTTTGAAAGGCTACTTCTTTGGGTGGTGCAAGCACTGCTGAAGACCCACTAGTGAAATTTAATTTATAGGCCCTGGGTATATGGGATACCACTGTACAAGGGACTTAAAGATAAATTAAATATGGCTAACAGGTGTAGACCAATCTTACCAAGTTACAGGCGAGAGGACATGCACGTTAGCACTGATAAGCAGTGTTAAAAAGCCCAGAGTCATAAATCCAACACAAACAGGTCAGAAAAAATACAGGAGGAAGGCAGAAGGTTTGGGAACAACCCTGCAAAAAGGGCCAGGTCCAACAATGTTATATATATGCAGTGAGTGTATTATGATCAAAACATTGTTCTGTTTGATTTCCATATCCTTATCTACACTGCTGTGTAACAAGTGACCCGGCATTTGACAATAAAAAAAACACTTTCAATAAACAGATCGAAACAAAAAAATGAGTGAGTGACTGGGTGTATAAGTGTCTGTATGGGTGAGTGAGTGGATGTTTGAGTGGGTGTTTGGTTAAGTGATTTGTTGTGTGAGTAGCTGTATTGGAGAGTGAGTGTTTGTGTGAATGGCTGTATGGTTGAGTGAGCTGATGTGGGGGTCCTTGTATGGATGTGTGAATGGGTATGTAAGTGGTTCTGTGAATAATTGTGTGAGTGCTTGCATAGGTGAGTAAGTGACTATGTTGAGAGACTGTATGGGTGAGTGAGTGTGCGAGTAGCTGTATGGGTGAATAAGTAGGTGTGTGAGTAGCTGTCTCAGTGGGAGTGTGGCTGTGTGAGTGGCTGTATGAGTGAGTGACTGGGTGTATGAGTAGCTGTTTCAGTGAGTGAGTGGTTGTCTGAGTGCCTGTATGTATGAGTGAGTGGGTCAGTTAGCGACTGTATGGGAAAGTGAGTCTACTGTGTATGTATGAGTGCCTGTATGGGTGAGTGACTGCGTGTCTGAGTGGCTGTATGGGTGAATGAGTGGGTGTGTGAGTGACTGTATGGATAGGTGAGTAGGTGCATGAGTGTGTGTAAGGGTGATTGACTGATTGTATGAGTAGCTGTATAGGTGAGTGAGTGGGTGTGTGAGTGGCTCTATGAATGAGTGAATGGTTGTGTGAGTACTTGCATGGTTCTGCAAATGGGTATGTGAGTGGTTTGTGGGTGTATGAGTGGGTGTATGCAAGGTTTTATAGGGGTGTGAGCGGGTATATAAGTGGTTCTGTGGATAATGACATCAGTGATGTAATTTGAGATGTCATCAGTGATGTCACTGACCATGTCATGAGTGTTCTAATATGAGTGGCCATAAGCAGGATATTACAGGGGCGTAAGTTATAATTAGCTCAGGTAAAAAAAACTGCTGAATTTCACTGGTTTGTATCAGTGAAATTTGAGACTAACTATAACGTCCCTGTAACTTTTGTTTTTTCAGTGAAAAAAAATATATACATATATACACATATATACATATACATATGTACACATATATATAATATACATATATA
Source organism: Calotriton arnoldi (assembly GCA_963921515.1). NCBI lineage: Eukaryota > Metazoa > Chordata > Amphibia > Caudata > Salamandridae > Calotriton > Calotriton arnoldi. The sequence goes on along the minus strand of CAWUFW010006247.1, from coordinate 824,982 downwards.
CACACACATATATATATTGTGTGTATATATATATATATATATATATATATATATATACATATATATATATATATATATATACATATAGTTTCATTTCACAGGGAGAGGCAACAGGTTGCTCCTCAACAACTTGAAAGACTGCATCCTCTTTTTTGTGTAGTTATTATATGCACACCATAACCACAAAGTCACATTTTATAGCCACCTTTTTTCCCAAACACTGGTTCATCTCCTTTTAAAATCCTTTTTTGGAAATTTTGACTTGACTCCAAAGATCTGTCGCAGATCCACAAACCAAAAGCACACATTCAATACAAAGCAGCATATTTAGGATTCACTTGTATGGGTTTGTGAGTAGATGTATGACTGTGTGTGTGGATCTGTGAGTGGGTGTGTGAGTGCCTGTGTGGGTGTGTGAGTGTCTCTGTGAATCTGTGAATGGGTGTAAGGTCTGAGTCTGGGTTTGTGAGTGTCTGTGTGGGTCTGTAAGTGAGTGTGTGACTGTCTATATGGGTCTATGAGTGGGCCTGTGAGTGCCTGCATATGTGTGTGAGTGGGTGTGGAAGTGCCAGTGAAAGTCTGTAAGTGGGTGTGTAAGTGGATGCATGGGTCTGTGAGTGGGTATATGAGTGCCTGCATAGGTTTGTGAATGGGTGTGTGAGTACCTGCATGGATCTATGAGTGTGCCTCTGTGTGCCTGTGTAGGTCTGTGAGTGGATTTGTTAGTGCCTGCATGGATATATGAGTGGCTATCCCAATGTTTCTGTGACTGCCTGTTTGTGTCTATGAGTGGGTGTGTGAGTGAATCTCTGAGTGGGAGTGTGAGTGAATCTCTGAGTGGGTGTGTGAGTGACTGAGTGAGTCTGTGAGTGGGTGTCTGTGAGTGGGTGTATGATAGTGTGAGTGAGTCTCTGAGTAGGTATGTAAGTGGGTGTATAAGTGTCTGTCCGGGTCTGTGAGTGGTTTTGTGGGTCTGTGAATTTCTGTGTGGCTCTGTGAGTGGGTCTGTTAGTGCCTGCTTAGCTCTCTGAGTGGGTGCGCGAGTGCCTGTGTGGGCCTCTAAGTGGGTGTGTAAGTGGATGCATGGGTATGTGAGTAGGTGTGTGAGCTCCTGAGAGTCACTATGAGTGCCTGCATAGGTCTTGAGTGGGTGTGTGAGTATTTGAGTAGATCTGTGAGTGGGTCTGTGAGTGCCTGTGTGGGTCTGTGAGTGGGTGTCTGAATATCTGCAATAGTCTGTGAGTTGGTGTGTGACTGCATGTGTGGGACTCTGAGTTGGTGTGAAAGTGCCACTATAGAACTGTGAGTGGGTGTGTGAGTGCCTGTGTGGGTCTGTGAGTGGGTATGAGAGTGCCTCTGTGGGTATGTAAGTGGATGTGGAAGTGGATGCATGGGCCTGTGAGTGGGTCTGTGAGTACCCATGTGGGTGTGTGAGTAGGCCTGTCAGTGCCTGCATGGATTTCTGAGTAGGTGTGTGAGTTCCTGCATGGCTCTGTCAGTGAGTCTGTGAATGCCTGTGTGGTTCTGTCAGTGGGTATGAGAGTGCATGTGTGAGTCATGAGTGAGTGTGGATCTGTAAGTGGGTGTGTGAGTGGGTCTCTGAGTGCCTCTATAAGTCTGTGAATGGGTATGTGAGTACCTCATTGGGTCTGTGACTGGGTCTATGAGTGCCTGTGTTAGTCAGTGAATGGGTTTGTCAGAGCCTACATGGGTATGTGAGTGGGTGCATGAGTGGCTGTGTGGGTCTGTTAGTAGGCATGAGACTGCCTGTGTGGGTGAGTGAGTGCCTGTGTGAGTGGCTGTGTGGATCTGTCAGCATGTGTGAGTGCCTGAGTTGGTCTGTGAATGGGAGTTTGAGTGCCCTTCATGGGTCTGTGAGTGGGTCTATGAGTGGCTGCATGTGTCTGTGAGTGGGTGTGTGGCTGCCTGTGTGGGACTCTGAGGGTGTGTGAAAGTGCCAACATAGAACTGTGAGTGGGTGTGTGAATGCCTGTGTGGGTCTGTGAGTGGGTGTGTGAGGGCCTACCTGGGTGTGAGAGTGGGTCTGTAAGTGTCTGCATGGGTCTATGAGTGGGTGTGTCAATTCCTGTGTAGGTCTGTGAGTGGGTGTGTGAGTGCCTATGTGAGTCTGAGAGTGTCTGCATGGGTCTGTGAGTGGATGTGTGAATGCCTGAGTAGGTCTGTGAGTGGGTGCGTGACTGCCTGTGTGGGTCTGTAAATTGGTGTGAGAGTACCTGTGTGGGTGTCTGAGTGGGTCCGAAAGTGTTTTTTTTCACAGTGCGTCAAAATGTGCAGATCCATCGTGGATTTACATGGTGGGCCGCGCTGAGCCTCGCGGGGATCCGCAGATTCCTGAAGTGGAAAAAACCCCCAATATAACTCAATATCGTACCCAACCCTCTGACACTCCTCTAATACACCCTTGGGGTCAGGGTACCTCTAACCTTATCCCTTTAATCATTTTTAAGATACATTTTAAGACCCCGATACTTGAAATGGCGGCCGCAACCTCCCAGTCAGGTTGTGGTGAGCCAACCACGGCATTGCTGGTGGCGCGTGACTTCGCAGATGCACTGCAGGGGATCTGCAGAGGGTCTGCGTCCCAAGATATACAATTTTGTTTTTCCTTTATTAACTCCGCAACCACTGAACAGATTTACATCAAACCACAAAAAGGGCTCTTTGTGGACCAAGAGCTACCTTTTTGCCAATTTTGGTTATTCCGTCCAGCAGTTCGGGCTGTAGTCATGTTTAAAATCCCAATGGGAAATTGCATGGGAAATGCACATTTTTTGACCCCACCTTTTTCTCGGTCCCCACTTGACGGATCATTCCCAAACTTTCAGTGCAAAACTAGACAAACCGGGCCATTTTTGGGGGAAAATTTCGTGAAGATTCGTCAAACGGGCTAAATTTATAAGCAAACAAAAAAAAGTTTTTCCTATGGAAACTAGGTCCTAACTATACCTACTGGCGACCGCCAGTACGTAATATATATTTCCTTTCGAGGCTTATTAAATGTGCCACCAAACAAATACTATTGTACCGCTTTCAGATTTTTTCCTGCTGTTTTCTAAAATTTAACAAAGAATGAGAGAAAGAATATGCAAAATGTAAATAGGTATATAAATCAAACTATTTTGAACATTTGAATGTTCAATGTTCAAATCAAACACTTTGTAAACGATGCTTGTATAATCAGATGCGTTTCCCTTCCTAGTCATGAGAAACTACATTTTATAGGTTTTGCTCCCCTCTAGTGGGCATTAATAGAATTGCATGCTATAGGTATAATTCAGAAGGGATTGGATTGGCGTGAGCACAGGAAACCGCAAAACTGCAAAATCATCCAGAAAAGCTAGCCCACTTTTTGGGTAAATCAAACATGTGGGTTCTCTGTAATCTCCTTTCACTGCGCATCCTTGCTCTCTTTTTTTTCTCATTGTTTAGCAGTGGACTACTTATGGAGCGAAGCATAATTTAACCCTGATTCTGTACTCGTCCTTCGGGGTACATACAGCGGGCCCCATGTTATGAGAGAGACTATCATCAGCTTCCACCAAGCACATTACGCATGCTCTGACGTGTAGGCCCATCTGTAATGTGATACAATTGAAACTGCATCCACAGCGCTGTTGACAAACAATCAGGACTAGCTGTAGATTCATGGTATGGGGCACGTTATAACTTGAAATGTTGAATTCTAACCAAGAAATTCATATATATTTTTTTATAATGGCCCTCTATGCAATTACTTAAAAACGAATAATGCATTAAGGCTGAATCTTGATAATCTAATTGTGACTTTCTAACCCTTACTGTTAGATCGTTACATACAGCTAACAAACCCATAATTCCCTATTGATTTTTAAATTTTATTCATTTGAAACCAAACACCAAGAGGTTAGAAACATCTCCCTCTTTCAGTTTAAATGTAAATTATTTACAAATGAATGCTACACTACAAAAATATTTAAATAAATGTAAACATTCTTCATTTCTATTTCGTCATTTCTAGTATTCAAAATTTGCAGTTAGCATTTTCCACCTTTCATCTGTTTGTTTTTTAAGCACACGACATTCACTTATTTTTAATATCACGCATTTTTAATGTATACATTTTCATCCAATGTATCATCAAGATACTAAACAAAATAGACATATGTCGACTTGATGTTCACAAAGCAAAATCAGATAGCAGTTTTCTGATTAGAGGCTTGGGTAGAGGTCAGAGGGGCATATTATCAAGGGCTTTATCGCCGATTTAGCGGCACTTTTTGCCGCTAAATCGGCGATATTTTTAACGCCCTATTAGCAAGCTGTCGCTAACAGGCGTTAGCGACAGCTTTCAGGCGTTAGAGGCTGGGAATTACATCGCCTTGCATGTCAGCGATATTTATCGCTAATGACATGCAAGGTAGGCGTTCCCAACCTAAGAGCGACTGAAAACAGTCGCTAACATCGCTATCGCCTATTAGCAATAACCGCGAGGTGATAAAAATACGCGCGCTAACCGCGATTAGCGCTGGTTTTTTAGAACTGGTAAAAGCATGACTTAACAATAATAGTCAATGGGAGGTGGATTGCAAGGTTAAGTCCCCAGCATTAGCGCAAGGAATCTATCGCTGGATTTCTTGCGTTATTGCTGGGTTTCACCGCTATCGCTGGATATTTTATCGCATTGGAGATAAACCTTGCTAATAGCATGTTATCTCCGCGGTAATATCCAGCGATAGCCGGCGATAGAAAAACGCGCGCTAAGCAAGCTTTGCGATAATTATCGCAGGTTCTTGCTAATATGCCCCAAAATGTTTATTTTGTATAGGTACCCGTAAAAATGTCACATCATTATTATACCAAAATTCTGATGCAAAAATAATAACATTACAAAACCCAATTCATATGATTAAAATATCCAAACGCATTCAAAATGTACAACAAAAATGAACATGCAGGAACAAGAAAACACAAAATAAAACAAAAACACCATACAAATAAATAATACCACTGCCCCCCAAAGAAAAAACAAACACAAAAAAAGCTGTATGCAATTAGGAAAAATCAGTTTGACACCAATAGAGCCACCAAAGAAAGTGCAAGAGGTGAGAAGCAAAACAAGAAATGTGGGGGCATATTATCAAGGGCGGGGTTAAAATTATCGCCGGTTTAGCGGCAGAAAACTGCCGCTAAAGCGGCGATAATGGGCTTGATAATATGCCCTGGAGAATTCCAATAGAAGCCCATGTTCACACCAGAACATGGACTTCTATTGGAATTCTCAAGGGCATATTATCAAGCCCATTATCTCCGCTTTAGCGGCAGTTTTCTGCCTGAACCGGCGATAACTTTAACGCCGTTCTTGATAATATGCCCCGTGCTTAGTTTATGGATTCCGATAATGCAGTACATTTATTCAAATTTCAGTAATCCTCAAAGCGAACTACTTATAGAAGTCAGGGGCATATTAGCAAGACCGGCGATAAAATTATCGCCGTTTTAGCGATGTGCAGGACATCTAACCTGGGCTTCTATTGGAATTCTATAACGCATATTAGCAAGCCCATTATCGCCGTTTTAGCGGCAGTTTCCTGCCGCTAAAACAGCGATAATTTTATCGCCGGTCTTGCTAATATGCCCCTCAATTTTAAACTGGCCTCGCACGTTCGAAAAATAAACGGGGCATATTATCAAGAAACGGCGTTAAAATTATCGCCGCTTTAGCGGCAGAAAACTGCCGCTAAAGCGGCGATAATGGGCTTGATAATATGCCCTTGAGAATTCCAATAGAAGCCCATGTTCTGGTGTCAACATGGGCTTCTATTGGAATTCTCCAGGGCATATTATCAAGCCCATTATCGCCGATTTAGCGGCAATTTTCTGCCGCTAAAGCGGCGATAATTTTAACGCCGTTCTTGATAATATGCCCCAAACATGTCCTCTTTGCTCAACCTAAAAATGCTGTTGCCTCTTCACAAGACCCCGGGAGTGTGTAAAATAACTAATGGAAGAAGTATTGTCCCGTCTCTCTGCTTAGAACTGATCTGTCCCTGAGTTCTCTTGGCAGTTCTACCTAGAGCTGTAAAAGGAAGCTAAGTGAGGTTCTTCTTCCTCTGTCAAAAGTCAGAACCGTTCTTCCTGTTGTCAGGATAAGTAAGAACAGGCAGCCGTCATACAGATGTAACGTGGAGCAGAAAGGGCGCAGACCCCTGGAAAGCTTCCGGGAAAGACATTTCAAGCAGTGATTGGCCGCTTTGTTAGTATCTGGACTTTTTCTCCCCTTCCTGCAGCCGGAGCATCACTTCCCAGACATTACCCTGGCTCCTTGTACGTACATGAAGCCAGGGTAATGTCTGGGAAGTGATGCTCCGGCTAGCATCCATCCATCCATCCATCCATCCATCATCCATCCATCCATCCATCCATTCATTCACTCGACCATCCATTTCTCATCTGTGCACTTGATTCACAGATTCAAGCTTTGAAGGTCGAACACCTACTTCTGCAGGCTTCCTCCTATGTACAAAGGCATGCAAGAGTACTTGACATGGTACTTCTGTAGTACTCTTTCTCTTGATGCTTTTGTGAAATTATGTCAACAAATCTAAAATGGGACTATTCAAGGAATACTTATGTACAATTTGTACAAATAGTAAGGAATGAATGCTCTTTGCACTTTTACTATTAGGTAGTTGGCCATTTCGAGGCCAGTTCACAAAGTTTCTTACTATTTTTCATACTCATTAATGATTTTGTGACTGAGTCCCTGTGCTTGGAGTAGATTAGTGACTCCTTGTGCATTCGCAAATAAATTCAGCATTTCTTCTAGAATTCAATAACTAACCTACATTGCCAATAGCACATCTACTCACAAATATTTATAGTGCAGATTTTACACTGGATGGAATACTAGCTTAAGCAAAGCAGGAAGAAAAAGGCTTTTGACATTTTTTTTCCCTGTCAATGCTGAAACTGCTTCCCCAATACCTTCAGGTTTGGGGGTGCTCTGTCCCAATTTTCACCCTGTTTAGGTTGAGCATGAGCCAGCGCGCAAGCACTGCTCTGCGAAGAGCTGTGGTAGTTGAGTACGAAGAGAAGCTTCGCCCACTCCCCCGCCCTTATTTTTTCATTGGCTTGTGTGTTTGTCCTTTGTAAATGCTGGCTTCTGATTCATTATGAGGCTTGTTAGTCCATCCTTAGTACAGCCATGTCGTCATTTGTATCCTCCCATGGCTACTGGCCCCTTTACTTGGTTGTTACACAGGGCATTTCCTTCGTGCACACGTAGCGTCACACAGCTTTGTCCGTGCCTTCTCCTCTCCCCCCCTGCCCGCCCGCCCCCCTCCCGTTGTCCGTGCCTTTACCCCCCGCCCTCCCTCCCTCCCTACCGATGGCCGTGCCTTCTCCCCCATGCCCTCCCGTTGTCCGTGATGCCAAGTTGCCAACCATTTGCAATGCAATAGGTCTCGCGTAAATTGGAGACTATTGCATTGCAAATGCTTGTTATGAACCTGCGATTGTAGATGTAAATCGAGCGCACATGTGACTTCTGCAGCAGCCTCCCTGTGCAGAATCAGAAATATGCAACAGCGGATCCCAGTGTCACAGAAGCTTTTGAGCCATTTTAAATCGCCAGCAGCCTTGGGCTTTGCACCGGCTGAAGCTTAAGATAGAAAGGACAAGGAACTCCTGAAAAAGGAAACTGTTTCTCAAACCCCCTCTGGCGGTCATGATGCACCAGGATCGTTGAGCCTGAAGAAATGGTTGTACAGTTGCTGGCAGCTTGCGTTTGTTGACCTTGCACTGACACTTGCACCTACTCTCCATGCCACTGGAATCAAGCTATCCTGGCTGAAGAGGGATGAAACCCTGAAACCGGTCCTAGGATGCTTGTTTCCAGTCCAGGGAGGACCTGGCTTGGCAGTTCGGGCTGGACTGTTCCCATGAGGCACAGGGTCAAGACTGATTTGCATATGGCTGGGTTCAAACTGGAATGGCATGGTGAGCAAAAAACGATGGATTTAGGCCCAGATCTCTGTACTGGGGTGAATGTATGACATTGTTCTGCATTCTGTCCATCAACTGTTGTTTTTGCATTTGTCACCCCGAGTGGGACGGGTATGCCCAGACGTGGGTCCCGTGCTCTCCATGCCACTGGAATCAAGCTATCCTGGCTGAAGAGGGATGAAACCCCGAAACCGGTCCTAGGATGCTTGTTTCCAGTCCAGGGAGGACCTGGCTTGGCAGTTCAGGCTGGACTGTTCCCATGAGGCACAGGGTCAAGACTGATTTGCATATGGCTGGGTTCAAACTGGAATGGCATGGTGAGCAAAAAAACGATGGATTTAGGCCCAGATCTCGTACTGGGGTGAATGTATGACATTGTTCTGCATTCTGTCCATCAACTGTTGTTTTTGCATTTGTCACCCCGAGTGGGACGGGTATGCCCAGACGTGGGTCCCGTGCTCTCCATGCCACTGGAATCAAGCTATGCTGGCTGAAGAGGGATGAAACCCCGAAACCGGTCCTAGGGTGCTTGTTTCCAGTCCAGGGAGGACCTGGCTTGGCAGTTCGGGCTGGACTGTTCCCATGATGCACAGGGTCAAGACTGATTTGCATATGGCTGGGTTCAAACAGGAATGGCATGGTGAGCAAAAAAACGATGGATTTAGGCCCAGATCTCTGTACTGGGGTGAATGTATGACATTGTTCTGCATTCTGTCCATCAACTGTTGTTTTTGCATTTGTCACCCCGAGTGGGACGGGTATGCCCAGACGTGGGTCCCGTGCTCTCCATGCCACTGGATTCAAGCTATCCTGGCTGAAGAGGGATGAAACCCCGAAACCGGTCCTAGGATGCTTGTTTCCAGTCCAGGGAGGACCTGGCTTGGCAGTTCGGGCTGGACTGTTCCCATGAGGCACAGGGTCAAGACTGATTTGCATATGGCTGGGTTCAAACTGGAATGGCATGGTGAGCAAAAAACGATGGATTTAGGCCCAGATCTCTGTACTGGGGTGAATGTATGACATTGTTCTGCATTCTGTCCATCAACTGTTGTTTTTGCATTTGTCACCCCGAGTGGGACGGGTATGCCCAGACGTGGGTCCCGTGCTCTCCATGCCACTGGAATCAAGCTATCCTGGCTGAAGAGGGATGAAACTCTGACACCGGTCCTAGTATGCTTGTTTCCAGTCCAGGTAGGACCTGGCTTGGCAGTTCGGGCTGCACTGTTCCCATGAGGCACAGGGTCAAGACTGATTTGCATATGGCTGGGTTCAAACTGGAATGGCATGGTGAGCAAAAAAACGATGGATTTAGGCCCAGATCTCTGTACTGGGGTGAATGTATGACATTGTTCTGCATTCTGTCCATCAACTGTTGTTTTTGCACTTGCAACTACTGTGACTGCTTTTAACCCCTTGATTTCATGATTTTAGCGTCTCATGTTTTAAAAGTAAGCGTACCTTTACCTTTTGCTAGAATGTAGTCGCTGGTTGTTACTAAACTCACTTTGTTACAACACAACAGTAAGGAGTTTCCAATACAGAATATTTCACATAAGCCTTTCACAACATCAAGTCACCAAGGTCAATGTCCCAGCAATGCCACCTCCAGTAGTGTCACTGGAGGTTAGGGGGTGTGCAACGTCACTTCTGCTGCTTATGAGTCTGCTAGATGAAGCCACTGAATACACGAATTAATATCAACGTGCTTCTGGTTAGCTTTTTGGTTTCAATTAGGATTTACCTTAGAATTGTTTCTCTTATCACTGCACTTTATTACTGTGTTTTTGGAACAGGGTAAATTGCCATTCATTTTCCTGTTAGTTGTGATTTTTTGCAGCATCTGAATAAAATGTGCCTGCAAGATGTTGCCTGTAGTTTTAGAAGGAAATGCGAGGAGGAAAATATTAGAAAATACCCATTGTTTTAAGTGACGCACAAGAAATGAAACTACATTAATAGGGTCTGTTATATTTTAATGTTTTATTCATTTTTTCCTAGCTTTTTAAAACGTCTTGTAAGTGATTGATTACAGTATTGCAGTTTAAGTTATTATGAATTTATGATTGTAAAGTTGAGGAAAACTAAACAATAAAGATATCAAACTGATCAGTGTTTCATGGGTATTCTCTAAAGACAAACTGGAACCGTTTGTTTGTATTTTTTGGGGAAAATGACATCAAGCCAACATGTTCAGGAGCAGCCATGAAATACAGCAGTGTTCAGAGTCGTGCCTTAATGATTAAATCTTTACGGGTTCAGTCTTCCAGGGAAGAGAAAAAAATCACAAAGAGTAAAAAGCATTGGTAAAACCAGTAGGTCTAGGTTTAATGTACTAACACATGCAGCATTAGAAAATTAGAGCAAGAGGATGTCACCAGAAAGGGTTATAGTTGTAAAGTAGTCTCTTCAGTGCAAGCATGGCTAGAATAGAGGTGTCCCTGCTGTTGGATCACATGTAAGCCAAAGTATGACAGATCTCCATTATTGCAAGGATAAACCATCTTTGTCTAACACTTATATGGTGCAAAACTTTCATGGGCATTCAAGCGCAGTAACAAACTCAGAAGAGAGTAATACATTAAAATAAAAGGCAATTGCTTACAGACATCACTAACGGGGGTGACGCCCCTGCCTCCTGGAGTGTCACTAACATTGTGGTATTCCCTAAGAAGGGGAAACCAGTTGAGGACAGAGACTCTTACCGTCCTATATCATTGATCAATGCCGACGCCAACATTTTTTCTAAACTTTTGGCCTCACGCCTGGCTCCTTCTATCCACCAGTTAGTCTCGGAGCAACAGCATGGCTTTGTCCCCGGCAGAGATACAGCGGCTCATATTAATACAGCTATTGCCGCCTTTGATGTATCCGGCAAATTAAATAAACATATAGGGATGGTCATGCTAGATCCTGAAAAGGCCTTTGACAGAGTTGCCTGGGATGCACTCTGGCTTACAATGTCAACATTCAGCCTCTGCTCTAGGTTTATCTCCTCTGTTCAGAAGCTATATAAAAACCCTGTAGCAAGAGTTAAGTTGAATGGTATTTCATCAGCCCACTTTGCTGTTCAAAGGGGGACACGGCAGTGCTGTCCACTGTCCCCTTTATTGTTTTTTTTAAGTTTAATAAGCTTTATTGACATAAAGTTCATCATACAACATAGGGCAAAAAAAAAACGTAACAATATTTAAGAATAACCAACATATGGGATACAAAATATGCCATAAAATCATAGTAGAAAGCTGTTTACAATTTTAGGGTTTATAAGGGAAAAAAGGAGTAAGGGAAAGAAAGGGGAGAAATAAAATATACTCTGCAGCTGAGGATCAAATAGCAATAAATACACATCAGAACAAAAAGGGATACAATTAATATATTCATATAAATTTTACAATGTTGAATATTTTTAAAGAGAAAAAAGGCAAAGAAATAGAAAAAGAAAATCATGGAGGGTGGAAGTTTTCAGAGCGATTACGGGAGACCTGAGTAATAGAGATCTTATTTCAATAAACAGTTAGTGGTAATCAAAAAATATCTCTATTTATCTGTGGATTACAACAGAATGCGAAAGCAGTATCCAACCTATGATAGTGGCAAACAGTGTTCCACCAAGATTTGACTGAGAGCTTGTTTGAGCATTTCCAATTAAGTGTAATCTGTTGAAAAGCTAAGGCTAACATGAGGTCAAACAACCCTCGTTCATGAGACAATAACCCAAGTGTTTCTGATAAGCTTCCCGTAAAAAGAAGGATATTTGATAAAGGAGTATGGAGATTAAAAATAGTCGAAACCCTAGACCAAATTTGTGACCAAAAAGAAGCTACGGGGGACATGAAAAAAGGAGGTGACATAGATCAGCCAATGGGTGGTCGCAAGACCACCAGGTCTTGTTATCAGAGTGTGTAAAATTGGCAATGGAGATAGGAGTAAAAAATAATCTGTGATATAGAAAAAACAAAGATGGAGTAGTAGATGCAGATTTAGAGATTTTTAACGATCTGGTCCAGATCTTGCTCCAGAAATCAGTGCTCCATTCACAACCCAAATCCGTCTCCCATGCAAGTTTCACCTTAGTCTTAGCTCGCTCCGGATCAGCGGAGTTGAAAAATTTATAAATGAGAGAGGCCTTTGGAGACGACGACAAATTCTAATAAGCGGATCCTGTATAGACAAGGAGTCTTTGGAGGGAAGAGAATAAAAACTTCCAGAATTGTTTCCATCAGTAACAAGAATTTGTGCAAAAATGAACTGGGACACTGAAAAGTGGCTTGGAACTGGGGAAAAGGACAAGGAGAAAGGCCATCAAACATGTCCTGAACCCAGATGATACCCTTAGATCTCCAAGAGCTCCAAAACAAGGGTCTGTTGTTGATGATGAGAAGGCGATTGTGCCAAAGAGGAGAACATAAAAATGTGTTCCTAGAAATTATCTTTGGTTGATAGTGAGGTCTTAAAAATTGAGCAAGTGTGTTTAAATAGTGGAAGAGATGTGAGACTAGTTTTGGCCGTAAAAGCGAGGATCTCTGGGAAAGAGAAAGGAGAAAATAAGCAGCGTTCAATATTGACCCATAAAGGGGTGAGAGAGGAGACGCCCGTATGAAGCCAGTAAGAAGCCTGCTTAAGACAAAAAGCTTTAGGATTAACCCTGGGCATAGTACTACGCTACGCTCACAGAGCATGAGTAGTTTGCACTACTACGCACTACGCAAATTGCACGTAGTACAGTGCTAAAACTGTGCTAAACACGTAGCGTAGCACCAAAATCATCAACACCTACAAATGCTTTGATAATGCAATTTTACCTGCTAAAAAGCATATAACCGATTCACAAAAGTTAACTTTGTGAATGAAAATATTAGGCAATGAGAGAGATGATGATTTTGGGTCCCCCCTAACCTACGGGGAGGACCAAGCAGATGCCTTGAACACAAAGAGCATATCATGCTGAACGATTCAGTGGTGGTCCCTTCCTCCTAGGACCACCCCAAGCACGGTTATGGGCAAAAATACAATCCCAACCAAAGGCCCTGCAAAGCATTATGGGACGAGATTAGTAGTGGGCAGTGAATATTATAGTGTCCAATATCAAAATAATTCTACAAAGAGCTGCAGTTCAACTAGTCGTTACTAGATGTCCTCACGAGTCAAATGCAAAAGCATTGAAATTATTAATACATCAAGCTGCAGTTCCACTAGTCGTTACTAGATGTCCTCACGAGTCAAATGCAAAAGCATTGAAACCCTTTCATGAAGCTTTTGTATTTGACTCGTGAGGGACATCTAGTTATGACTAGTGGAACTGCAGCTTGATGTAATAATAATTTCAATGCTTTTGCATTTGACTCGTGAGGGACATCTAGTAACGACTAGTTGAACTGCAGCTCTTTGTAGAATTATTTTGATATTGGATACTATAATATTCACTGCCCTCTGCTAATCTCGTCCCATAATGCTTTGCAGGGCCTTTGGTTGGGATTGTATTTTTGCCAATAACTGTGCTTGGGGTGGTCCTAAGAGGATGGGACCACCACCGAATTGTTCAATAAGATGTGCTTTTTGTTTTCAAGGCATCTGCTTGGTTCTCTCCCTAGGTTAGAGAGGATCCCAAAATCATCACCTCTCTCACTGCTTGTTAATTTGTCATTTTCACTTTTGTGAAATGACTATATGCATTTTAGCATATAAAGACAGAGATACTTATTTTATCTTATTTTGCACTGTGCAAGATGCTGTTTGCAATTATTGCACAGTGCAGACAAGCACACAGCTACGCACTACACAATTTGTGTAGCTACGCGTAGTTCAAAGTGTTCTTCGTGTAGCTACGTGTAGTGCTACTACGCAAACTACGCCTAGGGTTATTTAGGATACAATCTAAAGTTTGGGAAATTCACATCTCCAGTAGATTTTAATTTTCTGAGATGAGATAAAGAAATTCTGGATTTTTTACTATTCCATAAAAATTTGGGAAGAAGGGAGTCCAGTTTTTTCAAATAAAAAGAAGGGATATGAACTGGGATCATTGAAAGGACATATAACAAGATAGGAGTGACCATCATCTTGATAGAATCCAGGCGTACCCACCAGGAAAGAAAAAGAGGGTTCCAGGAGGAAAGTAGTTTGGAAACCCAATCAAGGATTTTTTTCATATTTATTGTGATCGAGTCCGAAATGGAGTTGGTAAACCATAAGCCCAGGTATTTAAATCTAGAACTATTCCAACAGAATCCAGTTAGGTCAAAATGATGTTTAGAACAAAATTTGGTTATGGGAAGGATTTCTGTTTTGTCAGAATTCATTTTATATCCCGATACCGTCGAAAAGTCTGAAATTTCTTGTAATAACGGGGGGATAGAAGACTCCGGGTTGGATATAAAAAGTAAGATATCATCTGCATATGCAGAGAACTTCAAGTGGTGATCTCCATATAGAAACCCAGAAATGGAAGCGTTGTGACGAATGTGAGAATGAAAGGGTTCAAGGGATAAGATAAAAAGAAGAGGAGATAAGGGGCAACCCTGTCGTACACCGCGATGAAGCGAAAAACGATTTGAAACAAGACCATTAACTATAGTAGAGGCAGTAGGCGTGGTATAAAGTAATGAAACCAGGGAAATGAATTTAGGTCCAAAACCATGCCAACGGAGTGTCTTAAATAAGAAAGACCAATCAACTCTATCGAAAGCCTTTTCCGCATCAATAGATATCGCAGCCAAGGAATAGGATAGAGTAGACGCCTTGTTCAAAACATTAAAGAATAGCCGTGAATTATCAGAAGTTAATCTGCCCTTGACAAAACCACACTGCTGTGGGCCAATTAAATGGGGTAAGAGTGATTAAAGGCGTAGTGCTAATAATTTAGCGAAAATCTTATAATCCACATTTATCAAGGATATAGGACGATCATTTTTGCAGAATTTAGGATCCTTACCTTCTTTATGAATGAGACAGATAGAGGCTTCTAGGAAAGTACCACTTGCTTTACCAGTAGTGCAAAAATACTGAAAAAGATTAAAGAGTTTTGGAAGTAAGAGATTCGAAAAATGTAAGTAAAATTCTAGGGGAAAACCATCTGGACCGGGAGATTTATTTTTCTTTAGTGAGCCAAGAGAGCTCGTGATCTCCTGGAGCGATATGTCCGAATCTAGGGAATTGAAATCAAGATCTGAGGATGGAGAGGGAGAAATACTGCTAAGATAAGAGTCGATAAGAGGGTCCGATGCTGGTGACTTCGGAGTATACACGTTTTTATAAAAAGATGTAAATTCATCCAGAATGTCATACTCTTTAAAAAGATGTTTCCCAACCGCTGACTAAATAGAATCTATCAGAGTCCTCTCTTTTCTGGACTTAAGGTAGTTAGCTAAGAGTGATCCAACTTTATTACGGCCTCCATTGTACCGGGCGCTGCTACGAAGCAGAATAGAAGAAGCATTGTCCGTAGAGATCTTATTAAATTTCAGCTTTGCACGAACAAGCTTCTGCAGAGTGAAATCTGATGAGGAAGTATAAAATTGATGTTCTAAGCAGTGCTTTAAATGGGCCGGCACTTCTAAATTTTCTGCACTTGAGTACCGGAACTTCTTCTTGTCCAAAGAGAGTACCGGTACTCATGGGGCAGCAAGCCAACTCAGTGCAATTTGGCATTTAAAAAAAGAAGCGTGACACACAGCTGAGGAGTCGGTCCGTTTTTGTAAAGCACTTGAGTGCTAATCTCCCCTTACCATCTGCTAATTGAGCAACGCCCATCCCCCGTCGTGCTCTCTAGCCTGGGCTGCTGCAGCCTCCTGGACACACGGGATTCATTCAGCAGACCTGCACGCTGGGCTATTTGTTGGCCATCCAAACACCATCAAAAAGTGGAGGAGGCTCTGTTTTTATTTTTACATTTCTTCTAGTGCCCCCTGCAGTCGAGCTCTCTTCAACCCATTTGCAAGGCGTAAAAGACTTAGTGGGGGACAGATGAAAGGCCCAATTTGCATCTCGCCCTTCTCCCTACTGATAAACACACTGCAGCCGTACATTGTCTGAGCTTAACTTATAAAAAGGAGAAATAATATACATACCTTTCCTTTAAAATGTAATTGAACAAGAAAGTTAGTGATATTGTGTTATGTATGTTTGATTTCTATAGCACTTTCCCAATGCTTGTGAGGCCCAAGGCGCTATTATACTGGAATCAATTTAAAAAGGGGTTTACATTCAATTAAAAGTAAAATATTTATGACATTAGAAAATAAATGTTAGTGAACTTTTTTCTTAGTGCCTTTGAAACAATTTCTAACATAAAGAGCCAATTAAACAAAATCTTAAATGAAGAGTTGCATTCGGTCATGAGGTTTTTATCAATGATTTTAATTAATGGCCAGCCCTCCACGTTTATCCGCTTGTTCCAGGTAATTGTTGCTTTTAGCACAGTTTATTATGGGTGCACATGAACTAAATACTCTATCTGCATGCAACAGTGCTTCTATGTCCCAATGTGTGTTCTTGAATGAATGAGAGTTGTCTGCAGTGTGCATATCTGCACACCAATTAAATCTCAATCAAATTAAACGTGTGCCTCTGGCCTGGTCCCTTAGCACGATCCTTAGCCCGATCCTTAGCCCCTCTCCCTCTAACCGCGCCCCTTAGCCCACATCTCAATTTGGTGAGTACCGGCACTTATTTTCTTCCATTAAAGCACTGGTTCTAAGTGTTTGATATTGGCTAGCAGGGCTTTGTGTTGAGTAAGAGTATGTTTCTTTTTCCTAGATACAAAATCAATGATGAAACCCCGAGCAGCGGCTTTAAAAGTGTCCCACACCAAGACAGGAGAAATAGATGGACCTTCATTAAAAGAAAAGAATTCGTCCGCAAAAGAAGCAAATGAGGAGGAAAAAACTGGATCCTGTAAAAGGAAGTTGTTAAATCTCCATCTAGAAGAATTGGGCTGTGGACGGAGCAAATCAAAATCAGCAATCACCGGAGCATGATCAACAATCAAAATAGGTTCAATCGAAGATGAAATGAGATTTTGAGCTAAAGGTTTGGACAGGAAGAGATAATATAATCGGGTTAGGGAGCCATGTGGAGGGGAGAAAAAAGAAAATTCTGTTTGGTCTGGGTTACATAGTCTCCAAGCATCTACGAGATGTGCCTGTGTGATTGTACTATGAAATTGTTTGTGGGTTTTGTGAGGGATAAAACTTACCTGTGATTTGCGGTCAATAAAGGGGTCCATGATCTGGTTGCAATCACCCCCAATGATAAAAAATTCATCCTTGTGTTGCAAACATTTATTTGTAATAGTGGGCCAGAAGGCGTAATCTGGTTGAGTCGGACCATAAATATTGAAGACAGTTAAAGGAATATTATTATTAATAAGTAGTTTAACTAAAATCCATCTACCGTCTGCGTCTATTTCTTGTGAAACAACAGAACATTTCAACTTTTTATGGCATAAAATAATGACACCATTCTTCTTTGTAGTAGTAGGAGAAACAAGAACAGAACCAACCCAACTGCGTTTGAGTTTAAGAGCCTCAGCCTCTGACAAGTGAGTTTCTTGTAATAAAACTAAATCAGGATTATAGGAGGCAAAATGTGAAATAATTCTCTGCCTCTTTATAGGGTTAATAAATCCTTTTACATTCCAAGTAACAACTCTGAATGGAAGAAAATAACAGTAAATATGGAACAATAGAACCGACAACAGTGAAAAAGTGTAGGAAAAGTAGGCAGAGCAAGAAAGAAAGAAAAAGGTAAAGAAAGAGCCATAGGGAAAAGAATAAAGAGGGGAAACAAGAAAAAGAACAGGATAGAAGGGGAAAGCAGGAGAAGGGAAGTAGGAGAAAAAGATAAAAAAGAGCGAGGACATTACATGTCAAAACAAAATGACGACTGTGATACATACCTTTCGGGGAGAATGAAATGAAGACAGGGGCTGACGACAGACACCAAAGATAGCACGACCAGTGGAAGGAAACGCACCACATCGGGGAGCCAAACAAGCAGAAAACAGGAATATAGAATATATCCAATAAGCTGTAATTGTAATAGAGAAAAACATATGACCTAATGAGAAAAATAACAGCAATGAGCAACCTGTAAAGGAAGTAAAAAGTTAGTGATTATGAATGAGATAACAATGACTACAGGAAATAAAGTCAGGTGTTAGAAGAAGGGCCGGTAATCTCCATTGAAGCCGCAGATTGAGAGTTGATGAATTTGCGAAGGTCCGCAGGATCTTCAAAAGTGGATGTGTGATTTTGAAAAGTTACCTTGAACAAACAGGGATGAAACAAACCATATTGAGCGCCTAAAGAACGTAAGGCTGGTCGAAGATCAAGGAACTGTTTCTGTCTCCTGGTAGTCACCGTAGACACATCCTGTGATAAAAACAATTTGGCTCCTGACCAGGATAATTGTTTTTTAAAGTTTTGCAGCATTTAGAACTTGAAGAAGATCAGTAAACTGTAAAAATAAGAGTATCACTCCACGAGGCTTCGAGGGCGCTGAAGAAGAAGATAGGCGAGGGCCTAATCTATGTGCTCTTTGAATATTCAAAGTCGTTGATGCCAGTAAATCCAGAAGTTTCGGGAGAAATGTAGAGAAGAAGGACACCGGATCGCCTCCCTCAATACCCTCTGGAAGACCATATAAACAAAGGTTATTACATCTATTTCTGTTTTCCAGGTCCTCGGAAGACTTTTTTAAGAGCAAGATGTCTTTCTCCAAAGAAGAAATTTTCGTAGACGTGGTTTGTACTTCACCAACTTGTTGCTCTACAATGGAGATTCTAGATTCAAGTGATGACCATTTAATGTCCATGTCTTGCAAGCGATTATTAGTCTCCTCTACAAATGATCGCAGTGCCCTTATTTTCTCCAAGATAGTATCCAGGGATACAGGAAGGATAGACTTCGGTGGAGAAGGAGGGTCCTGCTTAAGACGTTTGTTCGCAGGAGAGGGCGACTGCAATTTAGGAGGAGCAATGGGTGAAGAAACTGCCTTGGAAGAGTTTGAGTGCGCCATCGTTGCAGGAATATGTAGAAAATCCGCCAGGTGATTAGAAGTAGAAGTTTGCGATACAGGTGTGTTAGGAGACGGTTTTCTACTTGAATGCAACAATTTTTTACTCCTGCCCATGTAACTGAGGAGATGTCTAGGGCTGAGTGAGTTGAAATATAATTCAAAGAGACCAGAATGATAAAAGCTCTTCTGAAAATACGGAATAATGAGCACTTATGCAGTATGTCTTATTAATATATGTGGAGAACACCCAAAGTCTCAGGAAGCGATGAAAGTAAGGCTGCAAAGGCCAAAAATTGAATACCTGACAAAGTATCCAGAGGAACGTGAAGAAAAATTTCAGTCAGGAAAATCCAAAATGGCGGCCGGAGAAGAGCAGGAAAAGCAGAGCGGCGTCACCTGGCACAGCGGTCCCTTAAATGGTGGTCAGTGGCAGCCTGGAAATCACCAGGTGTTCCCCCAGGCAGGCATCCCGTTTTCGGCAAGAAAAACTGTAAAAAAATCGCTGCAAAACGAAGTCGTAGCTCCAATGCGATGCAGAGCCTCACATCAGGCGGCCATCTTGGATACGCGCTGTGCGCGAGCCCCCATCCCCTTTATTGTTTGCTCTTTACATTGAGCCTTTTATAAGGCATTTGTTGCAGAACACAGGGATTTTCCCAGTTTGTCTTAGCGGTTTAGAATTAAAACTGACTGCTCATGCAGATGACATCGCCATCTTCTCTGCTAATCTAGTCGATGCTGTAGTCGAAATTACGCGAGAGGCCGAGTCTTTTGGCTCTTTTTCTGTCTATAAGCTAAACCTTGCCAAGACTCAGACAATTTTTAATTTTCAACCTGAAATTGTGCCCGTATCAGTAGGGCCTACAAAAACGGCTACTCACCTGGGCATCTGTCTTAGCAGCCAAGTAGACGATGTTGTTACTTTGAACTATGAGCCGCTTCTTAAAACAGTCTCGGCTAAACTGCGTAGTTGGCATCGGCTTCCTCTTATTTTATACGGCAGGTGCAATATAATAAAAATGAACATACTCCCTAAATTTCTATATCTATATCGTTCAATACCCCTGTGGGTTCTATGGTCCTTTTTTAAGCGCCTAGACAGTGCCATAGGTAGTTTTATTTGGGGATACAGATGTGCCAGGAGGGCTCTTAGGTTTTTTTATACTACCTTATAAACAAGGGGGTTTTAAGCTCCGAGACTTCAAGCTCTATTACTGGGCTGCATTTATCAGACGGATTCGGAGTTTGCTCAATGGGCCCGCTGCTGGCACAGCTTGGTTGTCATATCAGCTAGCTTGCGGACCGTCCACTGGGTTCATGCTTTATAAGACTTCTGATCCCAATTACTACAAGCGCGTTAGGTTCAAGGTAGTCAAACACCTCACTAGGATCTGGCAAGATATCTGTAAGGAATGTTCTCTGCCCTCGCTACATCAGTACACGGTGTTATGGGGCAACCCTATGCTGCCTGATATATTTCAGGATCACATCGGAAGAGGCTGGCAGCGTAAGGGTATTAATCGACTAGGACAGCTGTATGATGGACAGGGGTTTTGATCTTTTGCAGCACTAAAAGAAGAGTTTGGGCTTCCACAGAGTACCTTTTTCAAATTCTTACAAGTTAGGGACTATTTTCTATGGGGTCAGAGGCTATTGGAAATGTCAAGCTCATTGGAAATATTGTCTGCAATATATCTGAGCTCCGGCCGAGGCACTATTGGCACAGTGTATCAGAAACTTCTTGCAGCTGTCAGTGATGACAGTTTGCAGATAGCTTAGAAACTAAGTCAGAATCTTCAAACTGATATAACAGTCGAGGAAATACAGGAATCACTGGATACCTTAGACCGAGCAGTAGCCTCTGTCAATTTGAAACTACAACTGCACCGGACAGTCTTTATGTTGTACTATACACCGGAGCTTATCTCCAAATGGGCTGCATCTCAATCTTCGGTTAAGTCATTCTGCCCAAAATGCCGACTCTTTGCTGCGGACTTAAGGCACATGTTTGCTGACTGTCCAAGGCTTAATACATTTTGGAGAGATGTTTCCTCTATTCTTACACTATTGCTCGGCTACAGTGTCCAGCTTATTGAAAAGGAAATAAATCCTAGGGACTAACCCTGGGCGGAGTCCGCGGAGTTGCGCTACGCGAAGCTCCGCGAAGTGGAAAAAAAACTCCGCCGCACTACGCGGAGCTCCGTAAGCGGCAGAGTGCGATAGAAAAATGCAGTCCGCGGTGATTTTCAGGGCTGGATGCTTGTCCACACTGTGCAAATCATCGCGAATGGCACCATGCACAGCGCAAGCGGGCGCTGATTCCTTTCTGCCGCTCGAGTAGATTTTTACTCGAGCGGCAGCTTTCTCAACGCAAACGGGCAGTTTCTCAACGCGAGCGGTCGCGACCATACGCAACCACTCGCAATGAGAAACCTGACTCCCCCGCGTTGAGAAATCTCGCCGGGAGGTTTATTTTCCACGCTCGCCAACTTGATGTTGACGATCGCAAACAAGGAAACATCTCGCCGGGAAGTGGATTTTCCTCGCTCGCGCTCGCCAACATGACGTTGACGAACGCGAGCGAGTGGAGTTTTTCGGAACTCCGCGAGCTCCGCGGAGTGCGGAAAACTCTGCAAACTCCGCGAGCGGAGCAGAGTTCACCGCCCAGGCTTACTAGGGACCAAATGTGAGGTAGTTAGCCACGTGAACTTCTTAGCCTCAATTGTCGCCTGTGCTCGTTTATGCATTGCCAGAATCTGGATTAACAACACGAGTCCAAATGTGAACGAAGTCTGGGCTATACTCAGACAGGTGTATGAAATGGAACTAGCTCTAGCTAAGGCTAGAGGCCCCCGTTCTTGGTTAAAATTTAAAAGGGTCTGGTCTAGTCTTCAATGGGATTAACATTGTATTGTTATTTTATCCTATGTACTCCGCCATTATTCTCCCTTAACTCTAACTCAGCTGTTGCGTCTTGATTTCTAGTCTTTCTTTCTTCATTGTGTCTCCCGATATTACATATAGTATCGTATTTCTTCTTTTCTCTCCTTCTTCCTTTCTTTTTTCCTCGCTATAATAGAGTAACTTATCGACTTGAATTATGTGGATATTTTTACTGGTTATACGATACTTATGTTCTATTTTTTCTGTTTCTTCAGTTTTGTACTCTGTTATACTTATGGCTAAATACATTTTATTTTTTTTAAATAATAAAAAAAAAAAAAAAAAGGATAATTAATCTCTTGAATTCTAGATTATTTTCACAGGTTGATAAATCAATAACGGTTTTTAACTATAGACGGTCAGAACAATTTAAATTGCACTTTCCATAATTTATTTAAAATATGACATGCACATAGGAAAAACTTGACAAAATATGATCGAACTGCTTTTTAAGGCTACAGTTTATATGTTGAAGAAGTGTAAATAACGAGCAAAACCATATTTGGTAAATATTCCGAAGTGATGACATGGACAGTACTCAAACACATTAAGGATTTATGTTCAGGTACCATCCAGCCATAATAACTGTGAATAAATTAAATACGATTGTTCAATGTTCTCATTGTTAACTATAGATAAGGCATAGAACTAAGTCCAAATAAATGAACATTTGAATGATAAAATGTGCATTCAGACCTTCAAACGTAGGTTCATGCCAACAAATCCACAATTGAACCTTCCAGAATATGAGAATGAGAAATGTACATTACTGTGCTTTGCATACTTCTTCTTTACTTATCGATTTATCCAGCACCCATTGTAACTTGGACTCCGATTCAAAACATGTTTTTTTCAATCTAAGATTTAATAAACTGTGTGATTTCTCCTCCTTTTACTTTCTTCCTCCCAAAGTTGTCCCATTCTGCAATGTTACCCGAAGAGAAAAGGAGTGTCTACCTCTTTCTGTGCCCTATGCCAGTCTTTTGTGCTCCCAAGTGTTGGTCTTCCAGATACCAAAATCAGCAGGGGTCTTTCAGTGCTTTGATTTTAAGTGTACCGCTTCTAAAAATTCATGAGAATGTCACACCTTCAAAGGAATATTTTAGGATACGTTCAGCTGTGTGCTTACGCCTTTCAGTCAGTAATGCAGAGCGAACTCTACACTAAGGCATATGAGCCGTTACATGAGCACTAATCACATTACATAAGGTCAGATTAATTTTTTAAGGAGCTGGAAGATTAAGTTATTTGCCCAGATCCCAGAATGTTGAGCCATTCCGAGACTCGAATCAGGTTCCCCAGGGCTGAGCACGGCAGGTCTGGCTGTAACGCCCAATCCCCTCCCCAAAGTTACTTTAATAAAAACATGCATTTGTGTGTTTCAAAGACAGACTATAGCACTGCTTTAAAAGGGATGTACAAGGTAAGTCTCTAAAAGGCCGCCCATGGGCGTCACTTCACCAAAATGCAAGGGGTAGCAGAAGGGGCATCACACACCATTTGGCCTTTACTTTGACTCCCACACACATGCTTAAACATACACACGCATTCACGCACTCCCTCTCAGATAAACACACTCACCTGCAAGCATGCATAAAACATACTTGTAAAAGCATTTTATCTACGTACCTTAGCTGCCAGATACGGTCCTATTCCCACTCATTATACTCCATTTTTTATTACACTAATAATGAATAATATTATTCAATATTTGTGTAATAAAAAATTGACAGAAAACCAGGAAAATGGAGCCCCAAATGACGTCCATTAGAACGAGCTGCTCCTGTGTTCAAGGCACTGATTTTGCGACCTCTGAGGCCAGGTGTCGCAAAGGCAGTGCCAGGGGTAGAAAGGGACCCCTAAATGACGTCCATGGCACCGCCAAAGAAGGATAACTAGGAGTCCTTTACAAATGGCGTATACTAAGGACATGACCTAAAACATGTGAATGGGAATCCTGCTCATGCACAGCATGCAGCATGTCACCTGAGCAGTATTTGGCTGCCTCTGTGTCTTTTCTATTAGTGCACACCCATAAAACAAGCCAGACTTACTGGCTTTGCCAATGCTTGTTATCACATATTTGTATTCAACTTCAAAGAAATGAGTAACAACAACGTTTATGAATAGGCAGGATGGAAATTGATTAAATTCAGAGCATATTAGTTGGGTTAATTTAACCTTATAAATTTCTGTTGAATAGGGAATGCCCTTCTGAGTGTTTTTATCACTCCTGTTCGTCCCTTCACAACATCCACCTCTGAAATCTACTCCTCACCATTAATTACTGACACCCTTTTTGTGCCCCACAGGCCACTTTCTGAAGTCATTCCATCTGAATGCCTTTCACTTCAATTCCTACTTTCCTGTTTTCGAATTCACCTTCCTGTCTCTTACACAAACTCTACTCCGCACCTGCAAACTACCGACGCTCTTGAAATGTTTTCTTGTAACTGATGTAACTTGTAACTGATGTAATTTTGTAATTTTGTGGTACCTTATGTAAAGCGCTCTGATACCTCCGGGTCTAGCCAGCGCTATATAAAACTCAAATAAATAAAATAAATAAATAAAACAGTAAATTTTCTCTTCCTTTGTCAATATTTTGCCAGCTGAGCACATTCTTCACAAACATTCTCATAGAATGACAATTACAATTGGCACATACAGAAACGAGTGCTTTCCAGAAGCCAAAGGGGTTAGACAACAATGTAATTTGAAAACTTTTATAACCTAGACACAGTGAAAATCTTCCACTGCCTTTACCCTCAGCTCTAGAGATGTCAATCACTTCCCCTTCAGAGAACCCTGAACTCACCCAGGCACTTACAAGCAACTCAGTTCATAGTAGTTATTCAAGACTTATGTTGCATACAAGGCAAAACTACGGAAATATAACATCAACGAAAAGGAAAAACACTTAAGGAATTGAGACACATATGACATGAAACATGAAGTAAAATGTGTGTAATGTAAGCAAGAACTGCTATTACGTTAAGGGTTCTTACACTCCTTGTTGAAAAAGAAATCACTGCGTTTTCTTGTAAAGTTAAGGAAATTAAAACAGGACCTGGTAGGGGAACCTATTTCTTTGTCAATTATTTGTTACTGTTGGTACGGAATACTGGCAGGAATCCCTCCCACTCCTTCTTTTAAAACCTTCAAATCCAGTGCCCACCATTCACTGTATCCTTCTGTTTTGTTTGCATTGGGAAAGAATTTTATTTAACACTTCTTACACTTGAATAAGCTTCAAAGCGCTTCCACTGGACAAGAAAGAGCTCAGTGGCATGAACAGAGACTTTGATTCTATGCCTGAGTCGGGTACAAAAACGCCACAGAAGGCCCTTCCTCGTGAGGTGGTCTTGTTCCTCCCAGTGGCGGTGCTCTGACAATAAAATCACATGCAGGCTTAGTTTCACCTCTTTTATCAAACAAAAAAAATACATTATCATATATCTATTTTGAAGGGAGAACTTTTGAGTCAAAATGTTGATAGTTTCAATTTTAAACATATTTTTATGTCCCTCACTTCAAAGCAAGCCCGAATGCAGACCCTATTTCCCTAATTCTTTTTAAGGTCAAGCATTCGAGACCTCTTGTATATACTTTAGTGTGTGTATGTGTATGTACTTTGTGGGCTCTGGAGAACAGCCCTAGGACTTGTCTGCTCCGCTTAGGGACTTTTTTTTCTTTTCAACTGCCTCTCTTTAACTGTCTTGATAGAAAAACGACCAGTAGAGGTCAGTAAAATACCAGAATTGCTTTCTGCTTGTTCAACTGCCTCTATTTAACTGTCATGATAGAAAACGACCAGTAGAGGTCAGTAAAATACCAGAATTGCTGTGTGCTGAGGGACTTTCTTTTTTATATTGTTCTGGCAACTGCCTCGATTTAACTTTTTTGATAGAAAACGACCAGCAGAGGTCAGTAAAATACCAGAATCACTTTAGCATTCTCTAGATTCCAGTCCATAGAATTTGTCTTCCACGAGCACCCGTAGACAATAATATTTTTTCCAAATCTTTTATTTTCAGTGATATGACCACCGAAGATCCTGATTTTATATTAAAAACAGAGCTTTGGACTATACCATTTCCCGCTGAAAGGCAATATTTCTCTCCATGTGAACGTGCACTTTACAAATACACATGTTATGTTGTTATGTTCCCATACCTGGCGAGTCACGCAGTCTGGTGCTTACTTTCCCTCCATGTTAAAGAACAGTAGATGTTTCAGCACCCAGGCTAATGTGCTGCATAGCTAAATATATATAAGGTCCCAAAGGCGAGACCGATTGCATTGCAAATGCTTGTTTGAATAACTTATGAGTGTTTCATAGGTAAGAATGCCCAGACTTTTGTCAATATTCGACGCACAGCACTTAGCATCTTGCAAGACACTTCACCTTTCTTGTCCCTATCTCTAGAGGTACGAAGGTAGAAAATCTGCCATACAATTCTAACACTCCACTTATCTTGATCCTGTGGATAAGGAAGTGGAATTTATAATGGTAAATGGATTTTCTGCGTGTCCAAGTTACACTACGGTGCACAAAAACGTTTGTGACTTGGTCCCTCAGTTACTGTTGTGGCTTATACTCTGTTAAGGGAATAATGTTTCTTCTAATAATTGGTGCTGATTTATAAACATTATTGTTTTTATTTTCAAAGTCAGAAAGTACTCTCATAGGTTTATTCCCACAATTCAGATAGATTTAGTAGTTTTTGAACATTTACATAAATCTCCAGGAGCAAAGAGGGAAATCTAAGAGACTGGTTTCTATGCCTGCTCGTTCTACTCTGTGTTTATGCCTGAATAGAGAATAATCTGCAAGAGTGGCAGAAATCAACACTCGTACATTTATCTTTTTTCCTCCTATGAGTATCTTTCTTCCCCTCCACCGGAATAATGAACTACCTAGGGGAAGTGCTTCACCATCACTGGACCGCCCCTTTCTTCCTCCAACCGCCACAACACCCCCTCCCGCAGCTGGAGCCAGGTCAATCAGCACCAATGGACCGACGCCCTCAGCATCACCCAGCCCAACATCACCACGGAGCTGAACCAGGAAGTAGAGAACTTCAACACCAGGATCACTAGCGCTACAGACCGAGTTGCTCCCACCAAACCGGCCAGAACTCACAGAACCACAAAATGAGCCAGCGGGTACATCCCGGAACTCAGCACATCGAAACGCAGATGAAAACAACTGGAAAGAAAGTCGCGAACCAGCAGGAACAACTCACACCGAGCCACCTTCAAGTCGGCCCTCAACAAATACCACTTCCATCTCAAAGCCACAAAAAAGGTATCCCTGACACACTGGATCATGACCAGTGCCAACCAAACCAAGGAACTCTTCACCATCGTCAAAGAGTTCACTTGCCTGGGAGCCACCGAAAACTCAATCCCCTCTTCACAGGAACTCTGCGGTGCCGTTGCCGACTACTTCCACAAGATAGCAACCATCTACAGAAACATCGATCTCCAACCCACCATCCTCTTTCAGCATCCCATCGAGCACTGCCACCGACAACCCACTCACCACATGGGAACAGCTCAGCACACTGAACACAAATACTCTAATGAACTCCATCCACTCAGGAGCACCCACTGACCCATGCCTCCACTGACTTTTCAACCTCGGAAGAGAAGAGATCAGCTGCCAGATCACCCACATCCTCAACACCTCCATAGCCACAGGCAAATTTCCTGATTCCTAGAAACACGCAGAGGTCAGACCCTTCCTCAAAAAACCCTCTGCAGACCACAGCAAGCTCCAGAACTACCATCCCATCTCACTGCTCCTGTTTCCTGCCAAAGTCTTGGAGAAGGCCGTCAAACTCCAACTCATCGAACACCTGGAGAAAAACAACCTGCTGAACCCTTCCCAATCAGGATTCAGAGCCAATCACAGCACTGAGACAGCCCTGATTGCTGCAACAGACAACATACACACCCTGTTAGAAATGGGGGTCTCTAGTTGGCAGGTTGTTACCTTGTTCAAGTAGGGACCCTTCTTCCTAGTCAGGATAAGGGAGTTACACTTCTAACATAACCCCTGCTCAACCCCTTGGCAGCTGGGCACGAGCAGTCAGGCTTAGCTCAGAGGCAGTTGTAAAGCATTTGCATATAACATTCAATAATACAGTGAAAACACTAGAAAAGGACACCACACCAGTTTTAGAAAAACATTTATCCATGTAAAACAAGACCAAAACGAAAAGAATCCAACTTACAGCTATTCAAAAATATCAATAAGCAAAAATATACTTCAAAAACAGTTCCTTGAAGTCGATAGCTCTGCCGGGGCTATCACGGGGTTGTGAACACACAATTCCAACAGTTCTGGCTGAACGTGGCATCGCAGGCCAGCTACGGTGTCGGGAAGACCCGCAAAACAGTACCTTTTGAAATGTAGAGCGTCGGAGACCTTACAATGAGCTCCGAAGAGCGGGCGTCGGTTCTGGAGGTCAGTTCAAGAATCATCGGGCCTTGAAGTTACACACGTTGCAGGTTGAACTCCTTGCGGTTGAAGTTGGGAGTGCCGGCATCAGCGGGTATCGGGGCTGCGGTGTGAAGTGCAGTGGTGTGGCGCGAGGTGCCTCAGGTCGCAGTGCAGGCAGCGGCTCAGTGATGGTCGTCCAGCAGCATCGTTGAGACCAGGGCTGCGGTGCTAAGTGGGACTGTGCTCGTCACAGTGCTGGCAGGTCACAGTGCAGGCAGCGTCATCGTCGTTGAAGCGCTGTCATCGGCTGACTAACTGGAGTTGACGGCGCCGATGTCAGGGGGCCAAGGCTGCGGTTTGGGACAGGGCGGTGCGTAGTGTACCTTATGAGCAGTGCCCCCAAACCACTGTGCAGGCAGCGGTGTCGATGTCATCGTGGCGCGGCCTTGCCGTGGATACCAGGACAGCAGAGTGAAGCGAGGTGATGCAGAGTGCGGTGTCCACAGGTCACAGTGCAAGCAGCAGCTCTGTGGCGGCATCGGACGGCATAGTTGGTGAGACCAGGGTTGCGCTGCGAGATGCGGTGGTGCCCTCTGCGGTGACTTCAGGTCATGGAGTCGGCAGTGGTGTCGTTGACTGCATTAGGTTGCTTTTTGTTCTGCTGCAGCCTAAAGCACACAGTTCCTGGGGCTGGTAGCAGATAAACTTTAATTATTTGCTGTTCCTGAGACTTCTTGAACATGGGGCAAACTCTAATTCAAGCCCTTGGAGAAACTCAGGAAAATAAGATGCAGAAAGTCCGGTCCAGTCCTTTCAGTGCCTAAGGCAGAAGCAGCCACTGCAGGCCAACACAGCAAAGCACACAGCAAAGTGGTAGTCTCTACTCACAGCTTCTCCAGCTCTTCTTCTTGGCAGGTTTATTGATCCAAAAGAGTTCTAATGTTCTGGGGTCAGGGCCCCAATATTTTACCACATTTTCATTTGAAGTTGGTAGAAACCAAGTTCCTCTGGCACACATAAACCAGTTCAACCTGGCTCAAGCCTGGTTCACCACAGGAGGTGGAGACAGCTTTGTGAGAGGCAGCCACAGTCCATTCAGGTGTCAGCAACAACTCCTCCCACTACTCTAAATGCAGCCAGGTTTATTCAGCCTGGCTATGAGTCACCCAGGAAAGGCAGGACACACCTTGACCCCCCTTGTGTCTGTCTAGTGTGAATGCACATCCCCTGCTCCTGTCACTCTAAACCAAGACAGGGAATACACAAAAGGCAGCAGCACACAGGATGGTTAAGCAAGAAAATGTCCACTTTTTAAAAGCAGAACAGTCATAAGTGAGAATGCACTCCTCCCCTTAATAAGACACATTCTTGAAAAACTCAATATTAGGTGCGTGCGGTCAGTGTCAGTGGATCGCCTCAAACCACTGTAATTCGAAAGAATTCAATGAAAGGGGCAATCCTCTCATGCCCCACACTGTCGCACTGCGAAAAGTGGGATCTACTCCCCAATAATGTCCATTTCGTCCAGGTACTCCGCAGTAAATCAATGTAACCAATATGTATTCCATTCCTTGTTGCTCCATATACTTATTTTCTTTTTAAAAGTGGCATTTTCAAACACACAACATAAAAATCATATTCACTAAAAGATGTATTTTTAAATTTTGAGTTCAGGCATACTTAACTCAATTTTTCCATCTTATCGCAATGGAGAGTTATGCTTGTAAAATGTTATAAGGTAACTCCCATGTTAAGCCTATGGGACAAACAGCCTTTCAATAGTGAAGAACGAAATACACAGTATTTCACTATCAGGACATGTCACATACACCAGTACATGTCCTACCTTTCACATACACTGCACCCTGCCCAGGGGGGTACCTTGGGCCTACCTTAGTGGTGCCTTACATGTAAGAAAAGGGAAGTTTTAGGCCTGGCAAGTGGGTGCACTTGCCAGGTCAACATGGCAGTAAAACCTGCGTGCAGACACTGCAGTGGCAGGTCTGAGAGACCCTTGAAAAGCTACTTCTGTGGATGAAACAATAAGTGCTGCAGGCCCACTGGTAGCATTTGATTTACAGGCACTGGGCACACCTCTGCACATCACTAGGGACTTACTAGTAAATCTAATATGGCAATCATGGATATACCAATCAGTGACACAATTTACCGGGAGCACTTGCACTTTAGTACTGATCAGCAGTATTAAAGTGCGCAGAAACTCTAAACCAGCAAAAACAAGATCCAAAGTACCACAAAAACCAGGAGATCAGAAGCAAAAAAACAGGGGGAACATGCCAAAAGATGCCAGGTCTATTACACCCTACTCGAAAGAGGAGAATTAGCCGCCCTGATTCTGCTCGACCTCTCCCCAGTCTTCAACACCGGCTCCCACCACATACTCATCAACCGACTGCACCATATCAGAATCACAGACCATGCGCTCAAATGGATGGCATCTTTTCTCACAGGGCGCACCCAGAGATTCTGTCTCTATATCTTCACCTCTCAACCCAAGAGCACCATCTGCGATGTCCCTCAAGCCTCATTCTTTAGTCCAACCCTCTTCAATATCTACATGACACCATGACATTTCAGAACCCACGACATCAACATCGTCTCCTACACCGACACCCAGCTAGTCCTTTCGCTCTTGCAAAAAGAACAATTGATGGACAGAATGCTGAACAATGTCAAACATTCACCCCAGTACAGAGCTCTGGGTCTAAATCCATCATTTTTTTGCTCCTCATGCCATTCCAGATTAAACCCAGCCATATGCAAATCAGTCTTGACCCTGCTTCCCATGGAAACAGTCCAGACTGAACTCCCAGGCCAGGTCCTCCCTGGACCAGAAACAAGCATCCTGGGACCAGTTTCTAGGTATTACCCCTTAGCAGCCAGGCTAGCTTGACTCCAGTGGCATGGAGGGCATGGGACCCACAATTGGGCATACCTGTCCCACTTAGGGTGACAAATGCAAAAAGAACAATTGATGGACAAAATACTGAACAATGTCAAACATTCAACCCAGTACAGAGATCTGGGACTAAATACATAATTTTTTCAAACTGGGGTGGCCTAGTGAGAAAAAGAACAATGGACTTAACCCAGATCGCTTGACTGGGGGAGAATGTTTGATTTATTCAGCACTCCGTCCATTTTCGGCCTTAGTGGGATGGGTATGCCCAGACCTGGGTCCTTTGCTCACTTTGTCACTGCATTCAAGCTAGCCTGGCTGATGAAAGGAGATTTACCCCGAAACTGGTCCCAGGATGCTTATTCCAGTCCAGGGAGGACCCGGCTTGGCAGTTCGGGATGGACTGTTCCCATGAGGAGCAGGGTCAAGTCTGATTTGCATATGGCTGGGTCCAAACTGGGGTGGTGTAGTGAGCAATAGAACAAAGGTTTTAACCCAGATCTCCTGACTGGGGGAGAATGTTTGATTTATTCAGCATTCCCTCCATCATTTGTTGCTGCAGCACTTTTCACCCTAAATAGGATTGGTATGCCCAGACATGGGTCCCTTGCTCGATGTGCCACTGGATTCAAGCTAGCCTGGCTGATGAGGGGTGATACACCCCAAAACCGGTCCAAGGATGCTTGTTTCTGGTCCAGGGAGGACCCGACTTGGCAGTTTGGGCTGGACTGCTCCCATGAGGAGCAGGGTTGTTAGAAATGGGATTTCTGGTTGGCTAGGGCATGCGCTTAAGCCAGGCAGAAACCACCACTCTAGTCAGGGCAAGGGAGTTACACACCAAAGATAACCCCTGCTCACCCCCTTGGTAGCTTGGCAGAGCAGTCAGGCTTATCCCAGAGGTAATGTGTAAATTGTTTGCGCAACACACTCACACAGCAGCGACACACTAGGCACACCACAAAAGAAACTCCACACAAGGTTATATCAAAAATAGCCTTTGTATTACTCATAAAACCCATTAGAATGTAATCGCATATATACACTGTACCACCTGGCACTTGGTATGACTTTACAGGTATTAGATATACTACAGGGCCAATCGAGCCACTGTCACCACATCACAACTCACAGGTAGTGAAAACAGCCAGTAACTACTGGTAAGGGTATACTTAGCACCAAGCATGAGGCCTGAACTTCATAGCATTATATCGTATAGCATATTATGCAACACATATCCTCAGTAGTGCACCCCAGTAGCATTTGTAGAGGGCACACCCTAGAGAATCACAAGTACTTCACTGTACATATAGGAAACCCCCTGGACGAGTGCCGGTTATCCTGATCCTGTGAGAATTATGACCTTGCTGGCACCCACGTACACATGGGGATTACTCCTTCCACATCATTGTGAATCCCAAAGTCAGCACCTTCCTAAGTGGGGGGGCCGTCCTGGGCTCACCCCGCAATGCCACCTTAGGACTAATATTGCCCCTGGGACTAGAAAGCACACAGCAGCCCGCGACCATGCGGCGCAGCTGCCCTTAGGGGAGCAAGTCCAGGAATAACCTCAGTGCTCTCTCCGCACCCACGTGAGGTTTGCTAATGGCCCCGCGGCCGGAAAAGGACAGAGCGGCCCGGGACCAGAGGCACTCCGGTTCCCAAGGCACTGACCCGCTGTCACGGCCGTACCTGGGGCCGGCACGGCTCTTGCTGCGTCTCGCCCCCTGGGACTCCTCCTCGTGTCGGAGGCACTCAGGGTCCGGAGCTCACTATGGCTCCAGTCATCATCCCCAGAGGCTGTGGACTGGCTTCCGGCCCTGCCTCCAACAACTTCAGCAGACACGCGGGGCTCTCCTCCTCCTTACGGGAAGCCCCGCCCCCAGTCAGGCAACAGCTGCCTGGCTTCCGGTCCCGTCTCTGCGTCCCGTCCTGGCTGCTCACTTCCTCTGCCACCGAATACGGAGCGAAGCCTCCGCAATGTCTTGGTTTGGGGAAGGCAGTCCCACGCCCACAGCATGCCCACCCGCTGTTCCGGGCACAAATCAAGGGGAAGCCAAGGCGATCTCCTCACGGTGCGAACACGCACTGCACCCGCCGCATCGAGGAAAGTTGAGCACACTTCTCGGGCTCCTAGAACAGCATTGGCCAGCACCCTCCCCGTTGTGGGGAAACAAGT
Source organism: Calotriton arnoldi (assembly GCA_963921515.1). NCBI lineage: Eukaryota > Metazoa > Chordata > Amphibia > Caudata > Salamandridae > Calotriton > Calotriton arnoldi. Next base: position 791,472 of record CAWUFW010006247.1, on the reverse strand, counting down.
AAGCCTAGGCGTAGTTCGTGGAGTTTCGGCTACGCGGAACTCCGCGAAGTTCCACAAGTGGCGGAGTGTAGTGCGAACTGCTGTTCGCGCTGGTCTTCCTGCCACTCAGGTAGAAATTCTACTGTTCACGAGCGGGGAAAAACTCAGCTGCACTACGCGAAGCGGAGTTTTCTGCAAGAAAACTCTGCAAACTCCATGAACGGAGCGGAGTTCACCGCCCAGGCCTAGAAACAAGTAGTCAAACAGCTCCTGCGGCGACTGGATGCACAGCGCCTGCCACACGCTGCTTGTAGGGGACAGCAGGGCACTCCAACACGCTGATCGCTTGCCAGGGAATTTTAAGTGCTCACAACACGCTCAGTCCCCAAGGTCCCACAGGGCAGAGCTGGACCCATCGCAGGCCAGCTCACAGGGCCCTCCAGCAGAGTGGCAGTGTTGTAGGGATTCTGCACATATACAGAGCTATGCACAGGATAATAGGACCTCGGAGTATAGTGGTGAGCCAACCATGCACCTTAGTACCCACAATCCCAATCCGACTTGCTTTAGCGTCTCATTCGCAGCGAAGCTACCAATGATTAGACAACCCAGAACACGGTCTCTCCCAGGACTCGCGGGAGCAAGAACACCCTTTCATAACTCACTCATACTTGTCCACAACATGCGTAATAAGAGACACAGTATAGTTTAAAAGGTTTATTTCAACTATCATGCTCTAAGATACAGTACACGTGCCAGTACTATCAGCATAATGCATAATGATAAAATAAGAAGCATAGTTACAATTCCATAGAATACAAACGGGGAAAGCATTTTATAAAGCAGTGGATATAGGGCTAAATGACCTTACCACCCTCCCCGTGCTATTAACTAGTTTATTATAAAAATAGAAGACCTCTGGGCTTTGTCAGGCGGACCCTCATACCTCAATATCTGGATGCAAGGTTTGCATCATCAGACAAGCACAGCTCTTCTCCCTGGAAAGATTTTCCTCCGAGTGCCACCAACAGGGAGCTCACAATATTAAAAACACACAAATTTCTCCAATGCAGCTGTATTTCGTGTTATGTCTAAGTGAGAGGGGCTGACCAGATCAGCAATAACAAGGGACGTTGTTTTTCGATTTTGTACATGGTGTGCAGACGAAACCCACAGGGAACAGGAGAAAAGGAGAAAGACAAAAAGGCAGACAGTTCTAATATAGCCGGGCACAAGCAGAGTCTGGAAAAACAAAGTCACAGAGTAACGTGTGCAAAAAAGGCATCATGGCAGCCAGGCCTAAGCTAACTTAGCAATGTAGACAATGAGGCCACAAACCACACTACACCCTCCCCTGGTCAGTCCATAGGCCAAGACATAGGACGAAAACAGAGTTCAAATAGACGGAGCAGAATGTAAACGGCTATTTATGAAAAAGTCCCCATGAAGGACGGTGAATGAAAAAAAATGTTCAGGACAAAAAAGTTTCAGATAGGGCCAAACATCAGGGAACTACAAAAAAAATATTAAAAAATCCAGAAATCCAGTTCGAGGAAAGCGAAGGCCCCTAATCCAATAGAGTGTATGTGCAATAAACTGCCACACCTTCCAAGAGGACATCATTGGCATCGTCTGAAAAAAGAGATGCCATCCAGTTCAACAACTCAAAACTGCATTCATGTTCCTCATAATAGGGAGCAGTGATGAGCATTGCGGGACAACTTGCGTGATACTCAATATAACTTCGTTGTAGGAGATCCTGAGCAGCCGCCCAGATATCCCATTGCGCCAAAACTCCAAGTGCAGCCGCACACGCCATCAATTCAGCGCCGGAACAGTCCCGTTCATGGGCCACTAAGGGGCCCATCAACTGGCCAAAATCCGGGTCCAACAGAGACGTATTGGAGAGGCAAACATCCAAGGACCATGAGAAAGGACATCGTAAGCATGACATCACAGGTTGCACGCAAGTGAAATACGCAAAGCGAAAAGAAAGTCTATAGGACACACCAAGTGTCGCCAGTGGTAAGATGCCGAAGGTGATGTGCATGCGTTCACGGAGCATCCGAAGTCGACCTTGGTCGAGGAGACCCCCAGGAAGTGCAGCCATTGCGCAGCAAACAAATTAAAAGTAATATTCCAGCAGCTAAGGCTAGGAGCAATGGGAAGCCGCCAAAGACGCTGGAAAAAATAGAATGAATAAAAGCCGGAATTACACCAAATATAGTTTGAAAGGAGGTAACAAGGCCGGAGCCCACAACTTTAAAAAAGTGCACAAGACCATCGGTGTTAGAAGCATTGAAAACGTGGTGAATCATTTCACCGAAAAGTTGTGGGAGGTTTGTGTTCAAAAGAGCCTGTATATCACTGTGGGTACTAGCCACCTGGAGGACGAAGGACTCCCGTGCGGATGTGAGCATAACCTCCTGGTTTAATAATAGCGCCTTTATTCTGCTCAATTTATTGAAATCTGCCTTCAACATTGGTATGGAAGGCCAAATGGAACTATCTATTATGTCCTGCGGGGGTGGAAAAAGCACATTTTTGCAGCACACTACACGGTGGGAAACCGTTACAATATAGGGGATGCCAGCCTGCATGCCACAGCATTCTTGATTATTCAGAAGGAGATAGCTACCATTTGCAAGCACAGTGAAAGTAGGTGATATAACAGGAGCCGGAATGCCTTTTAAAACACAAGCAAGATTCGGAGCCGAAACATTACAAGCCCCGTGCAATTTAATGTTCTTACAAATTAGGGAATGACCCACTGTAGAATCACAAGACTCTCCTGTGAGAAAAACCTCCTTTCCGTCCCTAAGGCATCTATACATGAAAGGTATGGACCAAAGTTCATGCAAGAAGGCACTGCCTAAAGGCTGAAAATGGCCAACAGGATAATGTTTCATGCATGAACTGAACTCGAATAAAGAAAAAGGCAAAGCGATAACCCTGTGAACTAGCCATACTGCAGAGTCCAATTCCGCCACAGAGAATGGTAATGGCTCTATCTTTTCGATATGTAAGAGAGTGTATGTTGCATCTTTCATGGACATGAATTGCTGTTTTTCAGTTAAATTAAAGGGCAGGAATAAGGCGGACTTGTTTAAAAAATGCCATGGAACCTTGCCCATCTTCAATGTTTGCAAAGTCCACGCAAACTGCATTACTGAACGCAATTGATTTTGACCATGATATAACACAGACACATCATCCTGTACAATATCAACCACAGATGAAACAATATTCTCTAATGTGTATATGCGGGAAGACAGGGTATTAATACTATTGTCAACAACAGCAAGCACTTTTTCTAGATTAGCTTGATCGATTTCCCGTAAACGGGAAGCAGCTTCTATCTGCGAAAGCTTCCAGAGTTCATTGTAAGTTTCATAAATGAACCTCTTAGGTCGAGGACCACGAGGCCCTAGCAAAAAATCAGACAGATCAATGTTGCCTGATAGGAGGGATAAATGTTGTTTTACAGAATCTAATGAAGAGTTTTGCAACCACTGTTTACACAATTTACCAACAGAATACGTTGTAACAGTACGAGAGTCAGGAAACCTCGGATCTGGCCTATCCTGTTTGTATTCACAAATAGAGGGACAAAGGGCTTTTATACATATCCTGTTTGTAACCAGGAGCTGAGTCATGAAAACGCAGTTGGCAGGCATTTGATGCTATGGGCCAAGCCAACCAGGGTGACTGAACAATCGTAGAGATATTAAACGAATTGTTTTGCAACAAAGCCTGCAAATCGGCAAGGGAAATATTGAAATGCAAGCTCTCGTTGGGAGTGGAAGACAATACGGAATGGAGGGTGCATTCAATTGTTTGGAAGTAGCCAAACCCCAACAGGTTGTTTGATAGATCATACGATTTAAAAATAAAATTTGGGCCGGGATTAGGCAAGCACGGTGTAAGGCTTCCGTGCCTCGTACCTGGCATGATTTGGTGCCCCAAATAGATTTTAAGTCAATGGTGTCCTGCCAGTGTTCATAACCACCCACTGCTAATGCGTTCAAAAAGGAACCCGAATATAGCAATTTGGTGTGGGTCAACATGATCTTCTGAGTGGACGAAGCGTTCAATTTAAAATAATAGGACCCAGGGTTTGATCTATCAAAGTCTGTAAAATAAGTAAATTTACTTTTAAGTGTGTGGGAGCTACCTGGCAAAGGGGTCGGACAATGTTCCCATTGTGTGTAATTAAAAGTACCCCTAAGTGTACTTAGTTGATGGAGAAAATGGTTTCCCCAATGCTGGTAACAATATAAATCAGCATAACTTGCAGAATTTAAGTACAAATCTTCAGCATTAAAAGCAGCATAATATTTCAAATCAGAGAATAACGATTCAACGGCATGCACATCCCAATCGTCAGAATGAACATTACTTTTAACTACATCACCCATTGAAACACGGAGGACATTCGGTACATTAATTATCTCGGTTGGTCCATAAATTTGGAAATTTACCGCATCCCATACGATGCCATCAGCGACTGGGAAAGCTGAAATGTTCACAAATGTGTGGTCACGCTTCATGATGTGAGATGAAGAATGCGGAGCCAAAGTTCCAGCGACACAGTTCACTGCAGAGCGTTCTGGTAAATAGTGAGCATTTATGAGCAAGAAAAAAACTGTCACAAAGCCAATGGACATGAAGAGGAAAATCAGGAACAGTGCCAACCAGATGTATGTCCATGGTGGGACCAAACAATTGTCTCTGAACCAGGATATAAAAATACTGAAGCTGGACGGGATAAGTGATGAGGTGGAAGCCGAATCAAAGGAAAAACGGGTTGGGCTCAGTGGTGTTGTAGGTAAATGAGCCACCGACTCGTTGGCGGGGTATGCATACTCGGTCTCCTCGTTGCAGGAGGAATCCGGGCAGTCGAGCAGGCGATCAGGCAAATCGACCATCTCAATGGCAACATCAGTGTCTGTGTAAGGTGTAGGGCCACAAACAGGAGTCCTTGAAATGGCTGGACATGATACCGCAGGTGTCACGCTATTCAGGATTGGCCAGATGTTGTAGCTTGACATTGTCCACTGAGATGTATCTGTTGTCTTTGCGACCAGGAAGCGGTGGTAAAATGACTGTACAAGTACCCTTCAAGCCAAGGACTGGAACTGGTGCACGATAAGAGGGGCCAAATTCTTTTTTGTTCTCCACCTTCTCTCGGACCAGATCTCCAACCTTCGGAAGCCAGCCGGCAACCGGAATCTGCAACGCAGCGTCAGTGGCTGAAGGCAAGTGGTCGTTTGCAAGTTTGTCATGGGTCTCTTGTAAGTCCTGCAACATAGTAGAATGATTATCTACGTCAAAGATTGCGGTATTCGCCGCCATGTCTAGACCATCAAGGTCGGGCACAAACATTTGTATGCCAAAGAGCATCTCGTATGGGGTCCGCCCACCCAGAGATCTTCTAGGGAGATTATTAGTGCACGTTGCACGCCATACAAGTGGGCCAGCCAGTTCCTGCCAGTACCTAAGACTCTAGCTGTCAAGGATTGCTTTAAGTCACGGTTCATTCGCTCCACAATCGAATTACCCTCAGGTCTATAAGGAGACGAAAATTGCACCCGCACCCCCAGTGACCTCATCGCGTCCTTGTACGCCTTAGAGGCGAACGCTGGACCTTGGTCGGAATGGAAGGTGCCACAGGCAAAAATTCCCACAAAGACACGCAAATCCCTTATGACATTTCGAGCGTCAGCACTCCGTTGTGGCCAAACCCAGATGAAATGGGTGCACGAGTCTACTGCAACTAAGATGTATTTGTATGCAGTGTCAGAAGAAAATGGACCGCAGTGATCAAGGTAAACACACCCAAAAGGTTTGTTAGAAATGCAGAGCTGTGTTTGTGGTGGTCGTGTAACCGTCGAAGGCTTAATTTGCTGACAAATGTCACAAGAAAGCACGTAAGTACGGGTCTGTTTATATAAACCACGCTACCAGTAACGCTGCTGCAAGATGGAAACAGTCGCAGATACGCCAGCATGGGCCGAAGCCAAGCCTTCGTGTGTGGCCGTTATCAAGGAAGGTCTGCGGTCCGCGTTGGGAATCAGCCGATCACCAACGTCTGGAATTGTTACGTAAGGAACCTGTTCGGGACTTAAGTGATAAGAGTACTTGGAAGGGAAACCCCGTGTGTAATTAGCACCTTCCTTTGTTGCAGCAATAGCTGCCAAAATCTCATTATCTATTTAAGTCATGGATCTTGTAACTGTTGCTACTGAGCACGTGGCTACTGCAGATTTTGCAGCTTCATCTGCCAAACTGTTACCGACCACGTGTGCGCCCACAGGCTGGTGGCCAAGTGTATGAATCACCTGTGTGAGAGGCAGACGTTGTTTAAGATCTGCCACTCGAACCCAAAGCATTTTATGCTTAATTGTGCTGCCTTTAGCATCTCTATAGTCGTTTTGAGACCAAAAGAATAAGTTGTCATTGAAGGATTGAACACAGTAGTAAGAATCGCATACAATAAGTGTAGTCACGTCTGGATTCGCGAACTCAAGTGCGAGCACCAAAGCACGTAGCTCGGTCAATTGTGCAGTACTGTCTCCTAGTGCCTGTGTGTGCACTACAGTCGATTTGAACTCACCGTTCACCATAGTACCTGCAACAATAGCACACGCTGCGGAATAAGCATGCTTTGAACCCGTGGCCGGTTGCGACAAACCATCGGTGTATATAATACATTCGTACTCCTCAAGCGGCAGCAAAGACAGAGGAGGAGGATGAACAAATTCATACTGTAAGAACTCCTGTGTCTGAAGAGAGGAATCAAAGATAAAAGTGACATCCGGGGACGTCAGAGATGTAGCCCATTGTATCCAACGGGGGTGCAAAGCCTTAGAGTTCGGTACACTTGCCTTCATTACTGCCTCAAGGGCAGGGTATGGTGTTACCACCAAAATGCGTTTTCTCTGTGCCAGTGCGCGTTAAGAATTTAAGAATCGCCATTTGCACTGCAGTCAAAACTTTCTCCACAGAGGAAAAGCGCAACTCCGCTGAAGTGTAAAGATGTGACTTGTATGCAATCGGTACTGTCTCACCTTCGTTAAAGGTTAAGTACGTGAAACCCACTGCCCCTGGCACAATTCTAATCACCAGGTTTGTGTGGTTATCACTAGGCCTGGGCGGTAAATTCCGTTCCGCTCGCGGAATTTGTGGAATTTGGGTAATTTCGCGTTCCGCGGAGAATGCGGAATTGCCAAAAATTCCGCGATCCGCGACTTCGCTGAGTTTTTTGCTTGTTCGTCGCTTTCAAAATGCGTGTTCGCGAGATATTTCTTCCCGAGCACGCAAACAGCGTTCGCGAACAGGAAAAAAGCATCGCGAACGGGCGGAACAAGCAATTCCGCGTGTTTGCGGAACTTTTGCGTGCTCGCGGAGATTTGTTACCATTTCGCGGAGCTTTGCGTAGCGCGACTACGCAAATTCCGCCCACCCCTAGTTATCACGAGTCAGCAAGCACTTAGATTCAAGTAGATCAGACTGCAAAGAGTGCAGTATCGAGGAATGCTCAGGAAGCCAGCATGACTTCGAAAAGGTCGGCTGTATCAAGGCATATAGAGGCTTGATACGCTGGGCATATTCGGGAATGTAAGTACGCCCGAAGTTTAGAAAACCCAGTAATGACTGAAGCTTCTTCAGGGTGGTTGAAGGGCGCAAAAGTGCGCACTTCTCCAAGAAATGGGGAGCTAAGCCCCCACCTTCATTGTTGAGCTCATAGCCCAAAAACAAAACGGTGAATTCAGCGATGTGTGATTTGGCAAAATAAAATTTGTATCCTAAGACCGCAAATTCAAGAATAATGCGGTCCACACGCGAAAGATGCAGCCATAATTCGTCGTCTGTCAGATAGATATCGTCAACGTACGAACACGCATCTGGGTCTGTGCTGTCCAATAATGAGACAACTCGGGTGGCGAAGACACCCGAACTGTTCTTGTAGCCCATGGGCAAACGCCGAAATGTAACTTGTTTTCCACCGGAAGTGAAAGCACTCCATTGGCTGCACTCTGGGGACAAATTGTGCATGTAAAATCCATTGGATAGGTCAAGTGTCGTTTTATATTTTTTACGAACAAGACTGTCTACAAGCGCAGAACTGTGGGTATTTTGTACCGCGAAGGTCCGACAATGAGAGTTCAAATGTCGGTAATCCAAAATTAGGCGGTACGATCCATCAGGTTTAGAAACCGCAAAAAGGGGATTATTCATTGGTGATACGCATGTTTCAATTACTCCTTGATATTCTAACTGTGTCAGAATGTCTGAAACGGGACCTTTAGCTTCCCGCCGGATGGGATATTGGGGTTGTGGCTGTGGCAGAGACCGCAATGGTATATCATGGGGTGGAGAATCCTCATCCCAGCCCACGTGGTTACGGTATAGCGCCGGAGCCAGGGCTCCAGCCCATTCAGCTGCGAGAGCCTCCACTTTGTCCTTGGGGACATGACGAGAAAAGCTCGGAAGGATTACCTCCTCCCCTCTACGAGCAGCAAGTACGAATGGGGGCGGCCAATCCGCCTCTGCCAACAAAATATCGTAAGAAGAGGTCAGATTCTCCCAAAAAATCCCTTTAATAGCACGCTCAATGTCACCTTCAATTTGAATGACAATATTAAATAGTCTGTCAGGGGGTGCCACTCGGGTGTCAGCTGTCTCGACAGCAATGAATGTATCAGTTGCTGTCGCATCCACATGAGGACGCAGTGCCTCCCGCACTATGGTAACTTCCGCGGCGCTGTCTAGTAGCGTCACTGCCCACGTCCAATTCAGAAGTCTCGTTCTCACCGTCTGTGGCATACCTTGCTGTTAGTGCTGCAACTTTTTTCTTCTGAAACTGTGGGCGAGAACGTGTAAATTCTTCTGGTTTCCCTCGGACTTGTTGTCGAGGTTGGTCTCGTCCCTGTGGGGCCTCACAACCCCTTCCTCTATCCTGGCGATCTCCTCCACCATTCTGGGAGGTCGATGGTGCCTGTGAAGAACGAGGAGAACGCGGGTCAGGGACTTGAAATCTATCGGGAGATTTAATTCTCCCTCTGTCGCGCAAATCATAAGTGCGTTCAGAAGATACGGAAACCAGGGATGCGGCACGCGACCCCGTTTTTCATTGTTGCTTACCCTGTTTTTTCAACCTCCAGTTCTTTTTAGTAAAGAACGGTTTCTCATCTTTCTCAGACTGAGTTTTTTGTTGTGGCTGTGATTGAGTTTGCGTTTTAGCAAAAGGCTTAACCCCCAAACTATTGCGGCCAATGGTTTTATAAGCCTGTGCAATAATTTTCGGTAATTCGCGTGGCTTGTCCGGCTCCGGGACCAAAGCCAAAGCATTAGCGACTTGAAAGTTGACTGCATCACCCTTGACGTTCGCAAGGATTAGATCAGCCACTACATCGAACACTCCCACCAGTCTCATCCCCAATTCCACAGCCGCTTCAGGGCCATGTTCATCCTGCACTCATTTAATTACGGAGGGGAGAACCGTCATGGAAGGAGTGCCGAAACACTTTGCATACACCGCTGCGAATACCTTACCCCAGTTGTTGCATTCTGCCAACTCGGGAATTAAGTCTTTTGGCAAACTAATCGTCAAAATCCTGTGTTTTTCCACAGGAGAAGTATTCGGAAAAACAGCCTCCTGCTGGTCAAATTTTTCTGCAAGCCAATAAGGCAAATCATCCTTATTTTGTGGGTGCTTGCCCATCACCGAATTAACCATGACGGGACTTATGGTTACACTGCCCGGTCCAGCTGGCTGCGCTGCAACTCCAGGAGGGGCTCCCTGGACGTTGCCTGTAACATATTGTACCAAAGCTCTGTGCACGCGGATTAAAGATGCATGCAATGCGTGCAGTTCATCAACCGCAAGCGCCAAATAACGCGGATGTGGGGTATACCCGGCCAAGACTGGCCAAGTGGCCCCGTCTATTGATAAGGGGCCTAAACGAACCGGGGTGACCGGATGTGGGAGGGCGCCATTAAACCAAATACGGTGTTGCCATGCCGTAAGTGGTACTTCAAGAGCCTGATAAGCATTGGGTAGGGCAGTGTGAGCGTACACATGAAACAAATTGTCTGCTCCTTCCACTGCCGGAAAAGTGACCCAAGAGTAAAACACCTCAAAGTGGTGAGCCGGGTCAGCCTGCACCACAAAAATGAGAGCGACACCCGCATCAGGCACTCCATAAGCCCGTAAATTATCCTGAAGCGCCACGCGGCTATGTGCCGGTATATTTACATCCGCCATTAAGACTAGGACTGTTCAACAACCTAATGTGAGGCAGCACAATATAGGGTTAACCTAAACACCTTTTAATAACTTCAAGCTTGAAAAAACCTATAAAAACATCAATATAGGAGGTATCACCCTCACACACGTTTCCGGAAGCGTATGCGAAGGGTGTTGTGGACAAGCACAAGCACTACTCAAGCGTCTCGCAGATAAGAAGCCCACCACGTTGGTGGCGCCATGTTGTAGGGATTCTGCACATATACAGAGCTATGCACAGGATAATAGGACCTCGGAGTATAGTGGTGAGCCAACCATGCACCTTAGTACCCACAATCCCAATCCGACTAGCTTTAGCGTCTCATTCGCAGCGAAGCTACCAATGATTAGACAACCCAGAACACGGTCTCTCTCAGGACTCGCGGGAGCAAGAACACCCTTTCATAACTCACTCATACTTGTCCACAACGAGCGTAATAAGAGACACAGTATAGTTTAAAAGGTTTATTTCAACTATCGTGCTCTAAGATACAGTACACGTGCCAGTACTATCAGCATAATGCATAATGATAAAATAAGAAGCATAGTTACATTTACATAGAATACAAACGGGGAAAGCATTTCATAAAGCAGTGGATATAGGGCTAAATGACCTTACCACCCTCCCCGTGCTATTAACTAGTTTATTATAAAAACAGAAGACCTCTGGGCTTTGTCAGGCGGACCCTCATACCTCAATATCTGGATGCAAGGTTTACATCATCAGACAAGCACAGCTCTTCTCCCTGGAAAGGTTTTCCTCCGAGTGCCACCAACAGGGAGCTCACAATATTAAAAGCACACAAATTTCTCCAATGCAGCTGAATTTCGTGTTATGTCTAAGTGAGAGGGGCTGACCAGATAAGCAATAACAAGGGACGTTGTTTTTCGACCTTGTACATGGTGTGCAGACGAAACCCACAGGGAACAGGAGAAAAGGTGAAAGACAAAAAGGCAGACAGTTCTAATATAGCCGGGCACAAGCAGAGTCTGGAAAAACAAAGTCACAGAGTAACGTGTGCAAAAAAGGCATCATGGCAGCCAGGCCTAAGCTAACTTAGCAATGTAGACAATGAGGCCACACACCACACTACAGCAGTCCTTCATGGGGGTTCCTCCTGGCACCCAGCAGTCCCTCAGCAACACAGCTCCAAGCAGGTAACCAACAACATGGGGTCACAGCCCCAACATTTATACTATGTGTCTTTGTTCTCCCCCCTGGCACAGGGCTCTGTGCCTGGTCCAAACCAGTTCTGGGGGGCACTTGCACCTCTCTTTTCAGGTGAACAACAACCCTCATTGTTAGTGTAGGCTCTGGCTCCAGACACACCACAGAGGGGCAGAGCTAGCATTGTGGAAGGCAGGCACAGTCCTATTCAGGGTCAGGTGCTACTCCACCCACTACTCCAAATGCAGACCGGCCTATTCAGTCTAGCGCTGACTCACCCAGCCCCTCTGGAGCCACTGCACCTCCCCAGCCCCTGTCATCCAGAGCCAGACATGCAATACACAACAGGCAGGCACAAAGACACATAGCACACAGAAATGCCCACTTCTAAAAGTGGCATTTCTAAAATAGTGATAATAAATCTGCAAACACCATTACGCAGCATTTATTACCACTATTCCAAACATACCAAACTATCATGCTACTCCTCTCATGTCAGGAATTACCACTGAAACACATATCAGGGAATCCCCAAGGCATTCCTATGAGAGGGCAGCCTCACAGAAGTGAGTAACCAAAATGGCTGTTTGTCACTACCAGGACATGCCACACAGTTAAGGCACATGTCTTACCTTACCTACAGCGCACCCTGCCCATAGGGCTAGCTAGGGCTTACCTTAGGGGTGACTGATATGTAGTAAAAGGGGAGTCATAGACGTGGCACCCACTTTATGTACTACGTCATAGCGGCAGTAAACTGCGCGTGCAGGCCCTGCAATGGCAGAGGCCTGAGACAGGTTTGAAAGGCTACTTTGGTGGGTGGTGCAAGCAGCGCTGCAAGCCCACCAGTAGCATTTAATTTACTGGCCCTGGGTATATGAGATACCACTTTACAAGGGACTGATAGGTAAATGAAATACGCCAAACAGGTGTAGACCAATCTTACCATGTTTACCATAGAGAGCACATGCACTTTACACTGGACAGCAGAGATAAAGTGCCCATAGTCCTAAAACCACCAACACCAGGTCAGAAAAAATACCAGGAGGAAGGCAAAAAGTTCAGGGGTGACCCTGCAAAAAGGGCCAAGTCTAACACAACCCCCTTCCAGCCTAAAGCCAGGGTAGACCAATCAATACCTTGATGGACTTCCCTGCTTGGGGCGATAGAACACAGACGCGGGCCCGCAACTGCAGGGGCACACTCTAGTTCTACGCCAATCTGAACCCATGTGGTTTCCCCCTGCAAAAAGGGCCAAGTCTTACAAGGGTCAAGACGGATTTGCATATGGCTGGGTCCAAACTGGGGTGGCGTAGTGAGCAAAAGAACGATGGATTTAACCCTGAACTCTTGACTGGGGAGAATGCTTGATTTATTCAGCATTCTGGCCATCATTTGTTGTCGCAGCACTTTTTGCCCTAAATGGGATGGGTATGCCCAGATGTGAGTCCCTTGCTCGCTGTGCCACTGGATTCAAGCTAGCCTGGCTGATGAGGGGTGATATACCCCAAAACCAGTCCTAGGATTCTATGCAGATTGTCAGAAGAGCCAAATCTTTATTTTTTTCTGAAAGACGGACTGGTCCTGTAATGTGCGCAGCTCCCTAGTGAGTTTGTTCCAATTGACCAGCCCCAAATACGAAAAGGATCTGCCGGCTGTTCTAAGCTGGCCGATTCGTGAAACTTTAGAAAAGTGTTCTGAGAGGAGCAAAAGGTTCCGACAGGGATATAGTCCTGGATCCTCTCCCTCAGATAGCCGGCCTCTGAACCATGTAGAGCTTTATGTGCCAGAACCATGGCTTTAAACTGTATCCTCTTTTTTATTGGAAGCCAATGGAGGGCCTCCAGATGGGAAGCCATGTGCGTTCTCAAAGGGAGATTGAGAAGCAGCCGGGCTACCGAGTTCTGAACCACCTGAAGTCTGCATAGGGGGTACTCTGGAAGGCCAAAGAGAGATTATTAACATTTTGATTACCAATCTCCTAGAAGACTCTAACAAGAGGGGCAAGAATGTTTTCAGCGTCCAAAGCGTCTCAAAGCAGGAACCTATCAAAGCCTGAATCTAATATTCCCAGGGCCTGTAAATGAAATGCTACTAGTGGGCCTGCAGCACTAATTGTGCCACCCACTTAAGCAGCCCCTTATCCATGTCTCAGGCCTGCCATTGCAGAGCCTGTATGTGCAGTGTACACTGCCATTTCGACTTGGCAAGTTAACCCTCTTGCCAGGCTTAAACCTTCTCTTTTTTACACATATATGTCACTCCTAAGTTAGGCCAAAGACTACCCAGAGGGCAGAGCGCAATGCATTTAAAAGGTAGGACATGTACTTTAAAGTTTTACATGTCCTAGTTGTAAAAAACTCTCAAATTCGTTTTTCACTACTGCAAGGCCTACCTCTCTCATATGATAACATTGGGATTACCTTATTACATCTTTTAAGTGTAATTCCCAGTTGTGAAGAGATAGACTTTTCAAGTTTGGTGTCTCTGGACTCAAACATTAAAATCACAATTTATGATGAAGTCGGATTTTAAATTGCAGGTCTGAAAATGCCACTTTTTAGAAAGTTGGCATTTTCTTACTTAAGCCATTATGTGTCTGCTGCCTGTCTCTGACTACACGTCTGGGGTGGGTGACAGTTGGGCTTTGCGCATTTCCTCTAGAAAGCCACACACAAAGGGAGCATAGGTGGATTTGATGGGCCAGTCACATCCTGATGGGCCATTCACTTCCTGATGGACCATCCACATCCTGATGGGTCAACCAGGGCTGGATGGGAGGGAGGAACTGACACACCTGAATAGGATTTGTCCTGTCCCCACACAAAGGGCTGCATACCTCCCCCCCCCTTGTAGTGAGTCTGGAGCCAGGGCAGGGACTCTGTGCACTTCAAAGGCATCTCTATGAAGTCTCCTCTACTTCAAAGATACAACTGGGTATAAGTACTGGACCTCTGACACCACCATATCCGACACTACTAGACCTGTGAAGAACTCTGCCAGGAGGAAGGACTGCTGTGCTACTACAAGAACTGCCACTCTGCTGGATTGTTGCTCTGGAAGAACTGCTTTTCTGCTGTGCTGCCCTGCTGCCTGCTGTCATCTGCCCTGCTGATGAAGAACTGGACTAACTTACTTGACCCCAGAGTGATCTCCAACTGCATGCTAGCTTGCCTTCTGTTTTAAGACTCAGGGGTATCAAAGTCTCACCCGCTGCTCCCGTGCCTGGGCCATTGGATCGTCTGCTGCGTAAGCAGCATCGAAGCATCGCCACTGTTGCAGGAACAGAACCGGTGCATCGCCATTGGAACTGATGCTGCGGAACAACCACATTGCACCTGCTGCAGTGAGAGATGATCGACCCATCCCCTAGACTGTGTGAAGAAGCCCGGCGCATCGGCTTCAGAACGAGCGCATCCTGGACCCAGCGTTTCGTCTTTGGAACTGGCCCATCACCGTTAGTGCGTGGAGAAAATCGATTCATCACCTTGACTGCTGGAGTGACACCGATAATTCGTCTGGCTGCATCCCACATCTCGCTGTTGCAACCAGGATCAAGGTACTTTTTTTCAGTGGGCCTTGCCTGGCTCCTGTATTCGGCCCACGCTCCATCACGGACACCCTGAACTCTTGACTTTGTCCCAATCCAGCACGACCGGATAACCCCATAGGCGTTGATTGCTTCTAAGCGCTATTTTTCACTTTTAATCATTAAAAATTCATATCTTGACTTCTACTTATTGGATTTTTGTCGTTTTGGTCTTGTTTTATTTATAAAATTATAATCTATTTTTTCTAAACTGGTGTGGTGTGTTTTTGTGGTGTTTTCACTGTGTTACTGTTTGAAGTGTTGCCCAAATACTTTACGCATTGTCTCTTAGGTTAAGCTTGCCTGCTCTGTACCAAGCTACCAGAGGGCGTGCACAGGTTAAATTATGGTGTGTAGCTGCCTAACCCTGAGTAGGATTGTGGTTCCTGCTTGGACAGGATGCACAACTCTGCTAACCAGAAACCCAATTTCTAGCACTCACAAAGTAACATCTATCATATGAACAAGCTAGAATATTCATTTTCTTATCAGCCTTTTACTGTGAACTCCTCGACCAGTTTGAAATCGCCTCACTGTTGTCCATGATACCACTCTGGCAGAGCTATCTGTGTCTCTGTGACACACAGACTTTTGGGACAGTGTCCAACAGTCTTGAGCTGGTCAAAGACTGGGTAAGTTACAGTAGTTTAAAGCTCATTGGGGTGAAGATGTAGGTGTTCATCATAGGCCTCACCATGGACTACATTACCCTCTGCTGAGATCGTTCCCCTCTACCTTTTGTGGTCAATCAAAGGCCTTTGTGGGAAAGGTGTGGAACTTCAGGAAATGTACGATGTAGATTTAGGTAGGAATTCCTAGATAGACCAGTAGTTGAAAGAGGGCATTTTAGGTTTTAATAAATTATGTGTGCCTTCCCTTTTCTCCCAGTCAGTCAATATAAAACAGTCATCTGAGTCCTTGAGAAACCCAAGCTCGACTCTGCACAAGGTATGTATCTGAATATGCCTGCTTACATGCTCCACCAGCTGCAGACAGCTCAAAATAATGTTTCATGCCAATTTTGTAACTGCAAAAATATCTACTACCCACTTATTGAGGACAAAACATTGTTTCCTCGCCTGAAAGCAGGTTGAACTTAAGTTCCCCATTAGTGGCCACTAAGCATCCACCATGCCAGAACTGGATGGATGTACTCACAGCCTGATATGCTGACACAACAACGTTTGATGATGGTATGAGGGGAGCCACATAAGCAGATCAGGGGAAACCCTGGGGGGTGCCACCGCCACAAGGAGGAGACATAGGATCTGTCACTCCTGTACTAGAAGGAACCCCATTAACACTTAGGATTACCTACCACAGAGTGTGAAAACACCTTCAACAAATAGGTGATCTCAGCGATTCGCTTATATTTACCAGGAATACATGTTTTTATTGTTATTGTTAATTCTTTCCATTACAGCATCTTTCGGTGCTCTGGGGGAAGACTTTACAAACATTTCCATTACAAAGCAGAATCTTGTTTGAGGACATCAAATGCAATGCTCATGACTGCACAATATTTATACCAATAAGTATCAACACATAGAAGTACAAAATAATTAAATAGCAACAAAATACGGAAATGACTAAATAATCCTACTTTTGTAGTTGTCTCTTCTGTAGTGTTAGGAGTAATGTGATATTTAAACTCATATCTAAGATTATTACGACATTTTTAATTGAATCTGTCATATTAATGGTGAGGTCATGAGCAGTTTCTAAATAATTATATTACTTTATGTTTTTTAACCCCTCTTTCTTCCTATTTTTAGGTTGAGCATTCGAGACTTCTTGTATATACTTTAGTATATACTTATATGTGTATGTACTTTGTGGGCTCTGGAGATCAGCCCTAGGACTTGTCTGCTTCCGCTTAGGGACTTTTTTTCTGTTCAACTGCCTCTATTTAACTGTCTTGATAGAAAATGACCAGTAGAGGTCAGTAAAATACCAGAATTTCTTTCTGCTTGTTCAACTGCCTCTATTTAACTGTCTTGCTAGAAAACGACCAGTGGAGGTCAGTAAAATACCAGAATTGCTTTCTGCTGAGGGACTTTCTTTTTTTAATTTTTCTGGCAACTGCCTCTATTTAACTTTCTTGATAGAAAACGACCAGCAGAGGTCAGTAAAATACTGATCCAGCGGTGTACTAACAGCAGATACTCCACTACCATATACTCACCTGGGCCCATATAACTACTTCCACTAAATAGCAAGTAGACCGCTGGAACTTAGTTTATGATTTCCATACTTCAAGATCTAGTTATTTATTTTCCCTAACTATCAATTAGTTCTTTCCTCTGTTCAATGGACCATTAGTTGGAACTAGTTGATGGTGATAATTAACATAACTTATTCAACATTTCTCGATTAAAATTAAATAATCACAGACTCAGGAAGTTTTAAAATCTTTATCTAAATTAATTGAGTGTGAACCATCTCAACCGTTTCAGTACAAACACCCTCATTCGCAAGAGTGTCAATTCAATCAAGTTTCAATAGGCAATAGCAATTCAGATCCACACAATAACTATGCTCAGAAAGACGAGGACAGAGAGAGAAAAACATCTATCAATACGATGAATTTATAATTACCAAGTATGGTGTGAAGACCAACCCCCTGGCCAAAGGGCTGGTAAGGGTCCCCCGGGATAGATCAGGAGACAAAGACTTCAGGACAGGAATCAGGACAGCATACTTCACCTCTCTAAATACCGACGACTGTGTCACACCCCTCTCTGACACTCTCTTCCTCCTCGTGGTTCTTCCGCGATCTTCTTTCTAACCCAATTAAGTTAAATAGATGGTTCTGCATTCAGTTTCTTCATCAGCGTCTCACAGCATCCGCACCATCCCCAGCACCGACAGCATCCCAAGCTCTGCTTCTGTGCTCCCGTAAAAGCTCTGTGTCAGCTCTGCTCATCATCAGCTTTCAATAAGACCTTCTTACTAAACTAACTAAAAACTACCTCAATTATACCCTTCCATAACCATGTACCACCCATTAATGTTTCAATTTCACAAAATACTAACTCTGATTGGAAAGGCGAGGGGGGGTGATCATCACACCATGCTTGCATTTCACTTATTTCATTTAAACCATTGTTTTCAAATCCCTCCCCTCAAACTTTATTAAATCATTTCCTTTCCCATACATCTCCAAACTTTATTAATACAAAATGTTGCAATGTCATGAATAAAGCTCCTTCATATGAACTCTTCACCCTCATGTTCCCAGGGCACATCTTCGCTGGCCTTGGATGCGTGACAAGTCCTTACTCATCTTTCTTTATTCTCTCTCTGGTGCACATGCGTGGGGTCAAGTCAGTCAGCTCAATTCAGACAAGTGTGGAGGGCCCAAATGCGCACTAATAATAAAGTCAAAAGAAGAAATGTTATTTTCAAAAATAAATGGTTTCACTGTACACCACCAACCTCTACTGTAACCCACTCTATTTATTATTACCCTTTCTGCATTTGCGTTAGTATAAAACTTATTTTCTATTTCAGCCAAGCAGGTGCCATGCATGTGAGTTTTCAAGCGGCCATTTTATTGTCTTTTGCGCAGGCGCAAGATTTTCCCTCCAAGCATTAGTACGTCATACTACGTAGATGTAGTAGACGCATGCGCAGTAAAGATCCCTTGTTAAAATGCGTTTTAGTCCTTCGTTCATGTTATTGCAGTTAGTAAACACATAGGCAAGCTTCACTGTTCTGTGTGTCTTTTTCTAAATGCGAATTATTAATTACAAACACGTTGTTAGTAATTGGTTAATGAGTTAAAACGAAAGGATTGCTTCCGAGCAAGTCTCATTTACGAGTCCTTGCTCCATCAATACCAGATTCACTTTAGCATTCTCTAGATTCCAGTCCATAGAAATTGTCTTCAAGAGCACCCATAAACAGTAATATTTTTTCAAATCTTGTATATTCAGTGATATGACCACCGAAGGCCCTGATTTTATATTAAAAACAGAGCTTTAGACTATACCATTTCCCGCTGAAAGGCAATATTTCTCTCCATGTGTTCCCATACCTGGCGTGTCACGCAGTTTGGGGCTTACTTTCCCTCCATGTTAAAGAACAGTAGAGGTTTCAGCACCCAGGCTAATGTGCTGCATAGCTAAATACATATAAGGTCCTAAAGGTGAGACCGATTGCATTGCAAATGCTTGTTTTTAACTGCCTTTAGCCTTTTCCTTGTTTCGTTTTGTCAGTGTATATTTTCGATGTAAATATAGATATAAATGTACATATAGATCTACATATGGAGTTACATGGGCATAAGGTTGAAAAGGTATAGCTGTTTTAATATTAATACGTACATATGCTTACCTGACATGTAATGTCCCCTGGGATATGGTAAATCTCGTTGTAATGGGAACATAAACTTATTCACAATCTACTGACTTGCTACACTCAATGTAGTGACTCCCAATGTAATGTGCTCAAAATATGGGGGTACGCCACAAATTGAATCCCTGAGCAAAATCTTTTTTCTATGTCACTTTTAAGCAGGGTTCATATTTTTTCTTCTCAGTACTACATAAATATGATTTTACTGAGCAAACCCACATGCTGGAAGTTCCACCAGCTACAAGTGGTAATTGTAATAATTGCAAGAACTATGAAAGTTTGTAAAAGAAGAACTTTATAACTTCACATAACCCTAATTAAAAGCAGGCATGCTGAGGTTTCTCTGTTTGTATGCATGTGGTATTTGTGTAGCACAAACCTAGCTGAAAGGCAGTGAAACGTTTTGCACTGTTGGTGACCAATAAAACTATATTTTCCGTTCAGTGCACACAGCAGACTGCTCTAGACGCTTGGCTGGGCAACCTTAGTGCAAATATTGTACCTCGAGCAATCCATCAATCCTTCCGCTCAATAGAGGTTTACGGAAATAGAAGGACTGCCTGAAGGTGAAGCCCACCCTATGTCACCATATAGTCTTAAAACACACACACCCCATGGTCCCTACCAGTCCAGGAGACTTCTCTATATTACCAGAAGATGCCACTAGTGAGAGATAGAGCTAAACTGGAAAGTCTTTTAATTTGGCAGTGGAAAGTCCCCCCATCTCTGAGGTTCAATGTAAACTCCAGTGTCTCTGTCTAAATATACCCCACGTTTTTGTCTCAGAGATGAGACACTGCCTTGAACTCACCTGTTCAAACAAACCATACCATCCTTCCTAAAGCATAGACTAAACTTGCCCTTCTCGACTCCCCCAGGATAATATTGATTTGTGGGCACCAGGCTAGTAGCTCTCTCGGCGACTGAGCTGCCAATGGTCAAACATTTGGTCCTGCCTGGTTGGACAGTTCCAAAGACCTCAGTGGAGTGTGCCTGGGCTGCAATTGCTATCTTTGGCACTCGCGCCCACGTGTTTACACTTTGGCCTGACTGTAGCTTCCTTGTTCTTCCTCTTTGAAACATTCATTCGTGTGGTGGTGGGGGCTGCAAGAAACCAACGAGGGCTGGGACAGGAGGCAAAGGTTTTCTATATATCACAGGAGCAGGGTGTTTTATTTCAAGCTGGTTGGAAAAATGTTCATCGTGAGGTATGAATTTGATCCTCTGACTTATGGATCGAGAAAAGTGAAAAAATAAATCATATTACACAATACAAAACAATGACAACAATTAACGTGAATTATGCACCATTATTGTAATTTTTGAGTTCTGACAATACATGCAAATAATTTGCCATCCTGTTTCATGCATATAAAACAATTTGATATCATTAAATGGCCCTGCTTCTTGAATCTATTTTCCATATCACCTCTATGGTGGGTGTCATGCCTATCAGAAAACTCTAACCATATTGTATTATTTTTAATCAACATACTGTATACTTTTTGATGTCTTTAACCCTTGCCATTAAGCGCATTCGCCTGTTTGTTTATCTTTCTGTCTTCCCAGCAACCTCTAGGACGCATGGGGCCAGGTTTAAAGGAGATCGTTGGCAAAAACAAATGCCTTTATTCTTCTTGTCCGACTACCCACGGATTGGTGGCAAATATGGGCTAGGTTCAGTTTTGCGAAGAGAGTGACTCGAATCATAAAAATAAGCACTAACACAGCCAATAGTTTTGGATTATAACTGAAACTGCCTGATGCTTTTACCCATCCGCTCGTGCACTTAACCGTTCATCATCCATGCACTCAGTCGCTCATCCTTGCATTCATGCATCTCTTCATGCACCCCTTGACTCATTCTCACATTCATCCATTTGCCCATCCATAGTAACACATAGACGCTAACTTACGAATCAATGAAGAAGCAGTTTCAGTTATCAGCCAGACCCATTGGTTTTGATGCTAGTTTGTGAGGAGCGTTAGTCTGCTGCAGGGCACAAGTCCTAAAAAAAGAAGTGGGGGGACGCTCCAAGTTAGGTGGTGTCACCGAAAGTGACGTCACGACAGGAAGTGACGTCACGAAATTTGCCGGTCTCCGTCTGAAATGCGTGAATACATACAAGATACAAGTAGAGGTATAATACTGCAATAAATGGCAGTCACTCAAAACACAAGAACACACTATACACAGGACCCATTCCTCGGATTACACGGTTATTACAGACTCGGGCCGTAGGCACTACGGGCATCTGTCGGGGTCCCTGGAAGTGACATGCTCGGCGTGTTGACAGCGCAGCTCCTTGAAGCCTTGGCGCCTCGGCTGTGCTCTGAGAAAGGCTGGCAAGGGGAGGGCGCGAGGTGGAAGGGGAGATTAGTCTGAGCCTCGGGTGCATTTGAAAGGCTATCATTCGCGCGCAGGTGCAGACTCGGGTACCGGCTCCATCTTTTGGGCAGGGGGGACGGGTCCACCCGGTAAAACCCAGTAAAATAAGTGGGGGGACGCCGTCCACCCGCGTGGTACCCCGACTCGAGCCCTGGTCTGCTGTCTGGAGTGTGTGAAGGCTGGTCTGTGACGGCTGTGAGTGCTGTAGTGTGACGCTGCCATTATGCAAGGGGTATGAGAGTGCTGTGACTAGTATCAGACTGCTGGTCTGTGAAAGGTGTGCGTGCTGTGAGTATTATGTGATTGCTAGTCTGTGAGGAGTGTGAGAGTGCTGTGATTAGTATCAGACTGCTGGTCTGTGAAAGGTGTGGGTGCTGTGGGTATTATGTGATTGCTAGTCTGTGAGGAGTGTGAGAGTGCTGTGACTAGTATCAGACTGCTGGTCTGTGAAAGGTGTGGGTGCTGTGGGTATTATGTGATTGCTAGTCTGTGAGGAGTGTGAGAGTGCTGTGACTAGTATCAGACTGCTGGTCTGTGAAAGATGTGGGTGCTGTGGGTATTATGTGATTGCTAGTCTGTGAGGAGTGTGAGAGTGCTGTGACTAGTATCAGACTGCTGGTCTGTGAAAGGTGTGGGTGCTGTGGGTATTATGTGATTGCTAGTCTGTGAGGAGTGTGAGAGTGCTGTGACTAGTATCAGAGTGCTGGTCTGGGTGCTGTGGGTATTATGTGATTACTAGTCTGTGAGGAGTGTGAGATTGCTTCTTGTATTATGTGACTGCTAGTCTGATGGGTGTTGGTTTGCTGTTGCTGACGCAAGACTGCTCGCTTATGAGGGGAATAAGAATGCTGTTTGTAGTGCATGCCTGACTGTGAAGGTTTTGAATGTGCTTAAGGTATTGTGTGAGAGGTGTGAGAGCACTGTAAGCCTCTAGGGCGTTTTCCTTTTCCGCCATAAGGGTTTTCACAGTTCACCTTGTGTTTCCATTGGAACCTTGACCGAAGACACATTGCATACTCTGCTAGCAATGGACGAGTTGGGTCCTACCCTTGAAACAACAAACAGCAATCATTTCTAAATTTAGTTCTCTTTCTTTGGTTGAGAACCTTGAGTCTCTGACTGCCTTCCCTAATGAGTATTTGCTTAGGGGCCTTTTATTATTTAGGTGCATTGTGAAAAATGTTCTACCTCGGCTCAAGAAATTGCCCAGACGGAATATGTTAGAAGGTGGGTGAGTGAATCCCTCTTTTAGTGAGACAAATCAAACAACTCACTTCACACACCAAGCGTCCTCTTCGATGGAGTTCACCAAGAAAGTTCGACTGTCGTACAAATATAATGCACATTTGTACTAATATTAAGGGTAGATGCTCTAATATTTTTCAGAAGATGATTGAAAACCTGTATAGTTGCGGCCTAATTCCCAATTGGACTCTTAAGAGAAAAATCGAGAGCAGTTTTTGTGCCCTGTTTGGTTTTTCGCCTTTACAAGATGTCCGTGAATAGAATGAATCTTCAAGACCATAGAGGCGGCCTAGATAATGGGGAATATAGTGTCGGGGTCAGGTTCTTTTGTTAGAACCTAGGATCCACTGTAGTCTTAGAGTCTTAAGTAGCGGGCTCTACCGGCCATTAAAGGCCTACTCCCTTGTTAAAGGCCAGAGCCAAGGGCCTTTAACAAGGGAGTAGGCCTTTATTGGCCAATAGAGCCCGCTATGGAGGGCTCTAAGGCTATTAGAACATTCCGCCCCTAGAGGGCAAAATGTTCTAATTTATAAAAACAAAAGCCTCTCGGACCCGAGGGGGTTTAAATCCCCTTGGGCTCCAAGAGGCCTTTGATCACAGCAACAGCTGTGAAATGAAAAAAAACATTAGAATGTTGCTCTCCGGGCTTCTACAAGACATTAGAAGCCGGGAGCACTCCATTGCCTTCAATGGAGCACTCAAAATTCCAATGTTCTAATAGGCAAATGAGCAAGCTCTATGAGAATGTTAACACAACACTGATTTAAGTTCCTCATGCTCATGGTGAGAGAGAGAATCCAGTTTGCCAGGCTTCCATTACATAGTACCACCTAGCGGAAGTATACAGGTGAATGAACTAGATCAATGAAATGTGCAATACTGCATGTTATATCAGGTTGTTGCTCTGGGTAGGCTTTTAATGCCTCTTGGATAGGTTCGACTGCACAAATTGCTTGTAAATAAATAAATATTAAATACAAAACATGCCTTTAGCACACAACAAGAGTGCTTAGTATTGGATAAATTAATCATTTTGCATTTGAGCTCAATATTGTGATAGATCTACATTTTGTGATATTAACTACATGATTCTGCCCAGATATGTTTTTCTCAGAAATATGAATAGCCTACGCACCACTGAGGGATGGTGTGCTTTGTAGGTCGAAGCCTACCAGACAGCATAGCTGTCTGGTTTGTTAACAACATCTTGGGGTCATTCGGAAAGCTTCCCTGGGAATACATTCACCCATTGCTTACAATTGGCTTTTTGGTTTGTAACTCACATTTGCTTGCTTTCTATTTGCTGGCTTTATTTGTTTTGGCTGTCCAGCTTGAGTTTGTCCCTTCCCATGCCCAGATTCTATTTACTGTATAAATCCACCAGTAATGAATTTCTGTGAACAGGCCTTTAAATCTTGTTGTTATCTTGTCACATTTGCTGTGCATTGAAAGACCGAGGGTAAATATCAGGCTCTGTCTTCTAGGGAATTTGGTGTTTACTTTTCTTTCTCTGACTTCAAAGTGAGAGGATTTATGTGACAATCATGCTGGCTACTGGGGTGTGCTGTACAATGTTATTTATTTTCCTAGCATAAAACAAAATGTAAATGTCTGTAAATAAACTGTGCAGATATTGCAGAATACAGAAAGCACAAATGAAGCACATATTTTGGTAATTCTGATGTGGGATGGAAACAAATATTTTAATACAATCACAACAAATCAATACTTAGTAATAAAATTTCCACACATTATCGTTTGTGTGCTGTATACTTTTGTCAGTAAAATTGTATGTCTATGCAAATGTAATGTATCTGAAACAAGGGTTACCCTTCCCACAAGGAACCAGGGTATTAGTATTGTAACACAAAACAGCGGATCCTGCGGCCTATGTGTCTGGATACTTGATAAATAAAAACGCCAATTGGCAAAATAATATATGGACGTTGAATGTCAGAAGGAGAATCAAAACCACACACTGAATGTAGTTATCAAACAAACATTTTTACTGAGAGATAATTTCACAAAAATTGTAGATATATAAGTGCGCAGTGTCCCAAGTGAAATAGAACCTTGTAAAGGAAAAAAAGAGGGAGGAGTATTTTTTGTGGACAATAAGTGAAAAGGTTTCTATATACAACAAAAGACCACAATACAATAGGTTCAAATCATCAATCAATCCTCTAGGACAATCCTAAAGGTTTGAGAAGGTGGTTCATTTTCATGTCAAGTCAACGACGTTTCGACCCCACAAGTAATGAGGGGGTCTCATCAGGACTTTATGATATGGGACACCTGAGTTAAGCCAACGAACTGCCAAGGTGAACAGTGCAGAAAAGACACCTAGGGATTGGGGTGGCTCAGGACTTCGGTGTGAAAAGACAAAAAAGAAAGGGTACTCACAGTGGGGCCCGATCGGGCACCACGATGAGAAGGGGTGTTTACGCAGTAATATTGGTCATAGGATTAAATTTCTTCATTCGAGGTCCTAGAAGGGTGACTTCTCAGCCAGGGGACAGCCTACCTCGATCTACTCTGCGCCACTGCACTCTATACAACCACATTCTACTCTTCACTACTCTACTCTATGCCACTCGACTACTCTAGGCCAATGCACTCTATCCCACTACACTCTATGCTACTCCCATCTCCTGTGCACCACTACACTCTGACACTGCACTCTATGCCACTTCATTCTACCCCTCTCTAATCTACTCTGCACCACTCTACTCTATGCTGGTGCACTCCACCCACTCTACTATGCACCACTGCACTCTTTGCCATGGCACCACTGTACCCCCCACCACTCTACTCTCTGCAAATGCACTCTATGCCAATGCACTCTACATTGCACTCTATGACACTGCACTCTACAACACACTACTCTGCAAGACTGCACTCTACTCTTCACCACCCAACTCTACTGCACTTTATGTCAATGGACTTTACGCCACTACACTCTACGCACCTCTGCTCTGCATCACTCCACTCTCGGCCACTCTAATCTATTCTGCACCACTGCACTCCATGCCACTTCACTCTACACCACTCTACTCTATGCCACTGCACTCAACGCCACAAAACTCTACTATCCACCACAGCACTCTTCACCACTGCACTCTACGCCAATCCACTCTAAGCCACTCTAATCTACTCTGAACCACTGCACTCTATGACACTGCACTCTATGATACTCCACTCTATGCCACTGCACTCTATGCCACTTCACTCTACTCTGAAACAATCTACTCTATGCCACTGCAACTCTCTTCTCTACATCATTTCACTCTGTGACACTCTAATCTGCAACACTGTACTCTCTGCCAATGAACTCTATGCCACTCTACTCTGCACCACTCTACTCTGTGCCACTGCACTCTATGCCACTGCACTCTGCTCTGCACCACTCTCCTCTACGCCACTCGACTACACTCTATGCCAATGCACTCTACCCCACTACACTCTATGCCACTCCCATCTACTTTGCACCAATGGATGCTGGCACTGCACTCTACGTATCTCTAATCTACTCTGCACCATTCTACTCTATGCCAGTACACTCCACTTACTCTACTATACACCACTGCACTCTTTGCCATGGTACCACTGTACCCTGCACCACTCTACTCTCTGCCAATGCACTCCATGTAAATGCACTCTGCATTGCACTCTAGAACACTGCACTCTATGACACTCTACTCTGCAAGACTGCACTCTCCATCACTGAACTCAACACCACTCTACTCTGCACCACTTAACTCAACTCTGCACCACCCAACTCTACTGCACTTTATGCCAATGGACTCTACGCCACTACACTGTACGCCCCTCTACTCTTCATCACTCCACTCTAGGCTACTCTAATCTATTCTGAACCACTGCACTCTATGCCACTGCACTCTACACCACTCTACTCTATGCCACTGCACTCTACGCCACTGTACTCTACCCTGCACCACTCTATTCTGCAACAATCTACTCTACCACACTGCACTCTATGCCACTACACTCTATGTCACTCAACTCCACTCTGTGCCTCTCTGCACCACACCACTCTACAGCACTGCAATCTACTTTGCACTACTCTACTCGACGTCAATGCTTTCTATATCACAAACTGATGCTACACCACTTTATTCAAAACCAATGCACTCTTCGGCAGTCTACTCTGCACCACTGTACTTTATGCCACTTCACTCTAGTCCACTCTACTCTATGACACTACAGGATACTCCATTGTATGTCTCTCTGCTCCATTAAACTCTACTCCACTCTATGACACTGTACTCCACTCTTAGCCACTCCACTCTACAACACTCCACTCTATGCGACTCTAGGACACTACTCCACTCTACGATGCTCTACACAACTGCTTCTATGCCACTCCATGCCTTTTTACTCCACTCTATTCTACGACACACTACTCCACTCTACTCCACTGCTCCACTCTATGCCACTCCACTCCAATCCAATCTATTCCACTCTACTCTGACACTCTATGCAACTCCACTTTATACCATTTAACTCTACAATGCTCTACTCCACTCTATGCAATTCCACTCTCCTACACTACTCCACTCTATGCAACTCCATTCTACGACAATCTACTCCGCTCTCTGTCCCTCTACTCTACAACACTCTACTCTATAACACTCTAGTCTACACAACACCCTCTAAGCCACTCTACTCTGCTCTACACTACTCCATGGCACTCTGTGCCACTCCACTCTACAACACTCTACTCTACTCCACAACCTTCCACTCTATGACACTCTAATCTCTCCACAACACTCTACAGCACTCCACTTCACTCCATGACACTCCACTTCACTCCACTCAACTCTACATCACTCCACACCACCCTACACCACTACACAACTCTCTACGCTACTCGATAAGACTCAACTCTACTCCACTTTACAACACTCCACTCCTCTCTCCTTTACCCCACCTACTTTTTGCCATGCTGAACAGCAGCCACACTCTTGTACAATGTCATGCACTCACCTGGTCCCAGTCGCGGAGACAATACTGGAGAAGATGCTGGACCTCCTATCCCTCCCAAGGACAGCACATGTCAAGGAGCCTTAGATCACACACTGTCCCCCAGGGGTAAGGGGGTTGAGGTAAAGTAAACAAGCATTGGCATAGCCAATAGGTCTCGCTTTTGGGACCTTATAATTATTTAGCCATGCAGCACATTATCCTGTGCTACAACATCTAATGTTCTTAAATTGTTTAATACATTTCACCTTCAGACAGATGGCACTGAAACCATAACTGCATGTCAGGAGTAAAATAAATCTAATTTTGTACGGGGTTGCACAGTGCACATGTTGCTCAGTCTGCCCCCAGGTACATGTAGGAGTGTAATCTTTTTATTTTTTTATTTTTTAAATCACCCTGGCGTTCATGCACGAAAACCCATCATGGGATAAATATGTTGGTAAAGGATAGGCAAATCTATTATGGGGAGGTGGCAGCACTACATAATTAATAACTAAAACGGTTGTGTAAGCTATGGACCTGGGTCTTTTCTTTCTAAGATCACCAACTTATTTTGAGGTGCTGCATTTTTTGCAAAAATAAGGAAAGCTAATAGCCATTTGAAAGGTGTTTTTAAAAGAAATGAATCGTGTACGTTTTATTCATTTGGGTAGTCAAAAATGAGAAACGGGGTTGCAGACGTTCCGCCAAGGAAACAAAAAAGCAGTTGTTGTTTTATTTCTGTAAGACACAACTATTCTCTTACAGCATTTTTTTTTTTAATGGGGTAAGTCTCTATTTACAACATAAGAAATTAAATTTTGTGAGACCTGCTGATTTCAACACTCACAATTCATTGAGACTATAGAGGCTCTTGATGGTGAATAGTTTTGCACATTATTTGCTGTCAGTTATTTACAAATATAGCTATTAGAGTATTAACGTCAAGCAGTGGCCTGGTAATATTCAGGGCAGGAGTGTCTTCTACCACCAACTGGGAGAACGCAGAAGGCGAACAGTAACTGCTAATGAAACTCGGGGACACGCGAGTTTGAAGAAGGAAGCTACGTTCCACGCGGCTCAAATCAACCGGTTCATGTTTCACATTCTCCACCGAGGGCCGGCAGGGATCAGCAGAACAGGTCTACAAGGAGGGAGGGGAGGGTTTGGGCGCTGACATAAAAAGGTCTCCATGCGGATTGTCTTTAAAATCCTCAACAGGGATTGGCTCTTGACAGGGCACTGTCCGCTGAGCATGTGTGCATGGCCCATAAATAAATTAATAAATCAATCTATCAAGAAATCAAACAATCAAACTAAACTCAATGTAAATATCAAGCCTGAAGCATGTTTTGACCCACTACCGATGCTTTATATTAGGAAAATGAGTGAACAAACAAAGGGTGAAGCAGACAGGGACAAACCGCCCCCATGACGCCGCTTTTCCTGTGCTGCCCGGCCGGAGCCTTCTCTGCAGTTACCCGGGGTGAGGCGCTGCCCCCCTACAAAAGGCAAAAGCGGCATTGTTCCTGTAGGCAGCTTCTCGCAGTGGTGAGGAGGAATGAAAACTAAGCAGCAATGCCCATCCCCCCGCAGTGCCAGTGAGGAAAGAAGACCGCGACCAGATGCGTGGCGTCCCTGAAGTGGGTGCCTTTCTGATGAACTAAAAGCTGCGCGGTATCCAAAATTATATAAATAAACAAAGTCTGTGCAATTCAAACCGCTACACAGGCTTCCTTTTTTTTTTTTAAAGTAATTTGTAAAACGTCTCGCAAACACACACATTAGAACTATACCTTTAGGGGTGATTAAGTGAACTCGACAGGCGGGGGTGGTTGCATCTGTCTGCAATACCTTTTCACCTGGTTCTCCATTCCCTTATTCTGTTAGCTGAAAAAGTAAAGCCAAACCTCCGAGCACTCATTCACTAGGAAGAACCTCGTTTTAAAATCGAAGTTGTTTAAAACAAGCGCGCGCCTCGCGCTGAAGGTAAAAAAAAAGAAGCAAGCGCAGCGCGCTCGCGCGACAACAGGGGGGGAGGGGGGGAGGTCTGCCGATTGCCTTGCGGGAGCCAGCGGCTATAATTGCTACCATATGGTGCCGCTCGCTCCCGCAAGGCAATCGCCACACGTGCACGCGTTGCCATTGAAGGCAATGGAACGCGTGCACGTTTTTGGGGAAAAAAGGGAACTGATGGCTAAAGGTCTCCTCCTATGCAGCGCATGCGCGCTGCGTAGGCGAGACCTAAAAAACAGAGACTTGCAGCATTGGATCTGCTCAGCTGCTGTGAAATACTGCATAACAAGATTTGTCACTCCAGAGACCTTCTGCGTCTACGAGGTAGATACGCACAGGACCAAAACCTCAGGTTTTGCAATGACACAAATACACTGGAAATAACAAGAGGAGGCAGTTAGCATCAGTACACTAACAGGCCTCTCTTTACAATGACCGTACATTGACTTCAGTGACATACACTTACAGGTGCCATCAGCAGCACGACATGAGAGCAGAATAACCTAAATCACAGATTGGAGTGTGTGCAATCCTAGGGATAAACTCAGAACACAGGTTTAGGTACAAGGTTCATACATATATCAAAGACTATGAATTTCCATCTCTTGGCATGACTGTTTATCAGGGAAGCACAGAGCTAAAGTCTTTAACCCCTTCTGTGCTCATGACGGAATGGTTCCGTCATGAGAACAAGTTCTAGTGTGCTCATGACGGAACCATTCCGTCATGAGCACATGCTCAGGAAATCCCTCTGCTGCAGACAGCAGAGGGATTTCCATTTTTTTTTTTGCCTGGGGAGGTGGGGAAGAGCTTCCCCAACCTCCCCAGGCCTAGTTTTGTATTTCATTGCAATGACGATCGCGCGCATGGCACGCTATCGTCATTGCAACGTAAACGAAACTGAAACTTAGTTTCAGTTTCGGTGCTTGTGGGGCTATCTCAGCCCCCGAGCACCGAAAAAGATGGGAGAGGTATCGTTGGAAAGGGAGAATCTCCCCTTTCCAATGGTACCCTTCCTAGTGGATCCCTGCTTGGGATCACTCCAGGAGGGTGATCCCCAAGCAGGGATCCACCCACTAGTGCCAGGGAGGGGGAACGGCCCCTTGGGCAAGGGCCTTTGCTCCCCCCATATTTGTTTGGCTGCAACAGACTTTCTGCCCCCCGTGGGGGGCAGTTGGGGGCAGTAACCCCCAATCTGCCCTCCCGGGGGGGCGGAAAGCCCACTAGAAACCAGGGATTATTTTTTTTTATTGACGTTGGGGTGGGGGCTGCCCAAAAAGGGCATGGCAATGCCCCCCCCCAGAGAAATGTAAGTCTTTCTGCCCCCCCCGGGGGGCGGAAAGCCTACTAGGAACCAGGTATTTGTTTTTTTTATTGACGTTGGGGTGGGGGCTGCCCAAAAAGGGCATGGCAATGCCCCCCTCAGAGAAATGTTATGTTATGTTATACTTAATTTGTAGAGTGCACGTACACCAGATTGGTTTCTTGGCGCTACTCTGATGGTGTTGGACTGAGATGTTACTCGTATGCCTGTCTAAATAACCATGTTTACAGGAGTTTATGAAAAATCATGAGGTCTGTATAGGATCTAATCTCTAGAGGTAGGGAGTTACAGTATCTGGGACCTAGTGTGGAGAACCTTGTTCCACCAAAGCGTTTCAGTTTAAAGGGAGGTATAGTCAGGAGATGCATATGGGCAGATCGCAGGTTGGTGGTCGGAGTGTACATGTTGATCAAGCTGTTGATGAATTTAGGATTTCTGCCGTTCAGAGATTTAAAGATGATGCATCCCACCTTGAAGGCGCATCTCTGGGTTATAGGGAGCCAGTGTAGCTTCTTTAGAAGAGGAGTGACATGTTGGCGCCTGTTTTCCTGAAGAATCAGTCTGGCCGCCTGGTTCTGTACTAGTTGAAGACGATGGGTAAGGTAAGCCGGGATGCCGAAGTATAGTGAATTGGCATAATCGATGTGGGATATCACCATAGCAAGTACTGCCTGTGTTTTTGCTTCCTGTGTAAGGAACCTGCTGATTTTCTTTATTTTTCTTAGTTGGAAATAGCATGTTGAGATTACGGATCCTATTTGAGTTTTCATAGTAAGATCATTATTAATTATGACTCCCAGGGTTTTGGCAGATATGGAAGGAGTGGGAGGCTGTCCCAGCTCTTTAGGCCAGAAGCGGCAATGACGGCAACCAATACCACCAATACCAGCAAACGCACAACCAGGAATCTCCACAAGGCTGATCCCGTGACACTTACCCATCCTGCCCACTCCCTCTCTACAGCCAACGGCACCAATGATCCCTTGGACACTGACCCCCCTCAAACCGCGGCACTCTCAACCCCCCCTGTCCCTCCGCCTCAGGCACAAACCACCCCCACTTCCAATCCTACTGCCAGTCCCCTGGACACGGACTTCCCCCTAAACATAGTACACTCACCTCCCTTGGTCCCAAAACCCACTACACCGCGACCTAACCTCTTAACTAAAAGCAACAACGACCCCTTACCTCACATCCAATCTATCCCTACTCCTAATCCTAATGCTACCTTAGGGACTCCCCTTCCTTTGCTTTCCTCCTCTAACTCTCCTCCCATTGCTCAGGACGCTACCTTTGGGCCACCCTCTCCTCTGAACTCCGCTAAACCTACTGCTTCCTCTTGCTCTACACCCAGGGACCAGGGTACTACCTGTGGACCACCCCTTAGACTTACTCAAGGGTGTACCCCTCAACCGCCGCTTATGATCCCTGACGCCATCCTTACCATTCACACTACTCCTTTGGAGACCACAACTGAGCTTAAGCAGGGGTCCATCTCCCCCTGTAAAAGCTGTATGGAGAAGGGGCATCCCCCTGCTCCCTATACTGGACGGCCACCTGATGTGGGCAGGCTTCGGCGGATTGAGGAACAATTGGCCGAACTGAAGCGGGACCTCCTTTCTGTAAATGACAACCTCCAGATCCTCCTACAATACTCAATAAAGAATGAAAAGTTTCTCACACCTTATCCGCCCGCGGGATCGGATCTGCCCCCGCACCCTGCAACTAATTTAAATGATGGAATGGAAAGGTCCTCTGTTACCTGCCCGAACTACCCTCGAGGGCCCGCTCCCCTCCTCCCTACCTCCACTCCAGACCCTGTAGTTTACAGACGCAGTGGTCTGAGGTTGACACGCTCGCACTCTCACTATCTTATGAGGACTACGCAATCTCGCCTAGCTCCATACCCACTATCTCCTCTGATCCTGATAGAGAACCAAGTATTAACTTGAGATCCTTGAATAAGGATAACTTACTTCAGGTAGTCACTTCGCACCTAGTGGAAGCAACTACAGATTCCCATATCAAATCGATGCTTCTCAACTGCAGATCAGCAGTGAAGCACGCAGCAGATATCTCCGAACTCATCTTATCACAAGATTTAGACCTCCTGATTCTTACGGAGACATGGCTCAATGACTCTTCCTCCCCAATACTTGACATTTTAATTCCTCCGGGCTATGACATTGTCAGATGTGATAGGGCTATTAAAGCTGGGGGGGGTATTGCCTGCATCCATCGGTCCAGCCTCGTTTTGAAGCAGACTCATAAGGACTCGATGTCCACATGTGAGCTATTTGTCGCAGAAATTTGGAACAAGGGCAAGACTGTCTGTGTGCTTCACTCGATCTACCATCCTCCTGGGGACAACAACTTACTCTTCGTAGAACAATTAATGGAATACATCTCTGCCAGCTCAGCCCTCGATACTAATCACATCTTCCTCGGTGACTTCAACCTTCACTGGAATGACTCTAATGATCCAGTAGTCTGTTCTCTTAAGTCTTTCCTCTCAGACCTCAACTATATACAGGCCTGCAACGGGCCTACCCACTGCATGGGCACTACCCTTGACCTCATCATAGCTAGAGAGCACATTATTCAGCTAGACGACATAGTACCATGTGATTGGTCGGATCATCTCCAAATCTCCTTTCGCATTCAGGAGAAGGTATTGCTTAGACAAGGGCAACCACTCAAAAACAAGCAATTGTCTCGTAACCTGAGAGATATCAACATCTCTAACCTCTCCATCTCGAGCAAGAATCTACTTGAACCTCCAACTAACATGAATAATCTGGAAGAGTTGACGGATCATTACTTCAACACTATGTCTAATATTCTCGACTCTGCAGCCCCGAAGCTACTTAAAAGGATTCCCTGCAAACAATCCAAACCTTGGTTCAATGGTACCCTTAATGACGAACGTCGCAAGCTGAGGCTCTCAGAGAGACGTTGGAGAAATGACCCCTCCACTTCTAGCCTCGAACAGTTAAGAAAGATGAGAAGCTCTTACAACAAACTCATTCAGATCATTTCAGAGATCAGCTTGACAGCGCGAAAAACCGTCCCAGGAAACTGTTTGATATCATCCTAATCCTATTCCAGCAATCAAAATCGCTGGACCCAGTGAGGAGGACTTCTCAGAGCACTTCGCTGAAAAGTCTAGAAGTATTGAGCGAGAACTGCAACGGGCCGCTGAGAATTTGTTACCGATGAGTTCCGAGGGTTTGCCTGGTTACACGGCAGTTACACAGCCAAAATCAATGCCTGTACACACCCAAAAACAATGCCTGCTGGAATACCTTCCGACCTCCAGACTTGGAGGAGCTGTCACTTTCCCTGGCTCCTCTGAAACCTTCCAACCATTTCAAGGACCCACTCCCCGCCAAGTTGCTCAAAGACCTCAACTTGGCAGTTCTGCCTCTCTGGTCCAGGATCATCCAACAATCTCTCTTACAAGGGAGGATTCCCGACTGCCTTAAAATGGGGCAAGTCACACCCATCCCCAAGAAGCCCAATGCAGACCTTACAGATCCCAGTAACTTCCGACCGATCACCAACATCATGTCCCTAGCGAAATTGCTCGAAAAATGTGTTCACACACAGCTTTGCGACCACATTGAGAAATTTCAGCTCCTAGACCACGGGTACTCATAGTACGGCCCGCGGGCCGCCAGTGGCCCGGCAAGCCTTCCTTGGCGGCCCGCAAACCTTGCAGACATCGTACCTGTTTTTAAAAAAAAAAATTAAAGTGTCAGCAAACGCCGCAGCGCGGACTCTGAGAGACTCTGCTCTATGGGGGCCGGGCGATTCTTTAAAAGACCATTCACTTGTTAATGAGGCTTTGTTGTATTTTACCTCTAATTAGCGCCCCTGCATCTCCACTCTGAGATGCAGGGGCGCTAAGAAGAGGTAAAATACAACAAAGCCTCATTAACAACTGAATGGTCTTTTAAAGACCTGTGAAGTACTCGGGTGCGGCTGTGTGTGTTCCCGGGAAGCTGTCTCAGCCCCGGCTGACACACACGCGGGGTGAGGTGAGAGAGGGTGACAGAGACAGAGGGTGACAGAGACAGAGGGTGACAGAGACAGAGGGAGACAGAGACAGAGAGAGGGAGACAGAGAGAGAGGGAGAGAGAGACAGAGGGAGACAGACGGAGAGAGAGGGAGACAGACGGAGAGAGAGGGAGACGGAGAGAGAGAGACAGAGAGAGAGGGAGACAGAGAGAGAGGGAGACAGAGAGGGAGACAGACAGAGGGAGGGAGAGGGAGGGAGACAGAGAGGGAGACAGACAGGGAGAGGGAGGGAGACAGAGGGAGACAGACAGAGGGAGAGGGCGGGAGACAGAGAGGGAGACAGACAGAGGGAGAGGGAGGGAGACCGAGGGAGACAGACAGAGGGAGACTGACAGAGGGAGACAGAGAGAGAGGGAGACAGAGAGAGAGGGAGACAGAGAGAGGGAGACAGAGAGAGAGGGAGACGGAGAGAGAGGGAGACGGAGAGAGAGGGAGACAGAGAGGGAGTGAGACAGGGAGGGAGACAGAGAGGGAGAGGGAGGGAGAGGGAGGGAGACAGAGAGGGAGACAGACAGGGAGGGAGACAGACAGGGAGAGGGAGGGAGACAGAGAGAGGGAGACAGAGAGAGGGAGACAGAGAGAGAGGGAGACAGAGAGAAAGGGAGACAGAGAGGGAGACAGAGGGAGAGGGAGGGAGACAGAGAGGGAGACAGACAGGGAGAGGGAGACAGACAGGGAGGGAGGCAGACAGACAGAGGGAGGGAGACAGACAGGGAGGGAGACAGACAGAGGGAGGGAGACAGACAGGGAGGGAGACAGACAGAGGGAGGGAGACAGAGGGAGAGGGAGGGTGACAGAGAGGGAGACAGACAGAGGGAGAGGGAGGGAGACAGAGGGAGACAGACAGAGGGAGACAGAGAGAGGGAGACAGAGAGAGGGAGACAGAGAGAGGGAGACAGAGAGAGGGAGACAGAGGGAGGGAGACAGAGGGAGACAGACAGAGCGAGATAGAGGGAGACAGACAGAGGGAGACAGAGAGAGGGAGATAGACAGAGAGAGGGAGACAGAGAGAGGGAGACAGAGGGAGGGAGACAGATAGAGGGAGACAGAGAGAGGGAGACAGAGGGAGGGAGACAGATAGAGGGAGACAGAGGGAGGGAGACAGATAGAGGGAGATAGAGGGAGACAGAGGAAGACAGACAGAGGGAGACAGACAGAGGGAGACAGACAGAGGGAGACAGAGAGAGGGAGACAGAGGGAGACAGATAGAAGGAGACAAATAGAGGGAGACAGAGGGAGACAGATAGAGGGAGACAGAGGGAGGGAGACAGATAGAGGGAGACAGAGGGAGACAGACAGAGGGAGGGAGGGAGACAGAGGGAGGGAGACAGAGGGAGGGAGTCGGGGGAGACAGAGGGAGGCAGAGGGAGGGAGTCGGGGGAGACAGAGGGAGGGAGAGGGAGACAGACAGAGGGAGACAGAGACAGACAGACAGACAGAGACAGACAGACAGAGGGAGGGAGACAGACAGACGGAGGGAGACAGACAGACAGAGGGAGGGAGACAGACAGAGGGAGGGAGGGAGACAGGCAGAGGGAGGGAGGGAGACAGAGGGAGGGAGACAAAGGGAGGGAGACAAAGGGAGGGAGACAAAGGGAGAGTGACAGAGAGGGAGGGAGGGAGACAGAGAGAGAGAGGGAGGGAGGGAGAGACAGAGAGGGAGAGAGAGACAGAGACAAACAGAGTGAGTGAGACAGAGGGAGAGAGGGAGGGAGGGAGAGAGAGAGGGAGAGAGAGGGAGAGAGATGGAGAGAGAGAGAGAGAGAGAGGGAGACGGAGAGAGAGAGAGAGGGAGGGAGAGATAGAGAGAGGGAGGGAGACAGAGCGAGAGAGAGATAGAGAGAGAGAGAGATGTGTGTATGCCGGGTCTGGTGGCTCAGTGGACGAAGGCGTCCGCTGCAGGGGCCTGTGTTCAACCTCATGGTCATAGTTTTTTTTTGTTGCTCTAGCCCCGCCCCCTCCCCCACTGACCCCGCCCCCACCGGTGTGGCCCTCTGCCACAAACCACACTGTAAATTTGGCCCCCGAGAGAAAGTTTGTGAGTACCCATGTCCTAGACCAACATCAATCAGGCTTTAGATCAGGTCATAGCACAGAAACAGCGCTAACTCACATTGTTGATGACGCATTGAGAGCTCTGGACCAAGATACACCTTGTCTTCTAATCCTTCTGGACTTGTCCTCTGCTTTTGACACTATCAAACATGATAATCTGATTAACCTTCTTCAATACAGGATGGGGCTATCGGGCCCTGTCCTAAATTGGTTTTCCTGTTTCCTGCATAATCGAACACAAAGAATCAAAGTCAACCAATCTTTGGCGGCCAGCACTTCAGTCTCTATTGGGGTGCCTCAAGGTTCTGCACTTTCGCCCACGCTCTTCAACCTATGCATGGAACCTCTAACTGCCATTCTAAATGACTCAAACATTCAGTACCACATGTACGCGGATGACACTCAACTATATTTGAAGATCTCCTCTCCAGATGACATTAAAACTCTTAACGGAGCGCTTCAAAAAACTCAACAATGGCTAACACATAACCACCTATTGCTTAACTCTCTCAAAACTGAACTTCTCCTGATTTCCCCACGCAACCACGAGGCCCCCACGCAAAACTGGATCAAAAAAATCTCAGCACTCAACTGCACCCCGCATTTGGTGGACTCCGCCTGCTCTTTAGGGGTCACCCTAGACAAATTTCTAAACATGCAAGGTCACATCAGTGCAACCATTAAGAGTGCCAATCATCAGCTCAACACTCTTAGGAAAATCAAACCGTTCCTACCTCCAGAAGACATGCAATCAGCAGTCCAATCCTTATTCATATCACAAGTTGAATATGGCTTGGTGACCCTAGCTGGTCTTCCTAAATCTAGGTTAGCACCGCTAAGAGCTACTCTGAACGCCTCTGCCAGACTAATCACAGGCTCAAGAAAACATGATCACATCACACCTGACCTAATCCAGCTTAACTGGCTCCCCATTGAAGCTAGGATCCGCTTCAAGATAGCCTGCCTGACACATAAAGCTTTACATTTCAATAGCCCTGTTTACCTGGCAAAAAAACTTGAGCTCTCCGGATCCAGAAGAAACCTAAGAAGCTCCAATACCCTTCTACTGAAACCACCAAAATTCAATAAAAAAAGAACTTACAATCGTACCTTCTCAGGACTGGCTCCAAGAATTTGGAATGCCCGTCCAACAGAGATCAGAGCCAATCCCTCGACTAACTCATTCAAAAAACAGGTCAAATGGCTACTATTGGAAGAACTGCATCAACAATAGCCTCCATGTCATTTGCTAGTCAATTACCTGCATTCTTGACAAGCATTTTTACTTTGTTGTGTTGAAATTTATGCTTGACAATGTACTTTCACTTTATGTTTGTAACACGTGCTTGACAATCATTCTCACGTGGGGTTTAAAACGTATCTCAGCTGTCTTAATAGTAAGGTGATGATGAAACTGCTCGGCCTCATCTGGGTGGGCTGTTTATTGTTTGTTCATTTTCTACCTACTCTTCCCCTAGCGTCCTCATTTATTTTATGCCTCAGGTTCCTCTCATGTTGCCTTATGGGGATGCTTGGGTGTGTTATTGTATGCTTAACAATTTACTTTCACTTTATGTTTGAAACTTATGCTTGACAATCATTTCTACTGGGGGTTTAAACTTACTTCGTTTGTCTTTGAAGTCAGTCTATGATGACACTGCTTGGCCTCATATTTGCTTTTTGTAAGTGTATTTATATTGTCTCTGTACGTATACGTCAGCTTTCCTCTTTGTACAGCACTCTGATACCCGGTTGGGTCTTGTTCGCGCTTTATAAAACTTTTCAAATAAAATAAAATAAAGCGGGAGCTCCAGGGGTTTAAGGAGCCTCCCGTAAGAATCACTTCCGTCTTGTCTGGATTTAACTTCAGATGGTTGCTGTTCATCCAGTCACGGATGAACAACATCGTAGTCTGGAGTTCATGAACAGTGGTAGGGGAGTTATTGATGGGGAGTTGAAAGTTTGAACTTTCCTTTCTTTCAGGGCATGGATCAGAGGGAGAAGGTATACATTGAAAAGATGAGGGGAAAGTGAGGATCCCTGGGGAACACCACATGTAGTTCTCATCTTGGGGGTTGTGAATTGGCCTAGGCGGACCGCCTGAAATCGGTTTGTTAAGAAGGAGCCAATCCATTCGAGGGCTGTTCCTTGGATTCCCGCATCCTTGACACGGTCGACCAGAATGTTATGGTCGACCGTGTCAAAAGCAGCGGAAAGGTCCAGCAGCACCAGGGCTTGCAGGTAGCCTCTGTCTGCCTTCTCTCGCAGGGTATCCAATACTGACAGTATAACTGACTCTGTAGAGTGAGCTGGGCGGAAACCTGCTTGATGTGCGTCCAGATAATCAGACTGCTCCAGAAAGGCAGATAGGCTCTTGGCTACATGGGCTTCTAGTAGTTTGGCCAAGTAAGGAAGCAGTGATATAGGTCGGTAGTTGGTTAGGATTTTAGGGTCTGCTCCTGGCTTCTTTAGGAGGGGGATAACAGACGCCTCCTTAAAGGTGTCAGGTACATAACCCTGGGACAATGACTCGTTTAAAAGGGTCATGGCTGGACTCGGGCAGGCAGTAAAGGCTTCCCTTAGGTTCCAAGGGGGGCAGCAGTCCCTAGGAGAACCAGATTTTACTTTTGTCAGTAGGTCTATGAATATTTCTTGACTTATCGCTGGAATCTGTTCTAACCTGTATGAGTTTTTGGGTTTTGTTGGGCATGCAGGACTCGAGCATATGGGGATACTTGCTTTAATGGCTTTAATTTTGTCAATGAAGAAGTTGTTCAAGGAGTCGCATAAGGATTGCGACGGTGTTGATTTTAGTGTCACTCTGTCGGGGTTGGATAGTTCGTTAATTATTGAGAAGATTTCTTTTGATCGATTTGTGGAGGTGATGATTTTTTATGAGAAATATTCGGCTTTTGTATCCAGTATAGTTTTTTTGTAAGTTCTAAGTGCTGCTAGATAGGTGCTTTTGTCATCAGGCAAGTATTTACTTCTCAACTTCCTTTCCGCTTGACGCAGAGCAAGTTTTAATTTCTTTAACTCATAGGAGAACCATCTCTGGGCTTCATGGCGACGTGCTCGATGTACTTTTCTAAGTGGGGCGTGTTTATTGCTGGCTGTCAGGAGCCAGTCTGATAGGTTTTTCTCATTGATGGAGGATTGGGTAATGGGAATTGTGTTAGTCAATGTCTCTAAGAATTGACATTTGTCAATAGTGTTCCAGCTCCTAAATGATCCAGGATCAAGTGATAATGTTTTAGGTCTGGTGAGATTGTTTATGGAGAATTTGATGAGATGGTGATCAGACCATATACAGGGAGTGACAGCTGGATTGGTCATAACCAGGTTGGTTGACCATGCCTGGTCTAGTGTGTGCCCTTTAATGAGTGTGGCGGTGGTGATATGCTGACTGTCAGAAATGTCAGTCTTTCTGCCCCCCGGGGGGGCGGAAAGCCCACTAGAAACCAGGGATTATTATTTTTTATTGCCGTTAGGGTGCGGGCTGCCCAAAAAGGGCATGGCAATGCCCCCCCCATAGAAAAGTAAGTCTTTCTGCCCCCCCCTGGGGGGAAGATGGGGGCAGCAGCCCCCAATCTGCCCCCCCGGGGGGCAGAAAGCCCACTAGGAACCAGGGATTTTTAATTTTTTTTATTGCCGTTGGGGTGGGGGTGCCCAAAAAGGGCATGGCAATGCCCCCCCCCCAGAGAAATGTCAGTCTTTCTGCCCCCCGGGGGGGCGGAAAGCCCACTAGAAACCAGGGATTCTTTTTTTTTATTGATGCTGGGGTGGGGACTGCCCAAAAAGGTCATGGCAATGCCCCCCCCCAGAGAAATGTAAGTCTTTCTGCCCCCCCGGTGGGGCAGAAAGCCCACTAGGAACCAGGGATTCTTTTTTTATTGACGTTGGGGTGGGGGCTGCCCAAAAAGGGCATGGCAATGCCCCCCCCAGAGAAATGTCAGTCTTTCTGCCCCCCCTGGGGGGCATATGAGGGCAGTAGCCCCCAATCTGCCCCCCCGGGGGGGCGGAAAGCCCACTAGGAACCAGGGATTTTTTTTTTATTGACGTTGGGGTGGGGGCTGCCCAAAAAGGGCATGGTAATGCCCCCCCCAGAGAAATGTCAGTCTTTCTGCCCCCCCTGGGGGGCATATGAGGGCAGTAGCCCCCAATCTGTCCCCCCCGGGGGGGCGGAAAGCCCACTAGAAACCAGGGATTTTTTTTTATTGATGTTGGGGTGGGGGCTGCCCAAAAAGGGCATGGCAATGCCCCCACCCCCCCAAAAAAAATGCAACAGTCTTTCTGCTCCCCCCAGGGGCAGATGGGGGCAATAGCTCCTGATCTGCCCCCGGGGGGGCAGAAAGCCCACTAGGCACCAGGGATTATTTTTATATAATGAAGGGGTGGGGGATGCCCAGAATGGGCATGATAATGCCCCCACCCCAAAAACAATTACCACAGTCTTTCTGCCCCTCCCCGGAGGCATATTGGGGCAATAGCCCCTTATCTGCCACCCGGGGGGGGGCGGTAGAAAGCCCTCTAGGCCTCAGGATTTTTTTATTTTTTTATTCAGGGTTGAGGTCAGCCCAGAATGGGCAATTTTTTGGGGAATTGTGGGCATTGGCATAATGCCCACACCTCCCCAAAAAAATGCCACAGTCTTTCTGCCCCCCCGATGGGTGGATGGGGGCAGTGGCCCCTGATCTGCCCCCTTGGGGGGCAGAAAGCCCACTAGGCGCCAGCGATTACGCTGGCTTTTTTTATGCGTGGGGGTGGGGGCTGCCCAGAATGGGCATACCAATTCCTCCACCCCACAAAAACATAGCCACAGTCTTTCTGCCCCCCTTGGGGGCATATCAGGGCAACCCCTCCCCCCCTATTCCCCCCCAGGGCGGCAGAAAGCCCACTAGGCACAGACTTGTTTTTAGCAATGTGCCTACCTGTGGATTTTGGGCCCTAGCGCAGCCGGCACATAGGGAAACCTAGCAAACCTGTATATTTTTTAAACTAGACACCAAGG
Organism: Calotriton arnoldi; assembly: GCA_963921515.1. Classification (NCBI taxonomy): domain Eukaryota; kingdom Metazoa; phylum Chordata; class Amphibia; order Caudata; family Salamandridae; genus Calotriton; species Calotriton arnoldi. Next base: position 748,980 of record CAWUFW010006247.1, on the reverse strand, counting down.
GGAATCCAGGATAGGGTGACTTGTGTGCCTCTCACCAGGTTCTGTTCCCAGAATCCCTTGCAAACCTCAAACTTAGTTAAAAAAACACACATTTTCCTCACATTTCTGTGATGGAAAGTTCTGGAATCTGCGTGGATCCACAAAATTCCACCCACCCGCATTCCCCAAAGTCTTCCGAGAAAAATGGTACCTCACTTGTGTGGGTAGGCCTATTCCCCGCGACAGGAAACGGCCCAAAATGCAACGTGGACACGACACATTTTCACAGTGAAAACGGACCCTTTTTTTGCAAAGTGCCTAGCTGTAGATTTTTAACCCTAGCTCTGCCGGCACCTAGGTAAACCTAGCAAACCTATACATTTTTGAAAACTAGACACGCAGGGGAATCCAGGATGGGGTGACTTGTCTGGCTCTCACCAGGTTCTGTTACCCAGAATCCATTGCAAACCTCAGAATTTGTCAAAAAAACACATTTTCGTCACATTTCTGTGGTGGACAGTTCTGGAATCTGTGTGGATCCACAAAATTCCACCCAGCCCGCATTCCCCAAAGTCTTCCGAGAAAAATGGTACCTCACTTGTGTGGGTGGGTCAAGTACCCGTGGCAGGCAAGGGCCCAAAACCTATTGAGGTGACTTCAAAATTGCCTATCACAAAACAACCTGGTTTTGCAAGGGGGGGTCCCATGAGTTTTTGGCCCCGGGCTCGGCGGCTACCTAGGGAAACCTACCAAACTCACACATTTATCAAAACTAGACACACGGGGGAGTCCAGCAAGGTATGGCTTGCATGGGTCCCCCAACATTTCCCTACCCAGAATCCCCTGCAAACCTCAAATTTTGTTGAAAAAATCTATTTTTTCTCACATTTCTGTGTGGGAAAGTTGTAGGCTCACCGGGCTGACACAAATTTCCTACTACCCAACGTTCCCCCAGGTCTCCCGATAAAAATAGTACCTCACTGGTGTGGGTAGGCATAGTGGCTGCAACAGGAAATGGCCCAAATCGTACTGTGGAGACTTCAAAATTACCTATAACAAAACTACCTGGTTTTGGGGGGGGCACCTGGGGTTTTGGCCCCGGGCTTGCTGCCATCTAGGGAAACCTACCAAACCCACACATTTCTGAAAACTAGACACCCTGGGGAGTCCAATGAGGTATGGCTTGCGTGGATCCCCCAATGTTTCCCTACCCAGAATCCCCTGCAAACCTCAAATTTAGCTGAAAAACCCACATTTTCCACATATTTGTGTGTGGAATCACCGTGGCGGCACAAATGTCCTACCCCACAGCATTCTCCTTAGTGTCCCGAGTAAAATGGTACCTCACTTGTGTGGGTGTCCAATGCAGAATTGGCTAAAAACGTATTTTTAAAAAATGTAGCGCTTAGAATTCCCGGTGCTATACCCTTATTCCCTATGTTTTGGGCTCTTCCCAGTCACAGGCCCTTGCCCCACCCACACAAGTGAGGTATCATTTTACTTGGGAGACTGAGGGGAACGCTGTGGGGTAGGACATTGTGCCGGCACAGTGATTCCACTCAAAAAAATGTGGAAAATTTGTTTTTTTCAGCTAAATTTGAGGTTTGCAGGGCATTCTGGGTAGGAAAACGTTGGGGGACCTATGCAAGCCATACCTCGCTGGACTCCCCCGGGTGTCTAGTTTTCAGAAATGTGTGGGTTTGGTAGTTTTCCACGATGGCTGCCGAGCCCGTGGCCAAAAACCCAGGTGACCACCCTTGCAAAACCAGGTTGTTTTGTGATAGGTCATTTTGATGTCTCCTCAATACGTTTTGGGCCCTTGCCTGTCGTGGGTACTTGACCCACCCACGCGAGTGAGGTATCATTTTTATCGGGAGACCTGGGGGAACGCTGGGTGGTAGGACATTTTTGGATCCACGTTGATTCCAGAACTTTCCCACACCGAAATTTGAGAAAAAAGTGATTTCTTCAGCTAAATTTGAGGTTTGCAGGGCATTCCGGGTCGGAAAACTTTGGGGTACCCACGCAAGCCAACCTCGCTGGACTCCCCCGGGTGTCTAGTTTTCAGAAATGTGTGGGTTTGGTAGGTTTCCCAAGAAGGCCGCCGAGCCCGGGGCCAAAAACCCAGTTGATCCCCCTTGCAAAACCAGGTTGTTTTGTGATAGGTCATTTTGATGTCTCCTCAATACGTTTTGGGCCCTTGCCTGTCGTGGGTACTTGACCCACCCACGCGAGTGAGGTACCATTTTCATCGGGAGACCTGGGGGAATGCTGGGTGGTAGGAAATTTGTGGATCCACGTAGATTCCAGAACTTTCCCACACAGAAATTTGAGAAAAAAGTGAATTTTTCATCAAAATTTGAGGTTTGCAGGGGATTCTGGGTAGAGAAACGTTGATGGATCCACGCAAGCCATACCTTCCTGGACTCCCCCGGGTCTCTAGTTTTCAGAAATGTGTGGGTTTGGTAGGTTTCACTAGATGGCCGCCAAGCCCGGGACCAAAAACTCATGTGACCCCCCCTTGCAAAACCAGGTCATTTTCGGATACATAGGGGGCATCTGAGTTTTTGGTCCCAAGTCGGCAGCCATCTAGGGAAACCTACCAAACCCACACATTTCTGAAAACTAGAGACCCAGGGGAGTCCAGAGAGGTATGGCTTGCGTGGGTCCCTCAACGTTTTCCTACCCAGAATCCCCTGCAAACCTCAAATTTTGATAAACAAATCACTTTTTTCTCACATTTCTGTGTGGGAAAGTTCTGGAATCCACGTGGATCCACAAATTTCCTACCACCCAGCATTCCCCCAGGTCTCTCGATAAAAATGATACCTCACTCGCGTGGGTGGGTCAAGTACCCACGACAGGCAAGGGCCCAAAACCTATTGAGGCAACTTCAAAATGACCTATCACAAAACAACCTGGTTTTGCAAGGGAAGTCACCTGGGTTTTTGGCCCCAGGCTCTGTGGCCATCTTGGAAAACTACCAAACCCACACATTTCTAAAAACTAGACACCCGGGGGAGTCCAGCGAGGTATGGCTTGTGTGGGTCCCCCAACGTTTTCCTACCCAGAATGCACTGCAAACCTCAAATTTAGCTGAAAAAATCCTTTTTTCTCACATTTCTGTGTGGGAAAGTTCTGGAATCCACGTGGATCCACAAATTTCCTACCACCCAGCGTTCCCCTAGGTCTCCCGTTAAAAATGATACCTCACTTGTGTGGGTGGGGCAAGGGCCTGTGACTGGGAAGAGCCCAAAACATAGGGAATAAGGATATAGCACCGAGAATTCTAAGCGCTACATTTTTTTAAAAATACGTTTTTAGCCAATTCTGCATTGGACACCCACACAAGTGAGGTATCATTTTACTCGGGACACTAAGGAGAACGCTGTGGGGTAGGACATTTGTGCCGCCACGGTGATTCCACACAAAATTATGTGGAAAATGTTTTTTTTTCCAGCTAAATTTGAGGTTTGCAGGGGATTCTGGGTAGGGAAACGTTAGGGGATCCACGCAAGCCATACCTCATTGGACTCCCCAGGGTGTCTAGTTTTCAGAAATGTGTGGGTTTGGTAGGTTTTCCTAGATGGCAGCGAGCCCGGGGCCAAAACCACAGGTGACCCCCCCCCCAAAACCAGGTAGTTTTGTTATAGGTAATTTTGAAGCCTCCACAGTACGATTTGGGCCATTTCCTGTTGCAGCACCTATGCCTACCCACACAAGTGAGGTACCATTTTTATCGGGAGACCTGGGGGAACGCTGGGTGGGAGGAAATTTGTGGATCCACGCAGATTCCAGAACTTTCCCACACAGAAATTTGAGAAAAAAGTGATTTTTTTCAGCAAAATTTGAGGTTTGCAGGGGATTCTGGGTAGGAGAATGTTGGGGGACCCACGCAAGCCATACCTCGCTGGACTCCCCCGGGTGTCTAGTTTTCAGAAATGTGTGGGTTTCCCAAGATGGCCGCCGAGCCCCGGGCCAAAAACTCATGGGACCCCCCTTGCAAAACCAGGTTGGTTTGTGATAGGTAATTTTGATGTCGCCTCAATAGGTTTTGGGCCCTTGCCTGTCGCGGGTACTTGACCCACCCACGCAAGTAAGGTACCATTTTTCTCGAAACACTTTGGGGAACGCGGGGTGGGTGGAATTTTGTGGATCCACGCAGATTCCAGAACTTTCCACCACAGAAATGTGAGGAAAATGTGTTTTTTTGACAATTGTTTAGGTTTGCAAGAGATTCTGGGTAACAGAAACTGATGAGAGCCAGTCAAGTCACCCCATCCTGGATTCCCCTGGGTGTCTAGTTTTCAAAAATGTATAGGTTTGCTAGGTTTCCCTAGGTGCCGGCAGAGCTAGGGTTCAAAAACTACAGCTAGGCACTTTGCAAAAAAAGGGTCATTTTTCACTGTGAAAATGTGGTGTGTCCACGTTGCGCTTTGCGCTGCTTCCTGTCGCGAGCACTAGGCCTACCCACACAAGTGAGGTACCATTTTTCTCGTAAGACTTTGGGGAACGCGGGGTGCGTGGATATTTGTGGATCCACGCAGATTCCAGAACTTTCCACCACAGAAATGTGAGGAACATGTGTTTTTTTTTACCATTTTTTAGGTTTGCAAGGGATTCTGGGTAACAGAACCTGGTGAGAGCCAGTCAAGTCACCCCATACTGGATTCCCCTGGGTGTCTAGTTTTAAAAAATGTATAGGTTTGCTAGGTTTCCCTAGGTGCCGGCAGAGCTAGGGTTCAAAAACTACAGCTAGGCACTTTGCAAAAAAAGGATCATTTTTCACTGTGAAAATGTGGTGTGTCCATATTGCGTTTTGGGCCGTTTCCTGTCGCGGGCACTAGGCCTACCCATACAAGTGAGGTACCATTTTTCTCGGAAGACTTTGGGGAACGCGGGGTGTGTGGAATTTTGTGGATCCACGCAGATTCCAGAACTTTCCACCACAGAAATGTGAGGAAAATGTGTTTTTTTACAATTTTTAGGTTTGCAAGGGATTCTGGGTAACAGAACCTGGTGAGAGCCAGTCAAGTCACCCCATCCTGGATTCCCCTGGGTGTCTAGTTTTCAAAAATGTATAGGTTTGCTAGGTTTCCCTAGGTGCCGGCAGAGCTAGGGTTCAAAAACTACAGCTAGGCACTTTGCAAAAAAAGGGTCATTTTTCACTGTGAAAATGTAGTGTGTCCACGTTGCGTTTTGTGCCGTTTCCTGTCGCGGGCAATAGGCCTACCCACACAAGTGAGGTACCATTTTTCTCGGAAGACTGTGGGAAACGCGGGGTGGGTGGAATTTTGTGGATCCACGCAGATTCCAGAACTTTCCACCACAGAAATGTGAGGAAAATGTGTTTTGTTTGACAATTTTTTAGGTTTGCAAGGGATTCTGGGTAACAGAACCTGGTGAAAGCCAGTCAAGTCACCCCATCCTGGATTCCCCTGGGTGTCTAGTGTTAAAAAATGTATAGGTTTGCTAGGTTTCCCTAGGTGCCGGCAGAGCTAGGGTTCAAAAACTACAGCTAGGCACTCTGCAAAAAAAGGGTCATTTTTCACTGTGAAAATGTGGTGTGTCCACGTTGCGTTTTGCGCCGTTTCCTGTCGCGGGCACTAGGCCTACCCACACAAGTGAGGTACCATTTTTCTCGGAAGACTTTGGGGAACGCGGGGTGGGTGGAATTTTGAGGATCCACGCAGATTCCAGAACTTTCCACCACAGAAATGTGAGGAAAATGTGGGGTTTTTTTGACACTTTTTTAGGTTTGCAAGGGATTCTGGGTAACAGAACCTGGTGAGAGCCAGTCCAGTCACCCCATCCTGGATTCCCCTGGGTGTCTAGTTTTCAAAAATGTATAGGTTTGCTAGGTTTCCTTAGGTGCCGGCAGAGCTAGGGTTCAAAAACTACAGCTAGGCACTTTGCAAAAAAAGGGTCATTTTTCACTCTGAAAATGTGGTGAGTCCACGTTGCGTTTTGGGCCGTTTCCTGTTGCGGGCACTAGGCCTACCCACACAAGTGAGGTACCATTTTTCTCAGAAGACTTTGAGGAATGCGGGGTGGGTGGAATTTTGTGGATCCACGCAGATTCCAGAACTTTCCACCACAGAAATGTGAGGAAAATGTGTTTTTTTTGACAATTTGTTAGGTTTGCAAGGGATTCTGGGTAACAGAACCTGGTGAGAGCCACTCAAGTCACCCCATCCTGGATTCCCCTGGGTGTCTAGTTTTCAAAAATGTATAGGTTAGCTAGGTTTCCCTAGGTGCCGGCAGAGTTAGGGTTCAAAAACTACAGCTAGGCAGTTTGCAAAAAAAGGGTCATTTTTCATTGTGAAAATGTGGTGTGTCCACGTTGCGTTTTGAGCTGTCTCCTGTCGTGGGCACTAGGCCTACCCACACAAGTGAGGTACCATATTTATCGGGAGACTTAGGGTAACACAGAATTGTGGAGCAACTGTTATTACCTATTGACTTTCGATGCATTTCTGCCTTCCAAATGAAAGACAATGTGTAAAAAAGAAGTCATTTTGAAAAATGACCTATAATTCTCATGCTAGTATGGGTACTCCCAATTTCGGAAATGTGCAAATATCTACTGTTTCTAAACTCTATATTTTGTTCCCATTTCAGAAATACATAGGTGTCTTTCATACCGATTTTTCCATGTATACATTTTCCCAGAATAATTGCTATATACCCGGTACATAATAAAAAACCATTGCAAGACGCTGCTCAGTTATTGGCTCTGGGTTCGTCGGGTTCTTGGTGAACCTACAAGTCCTATATATCCCCACAACCAGAAAGGTTCAGCGGATGTAACAGTATATTGCTTTCAAACAGCTGTCATAATTAGAAGAAGTTACAGGTGAAAACGTTGACACAAATGGCTGTTTTTTCAACTAATTTTCAATTTTTCCTATATTCAACGGTTAGTTTCTATAAAGAAACCTTGAAGGATCTACACAAATGACCCCTTGCTGAATTTAGAATTGTGTCTACTTTTCTAAAATGTATAGCTTTCCAGGATCCATTATTGCTTTCATACCCATTTATACCATTAACTGGAAAGAGGTTGAAAGCACAAAAATAGCACAAATAGGCTATGTCCCAGAAAAATGCCAAAACTGTGTAAACATTTTTGGTTTTCTGACAAAAGTCTGCTTTTCCCTGAAAGCTGGGAAGATGGTGATTTCAGCACCACAACCCCTTTTTGATACCATTTGCAGGGAAAGAACCAGACGCTTTCATCTGTAGCCCTTTTTTCCCATTTTTCAAAAAAAAAAATTACCTGTATTTTGGCTAATTTCTGGGTCCCCTCCAGGGAATCCACAAACCCTGGGTTTCTTTAGAATCCCCATGATGTTGGAAAAAAATGACGCAAATTTGGCGTGGATACCTTATGTGGTCAAAAAGTTACAGGGGCCTAAGCGCGAACTACCCCAAATAGCCCAAAAAAGGCTTAGCACAAGGGGGGAAAAGGCCTAGCAGCAAAGTGGTTAACACTTGTGCAGTCACAGTTCTAGTGCCAAGGTTGCAGGAAGGATCCCAAGTATAAACAAACAAGAAGTGCTGGAGTAAATCACAGAAAGGGCATGGAGGAAAAGTCCATAGTCTTTGAAGATGCTGAAACTCAGCCCTGCTTTCTACTATAGGAAGATTGGTGTGCACTTACCTGATATCAAATACTTAGCCTAGTTCTTGCACTTGACTGGAGTTCGAAGAAGATCTCAAGGTTTTGACTCAGGGAATTGTGGGTTTCCAGAGTTGCTGTGCAGGAGGGAGAGAAGAGGAAGACGTCAAGGGACCTGGAGCCATGGGAACCACCTGTTCACTTGGACTTGAAGGAGACTGGAGCGATTCTCGGCTCCGGCTGGATTCTTCAGGTGAATGGAAAGGGTGAAGCTTTTTCCGCAAGGAGCGAGGCCAAGCCACGACTCGTGGTTGGGTGGGGTTTATATAACCTCTCGAAGGCTCAACAGATGCAGGTAGATCACGTGTGGCACATGGGGCGCATGGTCATCTGGAAGGTTCTCGAACCTTTAAGAAAACACGTGTTAGCACACTGGCTTGGACCTTACAGAATGGGCAGGTGCAACGTGATGATCAGGACCAAATAGCAGGGAACAAATGTATCATTTTCGCTCGAACAAGCATAATGGAAAACAACATCCAGGCCCCAGTAACAGTGGAAACAAGCCTTGCCATTGCTTATGGGATTCTGGGGGGAAGCTTGAAGGGATTCAATGGAGAACCACACCAAGTTCCTAGGACCAGCTGGTGCAGATAATCTATTGGTTCGTGAGTTCCGGGGGCGCTTTCAGGGATTAAAGCGCAATGGAATTTTGGGTCTTAGGGAACATCAGTCATGGTATCATAGCGTGCCATAAAGCGACACAGGGGAAAAGCAACATGAACCTTGCATGCTAGTCCCACTACACAGAAGGCTCATGAGGGGGTTGTGACATACAACATGGCTAAAACATTTTGGCAAAGCCAATAGCTCTTGCATAAGTGAGGCCTATTGGCTTTGCCAATGCTTGTTTTGGTTTAGCTTGTAGAGCTGCGACATGCCACTGGCATACTTCGAGCAGCTAGGATTTCCAAGCATTAATAGCCAAGATTTGTGATACGCACTACTTTCAACATGTGAATTGGAAGGCGACACTATGATGTCCGCTTACGTTGTCACTAGCAAGGTGGTGTCCACATGGTCTTGGTAGCAGCACATAAGGCCCTATTGCTGGGAATAGAGTAGCTAAATGACTTTTTGCTTACATCGCTGAATAGCTTTGCTAAGACACTGTGTGTTTCAGGTTTTTTTTTCTAGACATGTTTGAAGTGTGCTTGTGGTGATGATGTCTGCAACTCATGGTCAATTACATGTGTTTTGCCAGTATGGCTCTTCTTCTTGTCTGCCCTCATTTAAAGTTGGACGAAAAATTTCTCTGAAAAATAATTCAGCTGGCAAATTTTGCCATTTTTATTTTCTGCATGTGGAGTGAGATATTGTTTGAAAACCTAGCATTAATGTGCTCAAAAACGCGAATTTCGTCTCTGGGCTGCTCATGCCTCAAGACTGCGAAACACTGCACAAGGAAGCAAACTGCTCACAGTGATTGTGGTTGGCTGTCAACAGCCGATCAAATTGTTCCGAAAAAAAGACACCAATTATTAGAATGGTGGTCAATGGCCTTCTGATGAATTGCAGATTGTTAATCTTGCAGCAAAGCATGGACCATTGCAAAATACCGCCTGCTTTTTGCAGTTTATTCGCATGTGGGAGGCAGAAGCAAATTGCTCAAAAAAGCTGATGCCCCTTGTCATGTTCTGCTGCGTTGGTACACTTTGCACTTGATGTGAGCATACACATCAGCAGACCATTCAGAGAACACACGGGTGAATCCTCCTTCAGATGTTGTTTAATTAGACAATTAACGCTATGTTTAACTTTATTTGAAGACAGGATTCCATCCCTGTTTCAGGCATCATTTCCACTGAGACTTTCGGGCCTGATGTAGATAGTATTCCCAGTTGCAAAGCAAGGATGTGAAGTTTGCACACCAACAAGTTTGCGATTTTTGATATGACCTATGTACCAATAGGTTGCATTGCATATTGTATATTTGGAGCGGGTTGTTAAAACGACCTGTTTAATTAATATTAATTAAGCATGTCACAGTTGGTGACTCTCCTGCGATTGGCCGCAGACTTCTGTCCCTGCAATTGTGTTCCCAAACAGGGCACATTTTTTAAAGCAGTTCATATCTATTAAAAGAACCAGTGCTGTTTTTTTTTTCTTTAAAAAACAGAAGTGTCTCTTTTGGAAAGACATTGGGGAAAGCAGGCAGTGGCCCTTGCACCACTGCCTGCAACTCCCTCCTCCCTCCAGACGCAGCAGTCAAATTCGCAAACTGGAAAATGTCCCACAGGACCTGCGCCACTCATGCGAATTAGATACCACCCTTTGAGGCATCAGTATCTGATCACTGGTTTTGCAACTGCAATTGCATTCACGAACTATTGATCCGTTTCAAACTGAATCGCCAACAGGAGAGGGAAGCCCCTTTTATGCTACATCCTGTTTGCTGGTTGCAATCGCCCTTTTATGAGTCTGAAAATGTTTTCAAACTCATCTTTTGTAAGTAGTAAAAAGGTATTTTGCTTTAGCAAACCCAGCAGTGGCATATCACAAAATGTCCCCCCTGGTGAATGCAATGAGGAGCCCCTGCGTCTTCTATATCTTAGAGATATTCGTTGACCTCCGGCTGAATAAGGAGCCCTCTTGAAGGGCTGGGGGGGGGCACTTGGAGAGCTCAGGTCACGCTGCACTGCAGGTGCTGCAGGGCCTGTGTTATGCCCCTAAAGCCCTTTGAGTTTGTGAATTGCAGGCTTTGCGACTGCAAAATATCTTTGTACTTCAGGCCCTTTGTTCTGACAGGAAGCAGTGTTTGCCTGGCTAGGGTCCCTAGGTTTCTGGATTTCACACAACACATCATATGGGTGGGGTGAAGGAGTGTGGGGGTGGGGGCGAGGCCACACAAGTCCAGTCTCAGAAGCACGCCCTGCTATCAGCACCTCTAAATCCAGCTGCTCCTCCGTGACATGCAGGGGCAGGGCAATAAAACCCCTCGTCTGCCCCCTGAGCCAGACGGTGGCTGACTAAGAGATGCAGCTTATCAGGGACAGAGCCTCCCCGGCTGATTTAAGGCCTTGTAAAAGAGCGCTCCTGCAGCTTCATGGCACACAAAGGGCCTTTGACTTCTCGTCCTCTGGTTTGTTATCCTTTTCGGACCTCACCATCAGTGTTGGTTTTTCTGCCGCTCCCACAAGAGCACCCCGCATGTTGTGTCTGTTTAAGTCTGTGGGCTTTTGTGGACTCCTGCTGGGGGTTAGGTCTTTAAGTGGGGGGAGTAAAACAAAAGACTTTACTGTGAGCACTTAATTCAGGTCTGTCAACTAGATCCGTAAAGATACAGTGGGAATTGTGTAATGGCACTTCCCTCGTACGTCATGGAAGCATTCTTAGGGGCTCTGGAGAGGAACAAGGGAAACTGACCTGACCTGCCATGCAATCAATACAATAAAACTCACACCAGGAAATAAAAGTATCATAGTATCTCATTAAACCATCATCCGGTTTATAGGTAAATTACATATACAAGTATAGCATTAATTATATATATATGTGATCGGCTGCTAACATAGGTTTACTGTTAATTGTGTGCTTTAACTGGCGATTTTCTATAAACTGTGGGTGTTTAGTATTTTTGTGCCACCTTCCTTTATGGAAAACTTCACAAATTTTGCGATGTTTGAATTTTGATACGTTTTTCAATTTGGGACATCGGCATGAAAATCATCTCTCCTCAATGATTTACAGATATACTTTGCGGGCAGTATTTATTTTAATTTTATTTATTTTAAAAGTTTTATATAACGCTAGCTAGACCCGTGGGTATCAGAGCGCTTTACATACACACTGTACAAAACCAAAGGAAATTGCATTACTTAGTAGGAAGGCAGTAGGGAAGCAAAAACAGAGCAACATGAAAAATAGATAACCAGTGTAGCGGAGGGGGAGAAAACAAACGAAGGTGGTTAACACAGACCGGTCACCACTATCCTTGAATGTCAAGAGAGAGAGGAGTTAACTCGGATATTGAAATCTAGGTTAGTTGATGTTGGTCAGGAAAGTATTTGTTAAGGAGATGGAGTTTCAGGTCCCTTTTGAAACAGGAGAAGGAGGGGTTGCATCTGAGGACTCTAGGGAGAGCGTTCCATATCCTGGGAGCGTTGCCAGAAAACGATCGGTATTGGGTGGTTTTCTTTTTCAGTTTCGGAGGGATAAGAAGGAGTGAGTTAGAACTTCTCAGTGTTCTGGATTGACCTGCTCTTACCAGTTTGTTGTTCAGGTAGTTGGGGGCCGGAGAGTGAAGGGTTTTGTGAGTGATGCAGGCCAGCTTTTAAATACACCTCCCTTCCATAGGAAGCCAGTTGAGGGAGTTGAGAGCTGGAGTGATGTGTTCAAATCTTTTCACTCCAGATATGAGTCGAGCGGCCATGTTCAGCACTGCCCTTAGTGGGGCTAGGTGAGCTTTTGGAGTCCCTGTTAGGATGGCGTTCCCGTAGTCGATTTTAGAGAGAACTAGGGATTGAACTACTGTCTTGAGGTCATCATGGGGAAGAAAAGGTTTCAATTTCTTGAGGTGTTTTAGTGAGAAAAGAGCACCTTTTGCAGAGTTTTTGATGTGGGCCTCCATTGATAAGTTCTTGTCAAGGGTGATGCCTAGCGACTTCACTGAGTCGGATAGGACGAGGGGGCAGTTTAGGGCAACCAGATTCTTGAGCCACTCTTGGATTGGTCGATGGTTGCTTTTTGGAGAGAATAGTATTAGTTCCGTTGTATCATGGTTGAGCTTTAAGTGGTTAGTGTTGAACCAAGTTTGGATCTCGGTTAGAGTGACATTGAGGTGTCGGATGTCGTTGGGAGACTTGATTTTGAAATAGATTTGGGTGTCGTCAGCGTAGAGGTGGTAGTTCACTCCCGCTTTTTCAAGATGATTGTGAGGGGCTCCATGAAGAGATTGAAGAGGGACGGGGAGAGGATCGAGCCTTGCGGGACCCCAAGTGTAACTTTTGTTGGCTTCGAGAGACAGAGGTTGATTTTAATTTGTTGCGAGCGGTGTTGAAGGAAGGAGGTGAACCATTTTAGTACTGTGCCATTAATGCCGGAGCGTTTCGACAAGGTCTCCAGAAGAGCTGGATGATTTACAGTGTCGAATGCCGCAGATAGGTCAATAAGGATGAGAATGCAGGCATCACCTTCATCTAAAGCCTTGTGAATATCGTCAGAGATGTTGAGCATAGCTGTTTCAGTGCTACAGCCTTTCCTGAATCCTGATTGAAAGGTGTCGAGGAGGTTGAACTCATCAATGTGTTTGTTGAGTTGGTGGAGAACGCATTTCTCCAATGTTTTCGCAAGGAACAGGAGGTTGGAGATCGGTCTGAGGTTGTTAAGATCATTAGGGTCGGCCCCAGGTTTCTTGAGAATGGGTGTGATTTGTCCTAGTTGAAGGGAGTCTGGGACACAGCCTGAGATGAGAGAGGCATTGATGATTTTTGTCCAGAAAGGGGAAATGGTGTGGTTGAGTTCTTTTATAATTGTGGATGGGAGGGGGTCCATAGTGTGGGAGGAAGGTTTTAGGGTAGAGATTATATTGAAGACCTCGTTTTCCGACATTAGCTCAAAGTCGGACCAATGCGCATTGTTTTTTAGCTGGAGACAGACCTGATTGTCCTTGGTAAGAGCTCTTTCTGATTGGTCAAGGGTGGTTAAAGGGGGGCAGGTTAAGAGGGAAGGGGGGTTTGCGGTTTGGAGGAAGGATTGATCAATTGTTGAGACTTTATTAGAGAAGAAGGTGGCAATTTCTTCACATCGCTCTTTGGTGGCTATGATTTCGTTAGAGGGAGTGCAGTTTGTTTGGCTTTTGACAATGTTGAAGAGTTCTCTCGGTCTGTTTTTCACCAGATCTAGTTGGTTGCGGAAGAAAGACGCCTTTTCACTGAAAATGTGTTTTTTGTATGCCTGCCGAGCAGATCTGAGTTGCGTTAGGTGCAAGGTCGAGGGGTTTAGTCTCCAACACCTTTCCGTTTGTCTGAGTTGACGCCTTTCGTTATTCAGATCCATATTGAACCAGGGTTTGGATTTTGTTCGCCTCATTTGTTTGAGTTTGAGTGGAGCTACTTGGTCTAAGACCTCTGTCATTTTAGAGTTAAAGTGTGTAGTGAGGTCATCGGCCGTCCATGATGAGGGTTGGGGTTGTAGATGGGCATGAATCCTGGATTCAAGTTCGGGTAAAGGGACTTTTTGATGTTTCTGGTCCAGTGCTTAGGTTTGTCATCACGAATAGGTTGGTGTCTGACAAGTGCATCAATCTTGAACAGAATGAGGTGGTGGTCTGACCAGTCAATGGGAGAAATCGCTCTCAGAGAGACCAGTTCATTTTTCGTAATGATCGCATCCAGTGTTGCACCTTTGATGTGAGTTGGTTCATTGCAGAGTTGTTTGAGATTGTATATTTCAAGTAGGTTGGATAGGTTCTGGACAGTGGAGTCTTCTGGGTCATTCCAGTGGATGTTGAGGTCACCCAGGAACACGTCTTTTGTGTCTGTCATGGAGAAACGTGTTATTAGGTCTGTTAGTTCTTCGGGGAAAAGGGTACGCTCTCAGGAGGATGGTAGATGGTGTGGAATTTGATGGGAGAGGTGCCCTTGGCAGTGAGTTCGACACCCAGGTATTCAAACGATAGGTATTCTGCATGTTTAAGTTTGGTGATCTGTATTCCAGCTTTGTGAATGATGGCTAGTCCCCCCAGTTTTGATTGGCCTGTCTTGTCTGATGATGTTGTACCCTGGAGGGGTGAGGATGTCAAGAATGGGGGTGGAGTGGACATTAAGCCAGGATTCTGTGAGGAAAGCGATGTCAATTTCTTCAGCGAGTAGAGCTTCGGCAATGTCTATGGCGTGTTGTACTGCTGATCTGCAGTTTAGGAGCATGCAAGAGAGAGGGCGGGGAGCCTTGGTGGTGGGGGAGCTAGGTGGATAGAGGAGTATTGAGCAGGAGGTCTAGGCGAGTGGACAGTTTTAGGGATTCTGTTAGTGCCAACAATAACAGGGATGGGGAAAGGGGCTGATTTCTGGCTCAGAGCGAGGTAAGGGTCGTTGGTCACATCAGGTTTCAATACCGAAAGGGGGAGGCGATCCTGGTTGGGTCGAAGTGCCTGACTCGTTGGCAGACTGGAGGGTCGGGGGGTGCTCTGTGGGGCCATGGGAGAGGTATTGAGGGGGGTTTGAGCTAATCTACCCGACGAGAGGGAGTACGGTGGCTTGGTCCTGTTGAGAAGGTCTTGTTGTAAGTGTAGGAGATCGGCAGCAAGGGAGTTAATTTTCTGCTCCATTCTGTTCAGTTGCTGTGTTATTGAGCTGAAAAAGTTTAAGGTTTCTGGCAGGGATCGAGAATGACTTGGGCCTATGGAGGGAGAGTGAACAGGGGTCGGGGATTGGACGGAATCAGTGGGATTAGGAGAGGGGAGAGGTTGAACGCGGGGAGCCGGATTAGTAATGCTCCCATTCAAGGAGTTCAGAGGAGGAGTAGAGGGTCTACTGTCCAAGTGAGGAGGGAGAGAAATTCTGGGTAGGAAGTCAGAGTTCCGGGGAATGTCAATGAGATTAGCGGTGTAGGCAGGTTGTGTATGTGGGTGTGTGCCAGCGGACGGGGAGTGGGCGGTGATAATAGGGGGGAAAGTGTCTGCTGTATTGGTGAAGACGTTGGACATGGGGAAGTCACGGGGGTTGTCAGTGAGGTAAGTGGTGGAGACGGGTTGTGCCTGTGGATGTGGGACATCGGAAGGGGAGTGTGCTGTGGTGGTAGGGGGGAGAGTGACCGCTGGATTGGAGATGACGTTGGACAAGGGGGAAGTAAGGGTCGGAGGAAGAGGGTCTGTGTTGGAGGAAGGGGTAGTTTGAGAGGGAGGGTTCAGATTATCAGAGGTCGAGGGGGAGTGCCTGTGGGGATTTCAGTCGTGGGAGGGCTGAGGGTGAAGTCTGAGCTGACGAGATCGAGATCGGCCTTGTGGTGTTTGTTAATTGTGATTTTGTTGTTCCTGGTGTGATCAGTTGATGTAATAATGGTGGGCGTTTGGCGGCGGAGAGTAATGATGGGGGTAGTGTGATTGTAGTGAGTGATGGTGGATGTCCATGAGTTGAAGAGAGATTCTTCAGGGCAGGGAGATTGGATCAGTTCCACGTTATTAGTGAGGGTGGTGGGGGATAGGGGAGATAGGGTTTGGTGGCTCAGTTGAGTTAATGAGGAAAGAAGTGTGAGGAAGTGGCGGTCAAAAGTGGTGAGGTGCGGGTCAGTGGCCTGTATGAGAATGGTTCCAGTTCTGTAGATGGAAATGGTGAGTTCCCCTTTGAAGGTCGGAGAGATAGTGGTGGAGATTTTTTCACCATAGGGAATGATTACTGACTTGGCGACTTTAAGGTGAAGAGAGAAGGTGTTTTTCCATTTAGTTGGGCGATTAGTGTAAAAAATGAAGTTAGTTTTCGTGTTGCCGTTGGTCGCTGTGTGGTAGTTATCTACAATGAGTGTTTCCGGGTGTTGTTTTAGAGTACTGTGCTTGAAGTTCTTTTTTGCATTATTGGTCAATTTGTCTGGGTAGTTAATGGACCAGGAGTTGGGTCCGTAACGTACGAGATTCGAGTTACGGGAGGGGTTAGGCGGGCGCATGGTTGAATGGTAGAAAATGCTGGGGCGCAATCAGGAATCAAGCAGTAACCATGCTTTTCCAGTAGGCATCATTTGGCCCAAAACCAGGGGGACACTCCCAACGTAGGGGGAGTATCAGCATTTTTCAGTGCCTGCCATATTGGGAGGAGACAATGTCCACAAGCCAATTCCAGTAACAGTCCCAAAAGCTCATCAGCCTGTAACATAAACCACATTATGCACAGTATCACATTAGGCGCAAAACCTTAGACGCCAACCTCACCATCATAAGCATTATGCAATTCTCTCATCGGTCTAAACGCATTAGGCACTAACATGCTAATCATAAATCACATTAGGAAATATCTCACAACCTAAACGCATTAGGGAATAATAACCTCGCTAGCATAACCACATTATGCAAAAACCTCACAACCATAAAAGTACATTTAGAGGTAAGAAACGGTGCGTAAACCCTGGTAGATGCATCACATTCCCTAGCACCATATTTTAGGACAGAAACCACATTAGCACATAACGTCACGGTAGAAACCATAGCAGAGGCAACAATCACATTAGGGCCTGGCGCCCTACAATCCTAACAGTCACCCTGGCCAACTGGCCATCTCAAAGAGGGGCTCAAATGCCCTATGTCCCAAAAGTTCAGGGCGCGCTGCCTAGGTAGCGAAAGTCAAGGGTGCGCAATCTGCGCAGGCCTAAAAGTTGCAGCTGGCACTAAGTGCTGCGTAGCTGTGAAGGTCAGGGCTAAAGGAGTGCATCTCACTCCTAGCTACCAAGTTATGTCCCCCAAATAAACAATAGCCCATTCGTTGGTGCACAGTTGTGCGACGTCCGCCCCCCGTGTTGCAGCTCAGCGCTACCTAAGAATGCATGCCCATTTCAAGATGGCCTCCATAGGTTGGGAGTGGGGCAGGCCCCTTTCTATTTCCATGCCCTGCCGAGCATCAAGGCCAGGGAAGGGGGCGCCATCTTCAAAATCAGAAGGTAGGGGGACGAAATGGCAGCTAAACAACAGCAACATCAGGCCAAAAACATTAAACAAAATGGGCGCCCAAGAATGTACAACAGCCCAAAAAAAAAAGAGTCCTAAACAGATCAGGCTCGTAGGCAGCCACAGATCAGCCATAAGCAGAATCCAGAAGAGCCGGCAGCACCTGTGGGCAGGCCAGAGCCGTCGCGACTCACACAGCAGTGTCTCGCTGAGTCTGTGGCCCCCACGCCCAAGACTCCTCATATAATCGGGGCAATTCGGGCACAAAGAGGCGGCAGTGGTGAGTGGGGGCGGGGAGCAACCCCAGACCCCAGGAAATCAATTCAAATTCAAAGAGCCGGAGTGCACATCACCAGCAGTCATCAGTCACCGTCGGCCCTATGAGAGCCTCCGTACCTCACCGTGTTAGGCATCATAAATGAAAGAGAGCCGGTGGGACGCTCCAAGCTCAAGACACTCATTCACTCACCGGAGTGGTGGCGGGCCGTCATGTCGCATGCTGCCATCATTATGCACATTATATTCAAATCTCCAGCTCGGGCATCCATTGCAGGACGGCCCCAAGCACCGCGGGTTGGCACTCAAGCAAGCTCAGCATCCGGGATCTCCGCGGCCAGGGTGGGCGGTGAGGAGTTCTCCTTGCTGAGATCTGAGCTCCACCTTCGCAGCCTAGGGAGCTCGGGTGATGTCCGGCAAGTTGGAACGGTAACGGAGCTTAGGCAGAACGACCAAGTGAACAGTAGAACGGACCCTCAAGTCCACTCTGCAGCCCCCTTCTTCTAGTGAGTCACTGAGTGTAGAAAATCTGCGTAACGTGTAAGTTTGCATTCTTTTTCAGCAAGTAATTATCATGCAAATATGAAATGAAATGAAAACAGGTTTTGTAAAGCGCTCGAATCCCCGAGGGCGTCTCGCCCCTAGTCAATCACAGAAAGGTTGATACAGTGGACAGGATTTGTGAACTAAATATTAAAAAAGACAGGTCTTAAGATTCTTTCTAAAAGAGAGCAGAGATGGGCAGGCTTTTAAGTGAAGAGGTGAGGCGTTCCACAGTTGAGTTGTACCAAAGATAAAACTTCTGCCACTCCAGCAGACTTGTTCAAATTTGGGTACTGAAGAGGACCTAAGAGTCCTAGAAGGAATGTACCTAGCAAACTTATTTTTGAAGTAGTCTGGGCCCTCTTCATGTAAAGCTTTGAACGCGATGCAAAGCGCCTTGAAATCAATTCTCTTCTGTACTGGCAACCAATGACGATCCTTACGGCCTTAGCGACCGATTTGTGTCTGGTTATTCCCAGCAGAAGACGGGCACCCGAGTTCTGTAGGATCTGTAATTTATTAACCAGGCGTTTCTGTAGGTTGATATAAAGACCATTACAGTAATACATTTTAGAGAGAGTAAGGGCAGTTACTACTAGTTTCCATAGATCCATTGGGATGAATGGGAGAATTTTTCTCAGGATTTTTAACGTGAGAAAGGCACTGGGGGTGATTGCATTCACCTGTTTGTCAAAGGACAGATGATTATTAAAGATAACGTCCAGGTTTTTCACTTTTTTTCGACTGGGGTCTGGACCAAGCCTAGATCAGATGGTCACCAGTTGGGGGACCAGAAGGAGACTTTGTTTCCCAGCAGTAATACTTGCGTTTTCTCAGAGTTTAGTTTCAGGCAATTATTCGACATCCAATTGTTAACTTGTCTCGTACAATTATGGAAGCTGTCCATCAATTCTTGGTGATTGCGAGAGACTGAGAAGATAATTTGAGTATCATCAGCATAGCTGACGACCGAAAAACCCAGTTTTTTTATCAGGATCGCTAGGGGAGTGATATATAAATTAAACAAGGTGGAGCTCAATGAAGAGCCCTGCGGAACGCCACATGGGAGGGAAAAGGAGTTAGAAATGAAGCTGTAGATGGAGAAGATTGTACTCTCCCAGTGAGGAAGGAAGATAGTAAGGCTAATGCTGAACCGCAGATACCCAATGATTCAACGTGGTCAATCAAAACCTTATGATTGACCGTGTCGAAGGCTGCAGAGAGGTCCAGTAATATAAGGGCTGCCGGATTTCCATTGTCTAATGAAGCCCTTAACTCCTCTGTGGCCGTAATTAATGCAGACTCAGTACTATGGAGGCCACAAAAGCCGAATTCAGAATGATTCAGCAACTTTTTGGATTCCAAGAAAAGAGTCAGTTCTTTTTTAATGGCCTTTTCCACAATTTTGCCAGAAAGGGGAGCATCAAGATGGGGCGATAGTTGCTTGCCACTAAAGGATCCAAACATGGTTTCTTGAGCAGAGGATGAATAGATGCAACTTTCAGATCTGCAGGAAAAGAGACCTGCGAGAACATTTCGTTAAAAATTGGGGTTAGTAAACCAGCTACAATAGTAGACACTGACTGAAGAGTGGCCGGGGACAGGGATCCGATGGAGATCCTGATCGAGTGGCAAGGATTAAGTCCTAGACTTGATCAGTCGATAATGGGGAAAAAGAGGAAAGGAGTGGAGAAGAAGCAGGAGATGGGCTCTGCCGGGGGATCTGAGAGGACTCTGGCCCTGATAAAGGGCTCATGATGCAATGTATAGCGAAAGGGGACTGGCCTGGAGAGTTTGAGAAGGTGTTACATTTTTCCAGAACTTTTTCCTAAAAGGCAAGTCCAATGCTATCGCAGAGAGACTGACTGCTTTCGCTGTTCTTCTGAACGCAGAAGTTGGCTAGTTTTTTGACCGTGGCAAACAACTCTTTATTGGAGTTTTTTGCCGCTAGGATTTTATGAAAAATATTCAGATTTATCAATCTAAATCTGGGCCTTATATTCTGCAATTTTTTGTTTATATTTTTCTTTTTCCAGCGGGTTGTAGTTGAGTCTCCAGAGACGCTCCTGGCGTCTACACGTCTGCTGCAGTTCACGGAGGTTTTGGGAGAACCAAGGTTGAGAGGGGGTTTGCCTCCTATTGTGAAATGGTTTACTTGGGGCTAGATGATCCATGGCTAAGGTAAGTCAGGCCTTGTAATCTGAGATGGCTAGGTCTAAATTGCTTGTGATCTTCGGGATTGAAGATTTTATTTAGTTTCCATTAGAGCGGCATCAATTGTGTGCCATGGGTGAAAGGTTTTAGCAACACTGGGGTTATGTTTACTAATATGGTTTGGGTCAACGTTCAGAAGGAACATTGCAGCGGCGTGATCAGACCAGGTCAATGGTACTGACCCCGAAAAGGTTAGAGCAGTGTTGTCAGAAAAAATGCCATCTAGTGTATGGCCGGCAATGTGTGAAGGAGCGGTGACCCTATGGCGTAGGCCAAGGCTATTCATGAGACTTTGCGGTGTCTTTATCTTCTACATTTTCCAAATGGAGATTGAAATCTCCCAGTACTGTAAAATCCTAGAAGTTGAGCTTGGTCTCTAACATATGGCCTATATTGTCAAGAAAGTTCCTTCTAGGTCCAGAGGGTCGATATAATAATAAACCATTAAGGAATAATGGTCACTAAAAATCTCTGGAGGAGCAGACACTTCTGCTTGTACACTTAAGATATTGCTTAAACACAAGTGCTAATCTGCCACCTCTCTTTCCCACCCTATCCAATCTAAGAAGAGAGTATTCTGAAGGAATGGCAAGCGCTAGGTCGGGACCAGAGCTATCGTCCGCCCAGGCCTCAGTGATAAAGATTAGTTCTGTGTTGTATGCTTGTACAAATTCGAAAAATTCAGGTTTATTTTTAATGAGTGATCTGGCGTTTATCAAAGAGCAGCTTAATATGTGAGGAAGAAGTTCCTCGTCGCCGGTAGAGCTCAAGGTTTTCTTTACTGAACTAGTATCCTGCTGGTTGAGGCCCATTTGACAGGTCACGACCAGTTAGGGTCCATGTTCTGATTAGCATAGAGGTTGCTGAACTGAGCCTTACCGTGGGTTTAAGTGCAAGAAGGGCCTCCTAGGAGTAAGTACAGATTTTTCCCAAGCCTGGTTGCCAATGAACAGCATGGCTGGTGCTGAGCGCGGTCAGAGCATGGACGGGCACAGGTGGGCTTGCCTTTGGCACGCATTTATTGCGCCAGCAGCGTGGACGTGCTCTCCGTCTGCTTAAATATCCCAACATCTGGGACTAGGGGTAGGGAAAGTGGCGTGTCCAGGCACTCGCTCTATCAACGTGATGGTGAAAATGAAAACCAAACCGGAGTCCAGCTACTCCGTATGCAGAGCGGCAAGCTCTCGTGCCGAAATGCAAATACTGGAGAAGAAAAGCAAACTAAAGCAAAAAGGAGAAACTCTAATAGCACATAAAAACATTAAAAAGACTCATTCCAATATGGCGCAGCTATGCGGGGAGCGTGGGAGCTAGACACTTTCCAAAAGTTCGCGCTCTAGCACGTACAAGGAAAAGAAAGCAGATGCAGTGTTAGAAGGGTTGTACCTTCTGTGTTAGGATGCGCGGACGCGCTCTCCGTCTGCTAAAATATCTCAACATCCTGTACCAGGGGGAGGGAAAGAGGCATGTCCAGACACTTGCTCTATCAACGTGAGGGTGAAAATGAAAACCAAACCGGAGTCCAGCATGTAGCACGAACAGCACTTTCCAGGTTGTATTTGGCTTGGGAGATTTCTATTAGAATGAAAATTATCACACTTAAGCCCTCATTAGGGGTGGTGGTATTCACCACAGAGCATTAACTCAAGCACGGCGGGTGGTACCCCCACCGGGCCACTCCAATTAGTCTGTGTCTCCAGGGTCAGTTACACAGGACCCTGTTTTACTAGGTGCAGGTGTGCAGCCATTGAAACTACTTCCCGATCCGGGACAAGTATTGCAGGCAGCAGCACAGTCCAGCTCTACCTGACCTCTGCAGCGCCATAGGAGGAGCATGCAACACTTCCTCATATCACCACCATACACTACCCTGACTCCCACTACAGTACCCTAGTATCCCAGCACCAAAATCCAGCAAACACGCTCTGAGGGCCTAAACAGAGAAAAAAGCTTACACAAACCTAAAAGAAAATTGGGAATATTTTCCAAATTCAAGAAGGTTTAAAATCAGGAACTCTCTAAAGGTTGGTGGCTGGAGGAAACCTTTGCACATCCCTTCTATGAAAATATAGTTGTTTGTACTCCAGTTGTTGGTCACACTACTTGATCAGGTGGAAGGAAGGGCAGGGTTGAGCTAAACACCGGACGCCAAACGCAAGTTGGAGGTGAAGCCGAACAGCAGAGGAGCAGGAAGCTGTTGACAGTCCACCTGCAACCCGTAGTCGGCATGTCCCTGTTCATTAGGGCCTGTAAGGGTCCTCAGCCCAGCTGTCGAACAACAGAGCTGTACAACAGAGCGGGCGGAGTGGGTAGATGTGTTGTTACTTACTGGTAATCCTCATTAGCCCGATTAATGTCCTCCCTGTCAGGAGGTGGGAATGCCTCACTATTGTAAGGTCTAGGACTAGGACGTCCTATGAGGGGGTAACGGCCGTGGGATGCCAGAGCGGCTAGGTGGTAAGTGCATAGTCACTTGACTGTTACCATGGTGAGCATAGGTGACCAACATTAGGTTGGTGCAGCTTGCTTACAAAGTGGAGACTGCCCGTATATCGGCTGCTCCTTGCCCGCTTGTCAGACTACCCACAGGCCCGCAAACACCCCCCCCCAGTGCTGCTTATCACTGCCCATCGCTGTTGCATTATTTTCACTGCACCCCTGTTTGTACCTTGTGCCTTGTACCCTCACTTTGTCTCTGCACTGATACACCATATGAGGAGAGGAGCTGTGAAATCCGTTGTTTGTGTCTTGCAGCTTACAGCTCTTCAAAAGCTTAATGCCAACCCCCTTCATCCTTCCTTTGTGGGGTTATATACTCAAACTTCAGCCGTCTTGATATCCTCCTCTAGGTTAGTGTTGCACTTGTGTCCTCTGCAGTAAATTACTCGTAGAGAAGTCAGCAACACCACACAAATTGTACTTTAGGACCAGCTTCTCAAATTTAGGCCGAGGTGCTAATGTCCACTGAGGAATCAAGAAAAGTTAAACCAAAACACGCGAGGAGTGGATACCTTGGCTGGGGACTATTTTCACCTTTTCGGGTTTGTCTCCAAGGCTGGAGAATCTTAAATCAAATCTCCATATTGCGACGGAATCAAACAGGACCCCTTAAAAAAGCAGAGTAACCAAAAGTAACACAGTACTGCAGGGAACTCTGAACCAAATAGGAAAAATGTCAAAACAGCAACTGCAGAAAACTCCGGAGGCCCGCTCCTCTAGAGAAAGTAGTAATGGCATGGTCCTTAAAACCAACACCGTTCCAAGTGAACAATACTTCATGAAACATAATCTTGACACTGGTAACCAGACAAAAGTGGGATTGATTGGTTGCTAGACCCTTTGCAGTGACCCAAACCACAAGTGTCATCCAACTCAAGCCATTTTCAGTGGAGACAAGAAGGAAATTGTGCGACTCAGAAAAGGACGATTCAGCTATAATAGAACTGTCTTCAACAACTGATTTCATTCTACCTCCTCTACCTAATAATCTGTTGCCTATTAATCATAACCATTTGAACCAACGTAGCAAAATCACAGAAACAGTGGGGCAAGTACATCACGAACATAATCTGAAAGAACCAGATGTAGTTCTGGTAAACGGCACAGCTACCACACCAAAGTCAAAGGACCTTCACTTAAGGGAGCCTATAATCTTTCTATTGAGCGAATCAGATGCTAAAATGTTAGAAGTGATAGAACAATTGCCACCAGTTTTAACCCCTGAGACAAACTTCAAGAGGTCCTCTCCAAAACATTATGGCGACTCCACAACTGATGCTATTCTCCTGTCAATTAACTAATCTCTGCTTGCCGCAACAAACGCGCTTACATGGCAATCACATAAACTTGAACTTCAGATCGACCTAATGCAGTTAGTAGCTAACTCCATATCATACATAGACTCAAAGATCACTAACCGTGAAACAAAAATGAATGCAACCAAACAAAACTGTGATAGCATGAGCTATGCCTGCACCCCTATTGTAGACAAACTGAGTACCCTCCCAGAATTACTTTCATTACTGGTGGATAACCTTAAGGTGATAAACCATAATAAACCCAAATATGGACCCACAACAGCAACCACAGAACTGCCCACAGATACCAAACTCGAGAAAGCAGGAGAGCTGATTCCTAGCCCAGACACTACAACCTCGCTGTTAGCCCCCAATCGCCCAACGGCACAAGAAAACCTAAATAAAAGGCAGAACTTAGGGACTGTAATGTGTACATGAAATCAACAGTCTAGCACAGTACTGACACAGCCAATACAGCCAATAACCCACACAATTAAACCACTCACTAGGAGGGAGAAAAAAGTCTAAAGTCAGAAAAATCCACCTAAAATGTTAGGCAAGCTACATATGCAAAGTCCGACTAATATAATCAATCATAGCGACCAACCTCAATCAAAAACCTTTCCAATCTTCAGTAATCTGCAAAAACAGGTCGAACACACACATGTAAGCACTCCAAGGGATGGAACTATAGACCCAGTAGTCAACAATAATCTAGGCCCTAATGGGAGTACAGCACCCTGCAGCCTTTGAATGACTATGACTCAGATGCCTGAGATACCACAAAAATGCACGGAACACAAGGCACAAAGGGCACTTGAACCCCAAACAAAAACGCACGTTTGACAACATGCCTACCCCTGGATAGGCATTCTTGGGAAATACCAACTTACAAGAACAACTAAGCTTTCAAAAGAAGCAGAACTATCCGTTACCATGAGATTTAAGAACATCGCCAGTGGTGTTGACGTCAACAAGTGGGTCTACTCAGTCACCCACTCGAAGGAAAAATCTGGAACACTTGTCTAAGCAGGCATCAAGAGACATTAGCAGAAGTACTCGAGCTATGGTGAGATCACCAACAGATGGCAACACTTATGATTTGTCTGGGACAACCACCAAGAGGGGCCATGATGGTACTATTACTCAACTCATCCTGCAACCGCTATATACCTCAAGGGGTTATATACCTCGCCGCACCTCGCAGGCCTTCAGTCCCCCACTCATTGTGTGCTTAATATACTATTCTGCTGCATTTGATGGTGTTGATCGGAACATACTATGGTCAAAGCTAGCTCAGCTAAGCATTTCTCATTCTCTTTTAAAGGCAATTTTTCTGCCTATTCGGAAACATGGGTCTGTGTCAAGCTAGGCAATGGAAATAAAACTACATCTGAAATACCAACACCCCGTGGCTTGAAGCTGGGTTGCATTTTGGCAGCCATCTTGTTCAACCTCTACACAGCTGACTTGGATTGAGCCATATCCAAAACCAAAACAGTTCCACCACGGATTGGCACACATAGACTTCCCGTACTCCAATATTCAGATGACCTGATCATTCTAGACCAAACAAGAAATGGGCTGCAGCAAGCACTGGAGCAATAACATTTTTACAATGATGGAAACAAGTTTATAGCCAATGCTGGGAAAAACAAAGGTCAAAATATTTAGTAAATATAAACATAATTCCATACAGACATGGAGGTTGGGGAATTTGAAGATTTATAATACAACAAAATGCAATTACTTTGGTGAATGGTTTTTTGACAATCGGAAGACCAACATATACTTACAGTCTTTGACCAAGAAATCTTCAGCACTGGCAGTCACCCTTTGCAAACTATATACACAACTACATCGTCCTTCGGACAAAGCAATCTTATGAATTGTTCATGCAAAACTACTACCCACTATCTCCTATAGCCATTTAGCTTACCCTGGAAAACTTTCTGCAGCATTAGATAAAATCTAGTGCATAGTTTATAGGCAACATTTTTTTATACCCAACTACATAAGGCAATCGTTGTTCCGTCTTGAGTTTGGTCTAAACAGACATGACCTAAAATTCAAGTCGTCCCACGTCAAATACTACCATGTCCTTGCCAAAGCAGAATCAGGATCTCTACAATGGGTTTTACTGGAGATTTTCACGGTCTCAACCAATGGGAGCATATCTAACAAAAGCTGCCTTCGACCTATCGGTCAGCCTCGAGACAGTAACCAAAACATGCATAAGTACCCAGCACCCTCAATTTGCACTCCCAGGGAGACTGGGTGCCTGTGCCTGCTGTCTCCAACCCGGCAATGCAGCTCGGGTTGGAGACAGCTTTAGTGCGCATGACGGTTTGGCTGCCCTAAGATGGCCGGCCAAACCGTCATACATATTGATTACAGTGCCCACCACTCCCCCTGTGACTGCCCCCCTTCCCCCCTTCCCCTGGGATGTCTCCACCCCCAAGCCTCTGCTCTGAGAGCAACAAAAAAAAACAATAATAAACATGTTTTATTCGCGTTTTATTTTTGACTATTTGAGGCTGCTGACAGGGGGGGGGGTGATGCTCCTCACCATATTAGAGGAGCCGCCGCTGCATAAGTACCCAGGCTATTAAATCAACGCTGAAAAAACAGGTTCTGGACATTTTTCAAAGGGCGGACCTGGGGAAAATTATCCAGCACTAGAAACAGTGACCATAATGACCTAGAAGGAGTCGGTCACCCTAGTTAGAAGTGACCATAGCCATTTACAGTGTTTGCTTCAATCTAATAGGTGAGGGGCCTGTGCTAAGCTAGACCGTATATAATAGGTGACAAATACAAGACTGAACTAGACATGATAGATGGTTAATACAAGACTGTACAGTACATGATGATAGCTAACACAAGACTCTATCGGAAATAATGGATGACATAGAATGTACTAATGTACTAATGTACTAATTGCAGAGGGGAGTGGCTGTCTGAATATCATCTAACTGCTGAGATAAGTAACTCATATTTAGTGCTTGACCCTAAAAGGAGGTTGTCCACATGCCGAAACACCATCTTGAGGAAAAGTGTTCTTCTGATCGGCATCATTTGTACCGGGACTCCATTGTTTTTCATTGCCATTTCGTGTCAAACACTTCCACACGACCCACCTGGTCGTTTCTGCTGATGCCTGAGGAAATTCTAACTAACACAACAAAAACCATCTTGCAGCCTGCATTTCTGCCCAGGAACTGTCGCACACCCAACCCCCTGTTCTTTGCAGTTCGACAGAAAGCCATGAGACACTCATGCCCTGTGTAAATGATTTGTTTTCCATCTCCTGCTCCCTGCCTGGTAAACATCCTTGACACCGTGATCAGGTTATCTGGACAATGGTCTGACTGCTGGGCCTTGATCAGGGTGATTGGACAATGGTTTGAATGACCGTGCTTTGATCAAGCTGAGTGAACAATGATTTGAGTACCAAGCCTTGACCAGGTCACCAACTACAAACATCGTCTGGATCTGGTTATCAACTGCAAACACTGCCCTGATTGAACAATGGACTAACAGCCAAAAGACTGGAATGAAAAAGTATAAAAGGCTTGTAAGCTGCGGAGTAAAGCAGCAGCCTCCTCTGTCTTGTTTCTAACGAGCTTGGGACTCTGTTCCATAGCCCGGGCTATTTGAATAAATCTGGGTTCCTCCTGCAGACGAAGGCTCCTGTGTCTCCTTTTACTACGTATGAAGGGTATGGAAGACTTGGGCGGTTCCCCCGCCGCCGAGACCCAGTAAGTGGGTTATTCCGGTTCTTCAAATGGCGCCCGAACAGGGACTCCACGAGTACGAAGGTCAGGCCTGGTGGTTGTGAGGAGGTGCACGGAGAAACTCCGACGGAGGCGCCCTACCCGAGGGATTCTTGCAATCCGGTAAGCCGAACGACTCGCCCGCTGTTCCTCCCCACCCGGTCTGGGCCACATGACCGCGTCCTCGCTGGAGTCCCCTAGCAAATAATTTCTGGAGCAGGACACAGCCCTACGTCGGCAGAAGAGAACTACCCCTGTAAGGTAAGGGTGGACTGATCACCCACCAAGTCTGTATGATTCTGCTGTTATTGACCTTTGCAAAAGTCAAGCAAGCGAGGTGAATTTTTAAAACCCGCCGGTGTCTGTTATCTATTTACAAGCAAGCCAGTCAGTAGTACGTTCAAGAAATTATGTTGTTTTATGTGTACGCAGGACTCCCGGCTGGAGGCGGCTTGTCCGCTTCCTCCAGGAGGGACCCCTGGCCATACGATGTATGTTAAACATGGCCCTTCTGCCATAATGTTTTCCTCATTCTGGGTAAAATATACGAAACAAAGTAACGCGGAATTACAGTGGCCACTTTATGGCTCCTTTAATTCCCAAGTTCTCGCCAACTTAGAGGAACAAATAATGAAAAGAAAAACGCGCTCGTCTATGTTTGAATCTGTACGATTTTGGAGGAAAGAGATAGAGCAGAGAGCTAGAAAGCAGAAGGCTCAAGAAAGAAAACAGGAACGTATGTCAATGGCCGACCACGTCAGAGAAAATTTACAAAAGCAAACGACAAAATCGGTAGAAATAGCCGATAGGGAGCATGGGGCCCGGGTACAAAAATGTTATCCAGCTCGTGAGGAGAAAAGAAAGGGCCATATGGAAGGGGAGAAGAAGGTGATTCCTTGCTTGATACCATGCTAGAAAGCCCTCCTGCATATGCCCCAATGTACCCTGCCCTGACGCCTCACACCCCACATATCCCCCGCCACCGCCCACTCCTACCCCCACTGCCCCTCCTACTGTTCTCCCTGTCACACCAGCCCTCCCGATTTTTCCTATGACACCGACCACGCCCGCTAACCCTGTCCTCGCTGCGGGAATGACAACAAGTCTCCATCCGCCCAATCCCTGCGGCTTTACCCCTACTCCGCCCTTTTCCTACTTCCCCGTGGTCTACAGTTAAGCAGGATTTATATAAAATGTTGAATTCCCCCGACTGGCCTCCTTGCGCTCTGCAATCAGCTTTTCGTCCCTTCGAGAAAATGACCTACAGAAGCAACAGTGTGAATGTTGGATAAAGAACGGGAATATTTATGCCTTTAAAGACATATGGTCCACTTTTTCCCAGTGGACAA
This sequence comes from Calotriton arnoldi, assembly GCA_963921515.1. Lineage (NCBI taxonomy): Eukaryota > Metazoa > Chordata > Amphibia > Caudata > Salamandridae > Calotriton > Calotriton arnoldi. The sequence goes on along the minus strand of CAWUFW010006247.1, from coordinate 719,776 downwards.
TTATGGAACAGACCACCTGGGCTGAATACATGTGTACGCTGGTCATGCAAAAATTCGAGAATGCGCTTATGCAGATACCCACTGGATTAATGGACCTTAGGTCACAATTAAGAAGAGGCGATGTTCAGGGAGAGGGGATGTTTGGCGCTATATCTGCTTTAATGGCTTTCCGTGATACGACCGCTTTTTCCAACACCCCTCTAGAAACAGCTATGCCAATGAGAGAGGCGGCCCCTGTCTTTGTTAACGCACTTACCGATGCCCAAAATAATGGCCGAGGGGTTGTTGAAGCACACTGGCGCAGGCTTTGGGTTCATGTTCCTTGGAAAAGGTCAGAAGTAATGCAGTTAAAAGAACAATTACCAGATCCCCGGAAGAATCCGGCTGCCTTTTACAGAGAATTTGGTCAGATTATATCTGCAGGTACTCTCGTTCTTGAGGATATGGATTTACTTTTTGGTACGGTTGTCCCCACTGAAATTTGGGACAAGATTCGACATACTGATCATGAAGTGGCGTTGGGAGGTAAATGGGCTGACCTAGAAGCTATGGAAGAAGCAAGGGTAGGAGGGACTAAACCAGAAGCTGCCATCCTGACTTTGCCCGGTAAAATAATAACGTTTATGAAAACACTTTTGCCGGAAACTGTCATTAACTGGGATAAAATAAACGCCTGTAGGCAGCGAAAAGATGAGAATGTGGCTGACTTCTTTACCCGTTTTGAGACAGAATACAAGGGACATAGTGGTTTGGATCCCCGGACCCCAGGTTCTGGCCCAGTGTTTGTCGATAAGTTTGTCAGCAACTTGCTTCCTGAGATTTCCACCAGGCTTAAGAAAGTTGAAAGTACGTGGTCTGCCCAAACTATGACTGGTATCTTGGCTATGGCACAATATCATGAGAATAGGGAGAATGAAGATAGAGACAAGGAAAGTAAGAAGGTTAGGGATCTTAAGACTAAGGCATTTCTGCAGCAGGCTTACCCTCCCCGAGGTCCCGATGCCCGTGGGAATTTCAGACCTCAGCCCCAACACCCTCCGAGGGCTCGCCAGTCTACCCCCTCCAGCCCTCAATGTACGGGAGCCCTCCAAACAGATCAGTGTGCTTATTGTAAGGGGTACGGCCATTGGATAGACGAGTGTCCCGTGTTAGCAGAAAACATCCGGAAGACAGGGAAGACTCGGCCTCGCGCTCCCAGGGAGGAAGGCCGACTAGGGACCATGGCCCGCCCCATCCACAGGATAAAGAACGTAGGCCCAGGGATCACGTTCCCGTCCAGCAGCGCCCGGCCAATAGGTTTGATAGGTTTGATGGGTACGAAGCAACACGCACTTATTACAATGATGATTATGACGAAGTTGATGAGATAGGGTCCTACCAAGCATAGGACAGCCAGGAAAGGGGTATTACCAGAGTGCAAATTCCAGTGGATCAAAGGGGCCCGTATGTTCAAATGTCAGTTGTGGGGAACGATCAGGATTTTCTTTTGGATACTGGGGCCACCAGGTCTTCTATTGCACGTCTGTCAGTCCCGGAGGCACCCCTTTCTGGCAACATAAATGTCTCCGTGGGTTTTGCAGGAACACCTGTGACGAGCCCTGTCTCTGAACCCCTCCCTCTCGATATTGGCCCTGCACATGTTGACGCTCCCTTGGTCCTTACTACAGGTTACAGTGAAAACTTGTTAGGCATGGATTTACTGAAAGCTCTGTATGCGACCATATCATGTAGTCCCCAAGGTGTATCCCTAACAATTTCCCCCATCGCAGCTTCCTATATGTATCTGTCTGGTCCCCTCCCACCAGAATTGCAGTCTTTACCTTCCTCCCTCTGGGCATCATCAGACACTGATGTAGGGTGTCTCAACATATCCCCTCATGTGGTACTCATCCAGCCAGGTGCACTTCTCCCCCGCCTCCGGCAGTATCGACTACCCGCGGAAGGAGAAATGGCCCTTTTAACAATAATATCTGAATTAATGGACAAGGGCGTAGTGGAGGAAACACGTGGCAATATCTGTAACAGTCCCATTATTCCCGTCCTTAAAAAGACCAATGGAGATGCTCTCTCCCCTAAAATATACAGACTCGTGATTGACCTGAGAGCCCTTAACAAAATAACAATGTCCCAATATCCTCTTGTCCCCGACATTACAGCCCTCTTAACGATGGTCCCTTCTGACGCAACGCACTTTTCTGTCATAGACCTGAAGAATGCTTTTTCAGCATTCCTATACATCCTGACAGCAGACATTTTTTTGGTTTCTCCCTTGGTGGGCGGAGCTTTAGATTCTGCCGCGCCCTCAAGGTTTCACCGAGAGCCCCAGTATCTATAGTCAAGCCCTCAAAAGTCAACTAGATTCCTTGGAACTCCCTGATAACTCCACACTATTACAATATGTAGATGACCTCCTCATTGCTGCAAATTCTGCCCCATCATGTAAAGAAGCTACTCTCTGTTTGTTACGCCACCTTGCCCTCCATAATCACATAGTCTCTTTGAAAAAGCTTCAGTTTTGTCAAGAGAAGGTGACCTATTTAGGTCATCTCCTCTCAAAGGAGGGAAGGCAGCTCACCGCTGATCGTGTAGCCATTATCAATGCTATGTCGGCCCCACGAACACAAAAGCAGGTACGAGCCTTCATAGGCCTAACCTCATACTGTAGACAGTGGATTTCCAACTTTTCAGCCATGGTCAAACCTCTTCTTGCCCTCACCACTAAAGACATATCAGACAGTTCCTTTCCATGGACTAGAGAGCATGCGCAGGCCTTCCAAGATTTAAAGAGGGCTCTGTGTACTGCTCCAGTCCTCGGTACTCCTGATTATAGCAAGCAATTTTTTCTTTTTGTACATGAGACAGACGGCTGTGCATGCGCTGTCTTGACCCAGATGTTCGGAGGTCACCATCGGCCGTGTGCCTATTTTTCAGCCACCTTAGATCCTGTTGCAAGGGCTCTCCCAGGATGCCTACGGGCGACCGCTGCGGCCGCCCTCATGGTCCGTCAGAGTGCGGGGATCGTCATGAACTCCCCTGACTCTGATGGCCCCCATTCTGTAGATACCCTCCTTAATAACACCAAGACACAGTACCTCACTAGCGCACGACTCACAGGATATGAACTGACACTCTTTTCCAGCCACATTAACATCAAGAGATGCACTGTACTAAACCCCGCCACATTACTCCCACTGGATACTCAGGATGCCCGCTTAGACCCACATGACTGCATATTAAGGACAGAGGAGGAGACGAAGGGACGGGTTGACTTACAGGATACCCCGATAGCAGAACCAGAAGGTACACTGTATGTGGACGGATCATGTCTCAGAGGGCCAGATGGTAACACCTCAGCCGCCTACGCCCTCACGACATTAGAGCAAGTCGTAGAAACAGCTCAGATTCCGCAGTGCTCTGCTCAAGCCGCAGAATTAGTGGCCCTCACTAGAGCCTGTGAGTTAAGCAAAGGGATGACGGTAAATATTTATACTGACAGCCAATATTCCTTCGGGGTGGCCCACAACTTCGGGACGTTATGGAAAGAAAGGAATTTCCTTACTTCCCATGGGACCAAGATTCAACATGGCCCCCTAATTCACCGATTGTTAGACTCCCTGACACTCCCCAGAAAGGTGGCCATCATAAAATGTAAGGCCCATAAGAAAGTGACAGATGATGTTGGGAAAGGTAATGCCCTGGCTGACCAGACGGCCAGGCAAACAGCTCTTAGGAAAAGGGAAGGAATGTATGTAGGAGGTCCCGCTAGGTGGGTGGCATACGAGGGCATGGTTGAAAATACAGTACAGAGTGTGATCGATATTCAGTCCCATACTACTCCTGAGGAACTAAGGGTGTGGAAGGAGCAATTAGCAAAGGAGGGAATTGATGGTTGCTGGGTCCGCACGACTATGGAAAGACAATGGATGTTACCTGACAGTCATGTGCTACCAGTAGTTACGATGGCCCATGGTCCTGCTCACATTAGTGTAAAAGGGATATGCAAACTGTTGGAACCTACATGGTACAACTCTAAGATACCAGCATATGCTGAAAAACTGGTTAAAACCTGCATGATTTGCCTAATGTATAACCCAGGAAAAGGCACAGTTACTCCTAAGGGAGGATTCTCTCCTCCTACCTTCCCTTTGGAAGTCCTCCAAATGGATTACATCCAGAAGGACCGATGTAACAATTTGAAATATGTCCTAGTGGTGGTCTGTACCTTCAGCCGATGGGTGGAGGCCTACCCCATCAAAGACTGCACCGCTATCACTACCGCCAAAATGCTATTAAAAGAGTACCTCCCACGATTCGGTTTGCCCCGCTCGGTCTGGAGTGACAACGGGACACACTTTACGGCTCAAATTATGGAATATATCTGTACAGCATTGGGCATAAAACAAAAATTTCATGCAGCTAACCACCCCCAGTCAGCAGGTCTAGTGGAGGTGTACAATGGCATCATAAAAACTAAAATGGCCAAAATAGTAGCCGAGACAGGTGTCACTTGGGTTGATGCTCTGCCCTTGGCCCTATTGTCTACAAGAACGACAGCCCACACCAGGATAGGGCTATCCCCCATGAGATTGTGTTTGGGAGGCCTGCCAATGTATGGGGTGTCCCGCGGCCTAAGAAACTGTCTGATGTTGAATACCCTGTATTAACTGATTATCTGTACAGTCTAACTAATACCTTTCGTACTCTTTATCACCAGGTGCATGAGGCCATACCTGACAAAAGCGAGGGCCCAGGGCACGTTATCCAACCTGGTGATTGGGTCTTAGTAAGGAATTTTCAACGGACTAAGAGCCTCGAACCCCGCCGGACACAGCCCCGTCAGGTGTTGCTGGCCACCCGCACCGCCGTGAAAGTAGAAGGTCGGAAGAATTGGGTGCATTCGTCCCACTGTAGGCGTGTGCCTCTGCCCCTCCCCTATGATCAGTGGGTGAGGGAAGGACAAGGAGACTCAGAAACAGAAACAGTCCCGACATTTGTCCCATTCAGCGATGCCAGACTGCATTTTACATCTACAGAAGCAGAGAGTGACAGCGTACTGAAAGGAAGGGTGGAACCCTCCCTTAACTCTGCTGAACATCAAGAACAATTGTTTCCCGACCATACTGTCCCTACTTCCGACCGATATAACTTACGCCCCCGAGGGAAAGCTTGCCCTTTGACTTCTCCAAGTGCCTTTGGCTGTAGGGCTGTGATCTCCCCGGCCGAGAGTAGTGCTGGTGTGTCAGACTAAGGTACGCCATAGGGCTCTTGGCACCTGCGCCCAGTGAAGCAACGACCAATCACAACGGCCCCACCAGCGCTGGGATGCCTGGCTTCACCTTGGGGGTGCCCAGGAGTGGACATTTCACAGGGAATAGCCAGGAAGGGTTCCACAGCGGTATGCGTATAGCGCCAGGATGCCCCAGTTGGGGTGGCAGTGCGCTTTACAAGTACGAATTTACATTACATTACATTACAGACAGCCACTAGAGGTCCCTGGCTTAGCACAATGGCTGCCGTCCAAAACACTCGAATCCAGAAACAATATGTCAGTCTCCGACATAGTAAATGCTTCATGGCCACCGTGGTGACGCTGTTTGTCTCCCTCATCCTGTCTATCCTTGGTTGGCTGTTACTAATCTACCATCCTGTTACCTCACCAACCCCTATCCCGACTCCTGCAGAGCACCAGTATTACACGCTACCAGCCCACGAATTACCCCGCCGTGCAGAATTCTTCAATAACACCTTCATCCAAATGTTGCATCATCATCATCTGATCATGAACACTTCCAACTGCTGGGTTTGCGGACTGATGCCGCATTCCATGATACACCCTGTCCCATTCTTTCCCTACCCCTTTTCCATCTCTGGGTCTTGTCTTGCATGGTGGATGTTGATACAGGAGGCCTACACTGTCAATGGTACTGCCAATTCTGCCCTTGGAACATTTCGGGATGACTTCTGGCGGAACAGATCTGGCCATGCCAATACTCCTTTTTGCTCGACCAGCTCATCCACATCGCTACTATTACCAGATGAACTCGGTGAGATGGTAGTATTCAACTCAACCACTCAACGAAAATTTTCCAGATTCCGCACAAGAAGGATACTGCCCGATGAACAAGACACTGTGAATGTCGTAAATATGCAAGGCCGTGTCTGCATCCATGGCCTAGGGACTAAGAAAGTTGGTACCAGTACTTGTGATATCACAAAATCTTTAAACTCTACATCTCCTCCGAAGCTGGTGGCATCCCCCAACACCTATTTCATCTGTGGCACTGCCGCCTACACTTGGCTCCCCCGTAACTGGTCTGGTACCTGCTATTTGGCCTTCCTCCTTCCACCAACGTATTCTACCCATGGGGGTTACCACCTGTTGATGAAGGGCGCTCTGCGTCGCTCACGTAGGGGCGTCATATCAGCCGAGGATACAGCAGGCCAGGAAACCGGGGACTTCTTTAAAGGTTTCCTTCCATTCTGGGGCCCCATGGCAAACAGTCGGGCTGTACGAGGACTGACCAGGGTCCTTGAAGCCACCATCACAGTAACAGCTGGTGCCCTCTCCAACATCACTGCAGAGCTACAAGCGGACCGCCTTATAACGCTTCAGAACCGCATGGTCCTAGACGTCATCCTTGCTGATCGTGGTGGTGTGTGTAAATTGATCGGCTCCAGCTGCTGCGTGTACATCCCAGACAACGCACCTACAGTATACAATGCCATCCAACGCCTGCATCGCCTTTCTTCCGAAATTCATCTGGATGAAGGCAACTGGTCCCTCACAGGCTGGATCTGGGGCCTCCTTTCCCAATGGGGGTGGAGGGTCCTCATCTTCCTTGCCTTGGGAGTAACTGTCCTGGTCTCGTGCTGTTTGTGCTTTCAGTGCCTACCAGTGCTCTGTACAATGTGTGTCCAGACCATCAAGCCTCCACCCTCCATCATTCACAACACCAATATGATGATGATGCTTCAACAAGAAACCGATGGCCTTATGAACATTGACATTTCTTAAAGTATTTGCCACTCAATGGCAAAAGGAGGGTATGAGGAAAAGTGTTCTTCTGATCGGCATCATTTGTACCTGGACTCCATTGTTTTTCATTGCCATTTTGTGTCAAACACTTCCACACGACCCACCTGGTCGTTTCTGCTGATGCCTGAGGAAATTCTAACTAACACGACAAAAACCATCTTGCAGCCTGCATTTCTGCCCAGGAACTGTCGCACACCCATCCCCCTGCTCTTTGCAGTTCGACAGAAAGCCATGAGACACTCACGCCCTGTGTAAATGATTTGTTTTCCATCTCCTGCTCCCTGCCTGGTAAACATCCTTGACACCGTGATCAGGTTAACTGGACAATGGTCTGACTGCTGGGCCTTGATCAGGGTGATTGGACAATGGTTTGAATGACCGTGCTTTGATCAAGCTGAGTGAACAATGATTTGAGTACCAAGCCTTGACCAGGTCACCAACTACAAACATCGTCTGGATCTGGTTATCAACTGCAAACACTGCCCTGATTGAACAATGGACTAACAGCCAAAAGACTGGAATGAAAAAGTATAAAAGGCTTGTAAGCTGCGGAGTAAAGCAGCAGCCTCCTCTGTCTTGTTTCTAACGAGCTTGGGACTCTGTTCCATAGCCCGGCCTATTTGAATAAATCTGGGTTCCTCCTGCAGACGAAGGCTCCTGTGTCTCCTTTTACTATGTATGAAGGGTATAGAAGACTTGGGCGGTTCCCCCGCCGCCGAGACCCAGTAAGTGGGTTATTCCGGTTCTTCAATCTGTTGATTTCTAATAAACCCTGGTCCATCGAACGTCATTAGGACGAAACATGACCTCACACCCATTATTCTGTGTTAGGCATTCATTGGTTCGGTGTGGCATTGGTTCAATGAATAGACTCCCAATCACTGTCAAACTGCTGATGGAATGTGTTAGGTGGCCTTGTATGAGGGATGTCTGAAAGAGTTAGATTAAGGAGACACTTATTGAGGATTTGGTACAATGGTGGTAATGGTGGTCTTTGATATCAGGTCACTGGTGTTATTTTTATTGTTGGTAAGTTCGGAAGTTAGGGTAGAGTGCTTGATGATTAATGTGTCAGTCTGTGTTAGAGCTGGCAGGTTGCTAGCATGATAGGAAGTTGTGGTAGTAGATCTTGGTCTTGATTTACCTTGGGTTATGTTTTGTCTGATGGGTTGGTTAAATCATTGTGTTTGAAGTGGAGAGCACAGATAAGTTCTGCTTGGATCAATGGAGATGAAGTGCTCTGGGTGAGTTGGTGGTGATATGGTGATGCATATTGAGGCAATCCAGTTTTGTAATAGTGAACGTTAATCTGAATTCTTGTGATGTTTAGTGTGTGGGTCAGATAATTTGGTTGGTAGTGAGCTAGCTGTGTTACCCTCTGAGAGATATGTTGGATGGTTGTTATCGAAACAAAAAATCCATTTAAAAATCACATTTGAGGTGCTATGTGTATAGCAGGCGGTTTTAATGTTGTGTGCCTTTGAGCAGCTGGGTAGGGTTATGTGGTGTATTTTAAGACGTTGTTTGTTCTATCATGAATCAGAATGTAGTGATATCTATGTAGTGGACATATACCATCAAAGGGACCTTAGGTTTAGATTTAAAAGTAGTGAAAAAAGATGTCTTGGAAGGGAGTGATTTCTAAAACTGATTGTCTGTAAAGGTATATTTAATTGTTTATTTATTTTATGATTTGTTAAGCACGATCCAATGCCTTGCAAAAGATGTTCTGGCGCTGAAAAGACAACCAGCAAAAAGGAGAAAAAACAAGCTTATTCTTGAAAGAGCCAAGTTTTGAGCAGAATTAGCCATTGTTGTATAAAGAGCGAATAATACCGGGGAGAAACCCCAGTTCTTGGCAGCCAAAAAGAAAAAAAAAAGATCGGCCACCCAATTAGAGGTGATCCATTCAAAGGAGGACAGCGAGATGTGATTGGCTGAGAAAAGGGTGCATTTTGGAAGCTAGAATTTTAGTCTTGTGTTGCGATAAGCAGGCCCAGTGCCATGTAAGGCTTTAAGGGCAAAGGAAAGAATTTTAACGCGGAGCCAATGTAGGGGCATATTATCAAGGGCTGGCGATAACATTATCGCCGCTATAGCATCCGTTTTCGGGCGAAAAGCGGCGATAATTTTATCGCTTTATTAACAAGGACACGCTAGCGCGTGTTTCCCTGCCTTAGCGCCCGGTTTCCTATCGCCTCGCCTCGCATCGCTAATGAGATGCAAGGTAGGCGTGCCCTTACAACTACATTATAAAATATCGCTAACGGTGCTTCGCTGTATTTACAACGAAGCCCCATCCGGTTTAGCGCTGATTTCTTTCGCGCTAACTGGGCCTTAACGCTGGAATTTAACGTCTGTTAAATTCCAGACTAAGGCATACCTAATATGGGAGGTGGATTGTGTGGCTAAGACCACAGGCCCTATCATCAAGGATATCGCCGTTTTCCATTGAACATCGCTGGAAAACCAGCATTGTTCCATGGAAAACGGCGATATCCCTGCTATCGCTGGAATATTTATCGCCATGCGCTAAGCGTTGTTAATACAGCGCTAACATGGCGATAAGTTCCAGCGATAGGAAAATGCACGCTAGGCGCGGTCAGCGATAATTATCGCTGCCGCTTGATAATATGCTCCGTAGATCCCTAAAATGATGAGAGAAAGGTTATCCTGGAGGCTCCCTTATTGAGGTTGATGTGGCAAGTATTTGTTCTTCATTATATGTAGGGACAAGTCCCACATTGTTTAGAGCTTTTAGGAGAAAATGATGGATGGATGACAATCACCCTTGAGAGATAAGACCAGTTGATAGCTGTGAGCATGGCAAATTAAATGATTTGATAAAGAAGCAGCTTTTACTGAGTGCATTTTAGGATTATGTGCAAGAAGTAACAATGATTCCTCCACAACTGGAGTAATGAATGAATGAATGAAATCTTTATTGTGTCAATTTTTAAAAATTGGTACAGAACCCCGATAAAATCGCCAGGCTACGTGGCGTTTAAAATTAAAAAATAATTACATAAATACATTGAAAAACTATTAAATCCTGATATATAAAACAAGTTAGACAAAGATGGTGTCATTGTGCCTCTTTCCGCCTCCAGGATGCAGTCCGATGTCCAGTCTTTTTATCGCAGTGTGCAGGATGTTACTGAATTTGCCAAATCGAAGTAGGTTCATCGGCCTGTTTGTGTTTAGACAGAAAGCCCATTTGTAAACCATAATGTGAGCATATGTCTATGCTGCTTAAAAAGCTCTAGAAAGCCCATAGTATGGAATTGTGCCACTTTCATTGCGACTAAGGGTGGGCGTAGTTCGCGAAGTAGCGCTACGCGAAGCTACGCAAAGTGCAGTTCGCACTACGCGAGCTACGCGTAGCACTACGCGAACTGCGTAGTGCGCTGTTCGCAATGATTGCACAGTGCCGGATGCTTGTCCGCACTGTGCAATCATTGAAAACGGCATCTTGCACAGTGCGAGCTGTCTTTTACTGCCGCTCGAGTAGATTTTTACTCGAGCGGCAGCTTTCTCAACTCGGACTGGTAGTTTCTCATCGCGAGCGGTCGCGAGCATACGCGACCACTCGCAATGAGAAACCTGACCTCCCCGCATTGAGAATCTCGCCGGGAGGTTTATTTTCCACGCTCGCGATCGGCAACTTGATGTTGCTGATCGCGAACGAGGAAAAAGTCTCGCCGGGATGTCATTTTGCTTGCTCGCGGTCGCCAACTTGACGTTGAGGACCGCGAGCAAGCAAAAAATGACCGCTGCACTACGCTACGCTACGCTACGCGTGTTTGCACTGTGCTACGTGCAATTCGCGTTGTGCGAAGTAGCGCAAACTTCGCAAACTACGCGAGCGTAGCGTAGTGCTTTGCCCAGGGTTAATTGCGACTTTGAACTCGGAATGAAAGAGATTTTACTAATAAATCGTACTCCTATTATGCACCTCCAGCTACCAAAGTGGCCTAATGTTTACCTCTCAGTTGTTAAAGGCAGTTTTCTTGCAACACATGAATGCCTCTATGCCAAAAGTCAAGCATGGCTAGCGTCCCCTCCCTTCAGTCTAGCCTACCTGCTGTCGATCAAGAGTAAATCTGATTACAGTGTTAAGCAGTATCCAAAGAATTAGAAGTTCTTTAATAGCGAATTTGCCACATTGCAGCTTCTTCAGGGTGCTAGTTAGCTCTGTTGATGGGCAGTGCTGGGGGGGCAAACCTCCTCAGGCACCACTATAAGTTCATGACATCTTTTGGTGTCAGTTTTGAATGCTTTATGTTTGCTGGACTTGAATAGTGACAGGTTGGATTGAGTTAGGAGCATGTTTGGTGTTTGGGGTGCCTGACTTGAGAGCATGGCTTTTTGGGTATGTTCCTTCATATGAAGGATGAGTGATGCAGTTGTATTCTGCAAGCCTCCTGTGAGAAATCGGGCTTTTGGTCGACTGGGGTGTAAGCCCTGGTCAAGCAACAGTTACAATCTCTTGCAGAGTGAACCACAAAAAGTTATTAAATTAACATGTGCTTAACCCTGGGTAGCTTGGCACAAAAAGCAGTCAGGCTTAACCTAGAGGCAATATGTAAAGTATTTGTGCAGCACACAAACAGTAATAGAGTGAGAACACAATACAAGGAAAATAACAAACTAATTTAGAAAAAGAAAGTATATTTTAATAAATTATTTGACACAAAAACAACAAAAATCCAATCAGTAGAACCGGAGTTATGAATTGTTAACCTTTAAGGTTCGAAATAGTGCCTAAAAGTTCAAACCACCAACCATGGACTTCTGATCGCGCAAGAGAGGGGCAAAGTCAAAAGTTAAGGCAGACCATCATGGACTGCAGTTTGGATACAATAAGTGAATTGGACCCACTCAGTGTTTTCCTTCGGATTTGTAAATATTTCTGAAGAAAAAGTGTCTGAGAGGGAAAAGTCCAGTGGGGCAAGGCTGCAGAAGGTGTCCGATGAGGATGTGTTGTCGTCAGTTGGCCTTGGGTCAAAACTGCGGTGAAGATTTCTATGTACGAATTTAGTTGCTGAAATGGAAGTTGAAAAACTCCAATGGGACTTGGCAGAAGGCTGTAGCCGAAGATAATTCCACGAGGTCGGATACCCCTTTGGCAAAGGGCCGTTGAATTGGCTTTGCTGCTGCAAAGAAGAACGTAGCAGGAGAAGCCACAAAGTCAATCCGACTGTCAATGCACCTCAGGTGGATAGGTATGCAGGTTGGTTCCTGTCTCCTCCTGATTTTCAGAGTACACTTTGGCAAAATTTTGTCCAAGTCCTCAGTTTTGGAAATTGGCCATCTGGGCGCATTTAGCACCACAACCAAAGATCCGGGACTGGTGAGACACCTCTTGGGGATTCAAGACTCACTCAGGCTGGGTCCAGGTGAGGGTTCAAGATGGTGGGAGCCTGTTATGCCCCCGTGTATCTGAACAGGAGGCCAGCAAACTAGACCTTGCAGTCTCTTCTGGTGGTTCTGGGTGCAGGTGTAGATGCAGGGCTCAACATCTGGGCTGCCCTCGGAGGGTTCAAGGCAGACAATACAGGGTTGTTAGGTCCTTTGTGTGAAGGCATAGAACAGACTATTCAGCTGTAAGTGGGGCTCTGTTGAGCTCTGCCCCCCCATCCTGCCAGCAGCTGGCTCATTGAGGCATGCCTAATCCCTCTATTCTCTTGGAGGAATTCACATAGTCTAACTGTCAGCTACACCCAGTCATGTGACCCAAGACAGACTGCAGGCACAAAGGCTAAGAGCAGGAAAATGCCAGCTTTCTAAAAGTTTGTTCCTTCCTGCAACAGAGGCAACCTTGCACCATGGGGCATGGGTGTCTACGTTAGTGCCTACGTTGGTGCTAGGCAGCTGAAAGTGTACCAGCGCAGGCAGACCGTATTGCTTAAATACTGTGCATTCCTGCCCTTTAACTTTGGCATAGGGAGGCGCAAAAAGGTGCCTTGCATATGCTGCCCTATGCCAAAATGCCATAAATGAGGCCCTGAGTGTATTGACAGTTGTTAAGGTGAGGTTTGGGCCCATTACAAATGTAGATTGTTGTTGCAAATGTGGTGCAGTTAGTATTAGCCCTCACAATCGGTGGATCTGGCATACTGTTAGTACAACTCCCTTATTCCACTTTAAGCACTGTCATCCACTCCAGTACAGTGGCGATCCATCAGTGTTATCAGGGTTTCTCTGACTCTTTCCCAGGGGCAGATAATATCCTTCCTGGAATTTTGTCATGCATTTCTCTTAACGAACTCTAGCCACGTTTACTATACTATAAAACGATCTCTTCAAGGTACCTGAATGATCATTTAAGAACAGCCAATTTATACTTACCTATATTTAATTACCGTTACAGTTTTCTGGTTTCCATATATTTAGGCTACTATATTTTTGTATGACGACTTTCTGTCCTCGAACAACAGTAACTTGTTTTTTAGGTTGAGCCTGGGCAGCACATGCGCTGCTCTGCGAGGCATGCTGTATTAGGGTATGGACTTGAAGCTCCAGCCACTCTCCGCCCATCTTTTCAATTGGCTGCTGTGCATGTCCTTTGTAAATGTTGGCTTTTGATTTGATAATAGGCTTATTAGTCCCTCCTTAGTGCCTCCTCGTCTCCTTTTGTAACCTCCCATCAGGGCTGGATCTTTTACTTGTCTTCTTACGGTATTGCTTGCATTAGCCCTTTCGGAGAACTCCTTGTCGAATTAATGTAAAGAGCACTGGTGGTACAGCAGCTTTAGCAATGGGGGCCGCATTGTTTTTTTTTGTATTTTACAATGGGGCCACACCCACCACTAGCGGGACAAGCTGCGCAGCTCGTCCAAAACCTTTTTTTTTTTTTAAACATTAAATAATGGCGGCCGCGCGTCTTGTTGTGCGCAGCTCGCCCAACTCATTATCTTTAATTATAGCGGCTCGTGCTGTACCCTCCCCCGCCACCACCTACCACGGCACGCCACTCTGTTTTGTCCCGCGTGTTATAAAAATGTATTTTTTAAAAAGTCCCTTTGGAAGATGGCCGCCTTGTTGCTGGTAGATGTGCGGCGTTAGTCCCACATAGTAAACTTTGCCGAAATCGGGTTACACGAGAAACGCTGCTACTTCTTGGTGAGTGCACACACGGGCTTTCGAGCTCCTTGAATCGACATCATGCTTTTGTTTTGTCATGACACCGATCTTGGTTTCAGCAGAATGAGAGTTTATTTAACTCCCCACGCAAGAACTTTTCCCCGGTCTTCCGACCCCCATTTCCACAGTAAACAGACACAGCAACCAGGCTCGCTTCACCTGCAACTTCACGTTTTTAATGTCTTTTGCCTCACAGCTCTTGATGCACACACATTGTTTATGGTCCAAGAATGACACAAAAATATATTTTGCCCCCGTTTCTACAGACACACCAACTGGAACCTTCATATCTTGTTTTATTAATTAAATTAAATTTAACTCACCTCACAGCTTGTTCCACACCATGTTCAGTTCACAGCTCCAGGATTCAGCCACTTACATATTAACCGGAGTTATCTAGTACATCGATTAACCTGTGCCATGAATGTTCACAAGCACTTTCTTTCAGTTACTTGTGTGAGGAAACGCCAGCTACTTGCCAAGCGGTGCTCTCATTGCACTTTCTTGAAAATGCTGCGTGTGAGCTGGCTGCCAATGGCGTCCTCTTGGTGGACACTTATCTGCAGATTTGGCGGTCAGATTGAAGCTGGGCTTTCAAGTACTTGTGCTTGGAACTGAAATCAGTACAGAAAGTTCCTTGTGTACAAGTCACGATAATGAAATCTTAAGGGAGCTTGATGAATATTATGAATACTTGTGTGCTGCCACCCATGCTTTGTTCGCCCCAACCATTTGTTCCTGGGCTTGTCACGTGCCACGCTTCTGTCTTCCTATTTGCATACTCACCAGCTGCTTCTCATAGAGGTTCCTTGTAAGAATACTGCACATGGGCGATGTCACACAGAGCCTGTTGGATGTAAGGGCGTAACACTGAGCAAGGTGCAGCCCCCAAGGTGCTGAAGCACTAGGATATTAGATACTCTTAATTTTTCATGTGCAGTCAGGGAGTGCATGTGCCTGCAGTGCCTCTCCCTCACCCCCGCTTTCTGTCCTTGTGTTTTATTTTTATTTTTTTAAGAGTTTTATATAGCGCAAACTCGACCCGAAGATATCAGGTATCAGAGCGCTTTACATGAGCACCAGTTTCATTACAGATGGACACATTTATTTTTTTGTTAGACACGAGGAGATTACGTTATTTGCCCATAATCACAGGATGTTGAGAGTCATTGCCGAGACTCGAACCCGGTTCCCCAGCTTCGAGGTCCAACGCTCTAGCCATAAGGCTACATCCTCTCCCCTTTCCCCACCCCCACCTTCCGTTGTTTCTAAAACCCTCGTTCTCCTCACACTTTCCCTTGTTTGTAACCCACCCTCCGTTTCACCCACCACCCCCTTTTCCATTGTCCTTTATGTTTCCCTCCGGCCTCCATTCCTAGGTGCGCATTTGTGCGTTTTTGAGAACACCATAGAAGGAATTTTGCTACAAACTGGTTCAGAATGAGAACATACAGTGTAATGATTCAGGTGGAAGACGACTCACACTTGATTGCTTGGCGTCAAAGCACACGTTTTTTCTGGCTTTGACTGGAGTTTTAACCAAGTCGTAAAGGATTTTGGAAGGTGCATGCTGTTTACAAGTTTATTTTATCAAAAAAATAAGAACCGATTTCAAGAAATTCATAAATATCTGCATTGTGTTCCACTTCCAGATACATAATTATGGGATGCCGCTCATGCTTTGTTTGCCCCAGCCATGTGTTACTGCGCCAAGCTTCTGCCTTCTTGTCTAGCTCTCATAGAGATTCCTTGTGAGAACACTGCGCCTCCGCCTGTGCCACACACAGCCTGTTAGATGTAAGGGTGTAGCACTGAGCAAGGTAGAGCAGCACTAGAGCAGTGAAGGTTATGCAGGCCGACTCCAGCTCTTATGTGAGCGACTTTCCAAAATGTGGTTCTCCCGGTAATCGCACTCCTCTGAGCACAGAACATTATGGACACTACAATGAGGGACACAGGCCACTTCACTTGAATTGAATATAAGCATCTCTCCAGCATTTATTAACGAGTCCTTCCTGGATTGCCAAACAGATCCTTTATGTACTCACCACTCTTGACTCTCTAAATACTAAAGGTGGGCGAGCAAACAAATGGACTGGACGCAAACCAGCAACAAGCCAAGGGTCTGGCTCGAATCTCAGAGCCTGAGCTTGAGGCGAGCATTGAAAATGCTTGCTGTGTATATCACTGAACAGAGATAAAGTCTCTACAAAATTCATAAATAATTTTTAAAAAGCCACTGACAAAGCCAATAGATCCTGCTTAGGCGAAACCTTTTGGCTTTGCCAAGGATTCTATAATGAGTTCCTAAGCTGCAGAAAAATGTATCTCAGTTTCAAATGAGTGTATGCTACATTGTCCTGCTTATGTCAGTGTTCTTAGTCACAACTTTTTCCTTCTAAAACACTAGTGAAGCTTTATCTTAAAACATCTTACTTCCGATGTTCTCACATGTGGGTAGAGACACATCACTAAAACACACAGGTGGAATGCAATGTTGCACTGGTTCTGGGCAGTTTTGCACAGGTATTAGCCTTTTTGCAGTCACATTTGCACTGACCTGAAGAGGAGAGCAAACATCTTTCATTTGGCTTGTGGCGCTCTAGGCCCACTTTAAGGCATCAGAAAGGTAAAATTAACCAAACATTCTTCCTTGCAGCTTGAAAGGTTTTGTTTGTTTGTTCAGCTGCAATGCTTCAGCTAGAATTCAGCCGCCAAAGTAAACAATTTGCCAAAAAGAAACGTGTCCATTCCGTTGCAGTTAAAATGGTGTGTTTAAGAGCACTTTTACAATTTCAATACTTACTTTAAACAGCAGACTATATTTTGAGTAAAACAACCCACAGTTCCCCCAAATCATGTAAACCAACACCTCTAAGTAAAGGCAAGGACATCTCTTTAGTAATCTCTTTTAAGATCCCAAAGGCGAGACCTATTGGCTATGCCAATGCTTGTTATAAAGAGCTTCAGACCACACATACCATTTTTGCTCTGCAACCAGCGGGCGTTACTAACAACTAATTTAATGGTATTCAATTTATCAACTTTTGAGGTTGGAGGGCTTAGTTGTTATCAACGGGTATTCAGAATTGTGGCCTGCTGATCAGGTGACAAATGAACATTTAATTCATTGAACTACCTTGCCATCTCGCAAGCCATTACTCTGTTTGTCCTCTCTGCTCACAATCTGCCAATCTCTTCCTTTCACTATTCACACCATGTTCAGACAGGGAGATGGACCTTTGCGCTGCTGTCATGTGACAACCTGCTGCCTAAGTTCATACTGAGTGCAATGACATGTCATAATTAACATTTTTGCGTTTTATTAACTCTGAACAAAGCCAATAGGATTGAAAACAAAGGAAATCAAGGTAAAGACAGGTCAAAGTCAAGTACAGCCTGATAGATGTAAGAAATGTTTGAATAAATATATTTTTCTGTTCAGCGCCATCCAAAATTTCCCAAGACACATGTTTTTGGTGAAGGCGGGATTTCATCACAAAAGATTAATAGTGACATTAAACACCAGGAAGTGCCCGGGCCGCAATGACTGTCTTTAGTGTAGTCACGATGACGATGCAAACTGCGCAAGCTTGAAAAAGTTTCCAAAGTGGGGGGAAATGCCCTGGCCCATTGCATGACGAGACGCAGGTTATTTACTTCTCCTAGGATAAACATTTTTAACTCCATCCGCAGCAGACTGCAGCGGGGTGATGACTATAAATTGTCAACGCACAAACCTCATATGACTCACCATGTTTTCCACCTCTAAATGTCGTAGGGTCACACTACGTCGAAGGTTAGATCGCAAGATCTGAGGACAGTCATCCTTCGATGAATCTGAGCGGATAAAGGTGCCATGATCTGTCCAAGAGTCACGCAAGTGGCGCCAGCCACACTGTGTGAACCATGTATGTCGGAGAGGCATGAGCAGGGTGGGTCTAAGCAAGAAGAGGGCCTGCAGGTGGCGACGACTCTGTTTTTGGTACTCCAAGTTAGATACTGAGAGGGAGATCAGTTGAGAGATATTATGTTATGTAGTCTGTAGCTTGAATAAACATTGGAGTGTGAGTGGAGTATTGTATGACCAGAGAAACACATATCCAAAGAGAGGCTTTTGATGTGGCAGAGGTGAAAAACAGTGAAATCACACAAACTCTCAGCCATGGCCCATGCAGGTAAGAGCGATCGGGCGTTGGACCGAGTGGGGGGTGGGGGGGTGGAGGGATGATTTTGACAAACGATGAGGGAAAATTAAATAAATAATTAATTTTCCCTCGTCGCCGTCAGTCAAAATCCCCCAACCCTACCCCCACACCCCCACCCAGCCCCACTGCGCATACCTGCATGGGTCGCGGCTGCCAAACTCTATAGGAAATTCCAATTGACGAGTTACCAATGGCTTTTTCTCGATATCTTTGTAGATTATGAGTTTGTGGACACTTAGCTCTATATGTCCAGTGGGGAATAAACAAGTCAAATTCTCTTAGTTGAAATAATGGAATCCAATAGGCACCAGGAAATGCAAACAATTGGCGCTATAATGCAACTGACTAGAACCCTGATTGTTGCCACAGAATTTTAGCTGCCCAAAATACCATACTTCAGTACCTGGATTCAACAGAAACCAGTTATAACTGGTCAGTTAAAATACACCCAAGGGAAGAGAGAGAATCAAACATTCATAGGAAATAATCATGACAGTACCAATTCGACTATCCTCACCAATCACTTCAAAGAGAGATTAGACCTGGTCAAACCAGCCATGGTCCTGCTCCAACATTAACGGTCCATTTCAAACTTCCAAGCCAGGTCCCCTCTAAATGGGAACACAAACAACCGTAGACTGATATTGGCCTTCTTAGGCCTTGTGGGTGAAGTGTAGCTGGAGTACTGTGGCACAGTGAACTCGGTACCCAAGGATGGACCTGCCCTTCCTACTTAGGTTGTTGTACTGAGGGAAACACAAAGGACCTCATTACAATGTCGGGTGAACTCACGCCCGACCAACACCGTTGCGGTCTCGGGACCGACCGACCTCCAGTGGGCGGTCCCAACACCACTATTACAATGGGATCGCACATGGTGCGGTCGCATACTCCCATTTCTCTATGGGAGCTTGTGCTGCCGCTGTAAACCGGCCGTAACACAAGCTCCCATAGAGAAATGGGAGTTTCTGTTAATCCCTGCACCGCGTGGCAGGCACACACACACAGTGCAGGGATTAACGGGGGCACCATAGGTGCCCCCTCGGCCCCCAACCGGAGGTAGCAGGGTGAAATGGGCCATGCTAGGGGACTCCAAAGTCACTTTCCAACAGGCTTTCCATGTCAGAAAGCCAAACATGGAAAGCCTGTGGGAAACCGACATCGTAATCCCGACAGCAGAAACGCCGTCTTTAATGACCGGCCGGCTTCACTTCCAACCGCCGCCATTGTAATACGGCGGTCTAATATAAAACTTATGATATCGGTTGGAAAGCGGTCGGAGGCTTTCCGACCATCATAATAGGGCCCTATGTTGTTTGGTAGAATGCTTGCAACTGTCCCAGCCACTGACAGTGCCTTGGAGCTGCATTCCAGGCCATATTTTTTGCCCAGTATGCTGCTTCAGACGGAGATTAGCCATATTCGTTCAGCCTTGGTCATGCCCCAATAATCCAGTCCAAACTGTCAGTCTGGAAATCCCACAGCTTGGATAATTTCACTTTGCACATTGCTCCAGAAATCGCTTCCTGCTTTCACGATGCAGAATTGCATAAAGGAGCATGCAGGTGTGGGAATGCACAACTATCTCTCCCATGACATGGAAACATTTCCTACATAGGCTCAAAGCAATACCAACACTCTTCCAACTGCACACCCACACTGTGCAGCATGCAACCTCTACATGTGTGTATCAAGCGCTATACAAACACTATAATAATACAATGCAATACTAATGGTAAACACGTCCAACACCATTATAAAGGGAAAAAACGCTAAACAACAGCTCTTTGCTTCTCAAATTGTCATCTAGTAAGAAATGTGTTCTGTCTGCTAGCATCAAGGGTTCTGGCTGCAGAGAGAACATGATTTTTTGGACACACCCCTAGCTTAGGAACTGCTTTGTTCTCTGGCTCCCATCAGATCCTCCATCAACTTTCTGATGTTTTGCAAACTGCCATTCATTAAACTATTTGAACAAGAGTTCAAAAGCCACCATCGCTGTGGGGACGCCTAGACAGTTGCCGTTAATGCTCTCTCCTGCAGCCACTCTGAAGCGACCATGTGGCTTTTCTTACCTTCCTCCAGGTCTCTCTCAATGACTTACAGCCCTAATTTGCACTGATCATGTGTCTACCTAAATACAAATATTTCCTGTTGTAACGGAATATACACTTTAGTGGTACCACACACATAGTAAACAGAGATTATGAAAAGAATGGTTCAGTATAAAATTAGCAACATCTTCACATACTCACTGGAAGGAACCATTCCTTGTGGAGGGCAGGTGGGTTTGCAGTGGGGGTTTGTGGTACAGTTCAACAAAAACATAGCAGAAAAGATGAAAGATGTGGAATTCTAGAAACAGCACTTACACAGAGGATAAGTAGTAACTGAAGTGTAAGTTAATTTTAAAACACCTCACCCACTGGCAGCCAGAAGCAACTGATATAAAACACATGTGAGAGGAACTGACACAGAACACATATCATCATTACATTCCAAGTTCTTCTTCTATGCATGTGATTCCAAGTTGGAACTCACATGCTTAAGGCATCACATTCCTCCCTAAATACTACAACTTAAACATATAAACTAAAATAAGAATATCTAAAGCCATGACACTATGTATACACCACGTATAACATACAACTAGTGACCCTATCATAATTTTTAACACAGACCTCTTTATATATAATCAATACTAACATTAGTTAGTAACGTAGACTTTAAGTTAATTAGGAGGCATACTCCTTCTATAATTCACTCTAGTACTAGGGTTTTTATCATCATGACATATATCATTATGTTTGTCATATGGAGAACTGTCCCTATTTTACTTGTCATATTGTGAACTTTCCTCATTTTCCTTGCTGCCCTTCTTGTTCACGTCTTGCATTCTTTTCTCATTATAATACACAAGAACAGGTCAATTCTCATTCCAAATCCTTCTGTTCTTCCATTTTTACTGCATTATGGAATATCTTGATAATCTTTTGTGTTATAGTGAACTTTGACCACATCACACACCCCACAGGTGCTCTGATCCTGACTCAGTCACCTATTTCTGTTTTCACTTCTTTTACCTTCTTCCTCACATCAAATTCTTTCTTTTGCTGACTTAGCTACTTCTCCTCTTGAATCCTCCACTCACCAATTCCATTACATTTGACACATTTGTACCAGTCCATCCATCCCTGATACAACCTGGTGTTAGGTGCTCTTCCTTTAAATAAGGGAGATTTTCCAGTTAAAGTATGTGGGGACACATGATATGCTGTGATTCTCTTCTGAAGTTCCGACTTCCAAATCATACAATTAAATCTTGCTAACTGAATACTTTCCTTCACATATTTGTTGAACTGTTCAATGGCACCATTGGTTTCGGATGGTGAATAGAACATTTCTTGTGCCTAATGCCACAGGATTCAAAGTAATTGCTGATCTCCCTGGAGCAAAATTGAGGACCATTATTAGACAAAATGAATTTTGGGAAGCTTTCTCTTTCAAATATACCCTCCAAAAACTTTATAACACTAGAAAACGATGTATCTTTTGCATTTGTAACTTCCACTCACCTCGAATATAAGTTCAATATACTATTGAGTAAGGTCTGGTGTTCACCCTGCAAAGGACACACAATGTCTATCAAAACTTCTTCCCAAGGTTGATTTGGTAGTTCTCTGCACAACATTGATATCTGACAAGTTCTTAAAATTTAATCACCACAAGAACACTCCAGACACTCCCTAACACTTCTTTCTATTTCCATATCCATCCCTGGCCACCAAAAATTAGCCCTTAAACTTTCCTTCTTCTTTACAGTTCCCAGATGTCCTTGTTTTATAAATTTGTCCCTCAAACTAGTAGGGGGAATTAACCTTGTCCGTCTTAACAACAAATAGTGATTTACAGACAGTTCATCCTTTAAGAGAGACCATCTTTTCTCCAGTTTGAAAAACCTGCCATCATGTATTGCATTCATCGTATCCACTAATTCCAAATCTTTACTTAACTCAAGTCTCCATTCTTCCTCAGTTAACACACCTATCGTAATTACACACACATCATCTTCTTCTACTCTCATGTCTTCTTGTTTGCCATCTTGATTAAAAAAGACCATTGAGTGTAAAATTGTTTACTCCCGGCATATACTCTAAATTGCGTTTGGATTTGGGGAGAGGATGTGGTCTCACGGCTAGACTGCCGACCTTGGAGCTGGGAAACCAAGGTTCGAGCTTCGGGGTCGACTCCACATCCTGTGATTCTGGGCAAATCACTTAATCTCTCCGTGCCTACCAAAAAAATGAATGTGTCCTTGTGTAACGTAACTGGTGCTCATGTAAAGCGCTCCAATACCTTCAGGTCGAGTTTGCGCTATATAAATCTGCAAAAAATAAAATAAATAAAAACTCTCCCAGCAGTCTTTGATGAGGCCAGCTCAATAGATCATCTCCTTTATTGAGTAAGTACATATTTAACAAAACATATCTTCCCCCTAATTCTAGACATGCCTCAAAATATCCCAACATTTTAATAGGCTGGCCACGGTAACCTTCTGAAACCACATCCATGACATGCAGCTTATTGTTTTTTCCAAACAATATCTCATATATACAATTAGAAATAATTGCCAAATCTCATCAAAACATTCACCCATCTACCTTCACCATTTCGCTGGGATGTTCTTCATATTCACTTATTTTCCTTACTTGAAAAACTATCTATTGTGAGACTTCTTCCCCCTCCTTCTTCACATTATTTTTAGATCTATTTATAAACCATTTAAAGAAATGAGTGTTCTTGCCACAGCCATTGCAATATACACCTAATGCTGGACATTCTTTGGCATTAGCCTTGTGGCCACTTCTTCCACACCTAAAACATTCACCCGCATGTCATCTCAGCCAAGCAATGCAAATATCCGGTGTGACTGGCGTTGCGATCTTCAACGAACCGATCTTCACACCAAGGTAATATCTAAACTTGCACAACAATGTAATATAAACAAATAATTACACTCAAGATGTCCGCCCGCAACGTCCTAAGCGTCTGCTTTTATAGACAATACCCCTTGTTTTGCATGACACACATGTTGAAGACATCACAAAAGAGATGGAAAGAAGGAAATTCATAATTGCTAAAACAACATTAATGGTATTTATTATTTATTCAAAATATTTCCATCTCACAATTTGAGCCGAATGTAGTGAAGCAGTATCAAAAACATTGAGAACAGCATAAGAAATATAATGAAAGAAACCCATCTGGGAGTCAGGTAATGGTGGCAGAACTATATAAAGACACAAATGAAAATAACATTCAGAACATTTGTTATATGAAAAACAATTGGAAAGACAAAAATAGAAAGTACATAAGGAAATAAAGTGGGTATGACACATAAAAAATGGGGCGTATTGATACATATGCAGGAAAATAACCTGAAAATAAAGGTGTCGAAAAGCTAAATAATGATTGTCTCGAATAGACTAAGGGGAAAGGAAAAAATTGGTATATAGAGTCTAACAAATTGAGCAATATAACCAATTTCCACTTCTTGTTTTTTTTCCACTAATATCTTGCTTTGGAATGTCTATTCTGAATGACAAAAAATAAAAGTAATGTTAAGAGAAAGGGCGAATGATGTTCTGCTTTAGTCTTGACAATCAATGCCTATGAAGACAGTGTATAATGTAAATATTCCTGCGATACTCATATATGGGGATGAATGAAACCAAAATCAATGCCTACAATCTTTAAATCAAGCATTGGTAACGTCAATAGGTCTGGGTTTAATGTGTTAGCATGGATAAAGTCTGTTTTCATGTTTTGCACATACAAATGTTGCTTATCACATAAAAGCCTTCACTATTGGCTTTGCCACTGCTGGGAAAATGAAGCTACAATGGATTGATTTCTTTATCATATGCATATATAAGATAAAAATTGAATGTGAGAAACAATATGTGTATTTTTCAAATGTAACATAGTCCCTCATGCATTCCAATGGAGGCACTGGCGGAATGATACAACAAATACCCAATAGCATGAGGTAAAAGAGTGTTACTCCTCAAGGGTTTGTCAAAACCCACTCTATGATTACTGTACAAATCTGGTAAGAATACTTCTTGTGGATCCTTGCTGTGCTATAAAGTAACACCTGAAAACTAAAGGCAAATGATTACTTCACCAATTTTTGGGGATGAACAAATGCACAGACAATTTATTGATAACAGTTGACATGAAATTAATGCGATGACCTAAGGTTAATGTATTTCACACCAACGGTGGCCCCTCCATTTGGGCGGTAGAATGTTGGTGCCTTGCTGCAAGCACAGCAAAGTGAAATAAAATGGTAATAAAATGTATTTCTTACCATTTTATTTTTCACTGCTCCTAGCCCGAGCCATGTTTGGGGGGGCACTGCTGCTGACTGTCAGCAGAGGAGTGGTGCTCACTCCAGTTTAGAGTGTGCATGTCACTTTGGCCTGCCCAGCCTGACATGCACACTTTAAACCTCTCCAGCCATCTGTCTGAGACAGCTGGATGGATAGCAGGCACAGGCATCCATTTCCAGTGCCTGAGAGAGCAACAAGCTAGCCTGCTCCAACCAATCCTGGCCCTGCTCTCACGCTGCTTAACATTATCAGCAGCATGAGAGCAGTGTAGATGGACTAGAAGCACGAGGACCGGAGAAGGCGAGCCAGTGCATTGCAGTGGGTAAGTACATATTTTATTTTTATATTTATGACCCACTGACAAGCACTGTAAGAAACTCGCACTGCCTTCAGGTTCATCATCAGAGCTCAGTCGTGGTTCACTAGAAACACTGTTTATAATGAGATATGTCTGATAGCTTTGGTGTTCACCTTAAAGGCATTGCTGTTCAGTGAGTCAAATAACTGACAATCTTGCCCCACCAATTATTCATGGCACCAGCCGCCGTTGCTTCACACTAGAAAATCAAAAGACTCACACACACAAATATATATATATATATATATATATACATATATATATATATATATATATATATATATATATATATATATATATATAAAGTGGTGGTTGCCACTGCGTAGTTATACTTAGGTCAGTGTTTCCATAGGATAGGTGTTTTTTGTGTTGTTAATACCCTTGACAGCTTTTGACCGATCTCCACAAAACTTCCAATAAAGTGTTTTTTTTCCTAGTTTGTGCATGCAAAAGTTTGGGGGTGATCAGTCAAGCAGGGGCCGAGAAAAATGGGGGGTCCCAAAAAGCGACATCCCCATGTATTTTCCATAGACTTCTTGAAGAAGCGCTACAGCAAACACTACTTAACGGAATAACACCTAATTTGGCAAGAAGCTAGTTCTTGGTCTGCAAATTAATGGTTTTTGTTTTTGATTTGGTGTAAAACTGTTGAGTAGTTTTTGAGAAATTACGTTTTAAATATAATTGTATATCTGGACACTTGGGTCCACAAGAGGCTCGCAAGAGTCTCGCAGGAGCATCAATTTAAAAATAGAGCATTTTGAATGGCCCAGGGAGCTTTATTTACCTTGCAGCATCTCTGGCTCCTGCTGGAGCAAGCGCTCTGATTGGCTACCAGCAGCATGAGAATAATGTTGCTGGCAGCCATTACAGGATTCAAGGACAACGGCAATATATACGAACCAATTTATAATTTCTTAACGGTCCAAACCGCTATTTCGGGCCATTAAGAAATGGAAAATTGCCTTTCGGTATGTATGAAAGACATATGCGGCATTGCTAAGTGTGATTTCTACTCAGTAAAAATCACATTTTGTGATTCGTAAAATAAGAAATCGAAAATAGGGATTACCTATTTGCAATTCGCTAAAAGAATGTACTGGCATTTCCTAATTATGACTAGTCATAAAATGGGCATTTAGGAAATGCAATTACCATTGAATCGGATCTGATGGTAACCAGGTGCAAACATCAAAAATATGCCCAAAATGCCCGTTAGGGGCTTTAAGTGGAAATGGTTGTACATTTTTCACACAGCTCCTCCAGCAATGTGTGTGGACTTCTTAAATTTGTGAGGTTTTGAACTGCAAAATGCAATTACAAAACAATAGAGATGGATACTATTGTAAGCTGTTTTCAGAGTGTGTTTGGTTCATAAATCTGCAGTATTTTATAACAATGTCTTTACTGTGCTGATGAAGCAAGGTAAATGAAATACATTTGTAACACCCCATAATAGGGATAATAATTTAACGATATTAATTGTTTGATGAACTAACCAACAATTTGCACCCTTAGTAAACATTTACACAAGTGGAAATCGCTATTTATGTGCAAAAACTAACTTATTTACAATTGTATAGTAAGTTAATAATTAATATAGTAATTTGCGTATTAATTAGAGCAAAATCGCATGATTTGTGCTATGTAGTAAATTGTATTGTGGCAAAGAATGCGGATGGTAAGTAAACATGGCTTTAAATGTTGCTTCTGCTAGGTAACACCTAACTTGGGTATTTAGAATGACGGGTGGGAAACAGAAAGGCTTATTTTCTTTATTTTAATTATGATTGTGTTTGTTCTTATGATAGTTCGTTCGGGCCTGCTAGGCCATGCTGCGAAAATGGCTGCCGAGGCAGATGAGGTCATACGCAGACACAAAGGTGGCCTCTAAGCGTAAGAAAGCCATAGAGCTAAACCACGTGGGTACAGTTCGAGCCCAGAGTGAGAAGTGTCAAGGTCAGGCTGACCTGACTTGAGGAGAATGCCAAGAAAGACTCAGCACGCATCCGTGAGAATGGAAGCTAAACCCAAATGAATTAACAATGGAAAGCTTAAATGTGAGCAACAAAAGTGAAACATTTAGTGAACTGTCAATTGGACTGCTATTACCCAAAGGTCGTGTGAAAATATAATCCTTAAACAATTTTAGAACCGGTTTGAACAAGGAGGGCAATGAGGTGATTCTAGCCATCCCTCCAATGGACCAATTAGCGTGATTCTCGCCCCCAAAGATTGCAACTTTTCGTTTAGTAAGCTAGTAGTAGGGTATAAGAGGACCTACTCTTAAGTAGGAGGAGCGCTATTCCTGCATTTTTGAACACTGAGCGTGATGCAGATGAACCTGCTGCCATTTTCTATAGGCCGTATTTCTTTGGAGACTTTTTCTTCTGAACTTTAAAACTTGACTGGGAAAGGAACGAGACCGATGCGGGAATATCTGTAAGGGAGGTCCGTCGAGGAGGCCTTTAGCGGCACAGTCAGTCAGTTTTGGGAGTTCAATGCTGTGATTTGCTTTTGGTGAATTTTTCCATGCCGCAACAAATGTGTATGCATTTAATCTTTTATAAAATTCATTTCTTATATGATATTGAAGTGTATTAAAGTGATTAATAAACTAAGAATCTCACTCATGCAAACTGAATTTAGATAAAATCTATTTCTAATTAATTCCGAGTCTGTGGTTCTTTAGTTTATTTAATGAATTTAACATGTATTAAGGTTTTAAAGGATTGAGTTGGTCTTAATCGCCATCAACTTATTCTACTAGTTGGTCCATCGACCAAAAAGCAGAATACCTTGATGTTTTAGAACCGTCAGGATTAAAACTGAATAAACATGGTTGTTTAAAATAATATCCTGTAAACTTTAATAAGGTATTCTGTTCTTCCAGCAATCTCGTTCTTCTCCTTAGTGAAAGTGGATGTGATCCAGGGAATAACTGAGAGAGTGTATGATTATGCGGTGTTATGGGCCCCACCGTCATATACTATAATTGTGGTGAATGATCTTTACCTGGATGTTATGTCCAAAGGAGAAGAATTTATATTAGCCGCGCTGGATCAGTGCCAATAATGAAAGTTGGTGTGGAAATATATATTTTAGTGTCCCTTAATTTTTGATATCACAAAATGAGGGCTGATGGTAACTTGGTGGTTTAAGGGACCACACCAGCCAAGGCATTCAGTCTTAAAACAAAAAACAAGGCTTATGGGTTAGGATTAGTTTAGATAACACATTGATGACTTTTGGTGATTGGCCTCTTTCAGACTACAACCCCCGAGGGCAATTCTAAGAGCATATGAATCAGAGCGCAATGACCTAAGAGATACCTTTCTGCTCGCTGCAGCCTCAGTCACTCAGTGCAAAGAGGCTCAGCCGATAACAACATTTGTCACAGTTTTGTTTTGTTTTGCAGTTTTATATAACACAAACTCTGCCCAGTGGGTGTGCTCTACATCAGATTACATTCAACAAGCACAGGTTTATTTTTTTCTTCTTTTAGGCCTGGTTCCCTAGCTCCAAAGTCGACAACTCTGGCCATTAGGTCATATGTCATATGTCTTCCTTTTCTCTTGAGTAGAAATGCCAGAACAGTGTTTAGATGCTATTAGCATTGAGCACCCCTGGGTAAGAAGTCATCCAATATCTAGTCTGGCCTCTTGAGGGTAATTCTTAGCTCTACCTTTGTATTTACATCGCTAAAGGTGCTACTGGTGGAAAGCTGTGATTCCAGTGTAAAGCCTTCAGGAGCTTCCTCTATGGCTGTTTGATTGATTGATTGTTCTGAACAATTATATATAATGGGTCTTTCTTAGTTCCAGGGACTCCCGCTACCTATGCAGCTCCTTTTAGTGCCCACATATGAACAGGTATTTGCACTTGTTAGAGCATGGTATACCTACCTCGTTAATATACCTCTTCCTCTACCCTTTTCTATTGCCTATTATCTGTGACTATCTCCAGAGCTCTCATGTTTCCCAGGTCAGTTGTGAGTGACTTATCCAGTTCTATGTTCATCTTTACATTCTGGGATTTAAAGTTCTGAATTAATAATTGGATGATCAGGACTACAAATCCCAAAATGCAAAGAAATTACCTGGACTTAAAAAGCGACTTACACACGGGACTGGGAAACTTGAGCACTCTCTGTTGTCCTCTCCTGCATGCAGTCCCCTTTCTATTGCCACTCTATCCTGTTCTTTTTCTCTGCCCTTATTTTTCTGCCCTCCTCGCTCTCTTCATCTTCCTCTTTTTTCATTCACTCTCCCCTACTTGATTCACTATTGGCTGTAACAGCAGTCAGTAGTGTAAGCAGAGATCCAGCCACACCTGGTCAGCTGTAGAAATTACTTTCTTTTCTTGGGTCAGTGAGGGAGGGATAATAGACCACTGATATCATGCTATCAATACATGGTACCAGGGTACCCATGTGTGCAAATGGTGTCTACAGCACAGCAATGTAGTCATATGGCTTCACAGTTAGACTTGTACAGTGAGGAAAATTATCACGTGCACTGTCACTGCAAGAATGAAAGGATGACAGTGTTATCCTTTCATTCTATTTAACTTATACATATGCTCCCCTCTCCTATACATATGCTCCCCTCTCCACACAATATCAAGGAAAGTATTAGCCTTGGCCCTGAACTAATAGAGGGAACGAGATGCTCAGCTTGAAAGAAAAAGGCCACATGGGGAATGATGTCACAGTACATCTAAAAACCCAAGCTGAAGTCACAAAACAAAGCAATGTTCTAGAACGACTATTTTTGGGGCTTGCTAAAGAAGCCCAGCTGGGTATGAAACTGTTTATTGTACTGTACACTGAATGACCTCTTTAAGATAGAAAATATAATGAAAGTAGTGGACCTTAATACCGTCCACTGATGGAAGTGCGGTGGCATGATTATGGCTCTTCGATACAAACCAGTCAGCCCATTTTTGAATGGTGAGAGGATGAGCCAGATACACAGAAGATATAACGTTACTTTAACCTTTGTTTTTTTAAGTGAATTTCTACGTTTTTTTTAAAGTTACGTGAAAAAGTCAGTGACAATAACGTTTTGAAATCAAAAGCCTCATAAATTCACTAGTTATAGTTTGCGGAGCTGACTATAACTTGCGCCCCACCATGCACTGCTTATGACCTTACACAGTACATCACATATGACATGTGATATGACATCATTTATGACATCACTGTTGCATTTCAAATGACACAATTGATGACATCAACACACAAAGAGAAGTAGGAGGGTGGAAGGTCGCTATTTCTAGAGGTTAACAGGCAAAAATAAAATGTTAGAAAAACTGTCCTCACCCACAAGAGTTTGTGGCATGCTTCATCATAGGGCTGCTGAACACACCTCTGCGCAAGCCAATGCCCGAGGTGGAGCAATAGGGTGGGGGAGACAATACAAACACATAGAAGAGCAGGGATCAAGTAAGAATTAGGTGCAGACAGACAAAGTTAAAACTAACTTGAGGAGTTCCGAACGCCTATTTTATTCACGGATTCCCAGGCTAGGGTTAAAAAAGGTTTCACTAAAAATTGTCTACATGTTTCAGCCGGACATAATGTCTTCCCTGGCTTTCATCGGGACTACTAGATCCTGTAGTGCACAGTCTTAGTGACGGACTCACCTTGACTAATGTGTGGCTACAGAGAGCCGTCCTCGCTCCCCTGCCTTTTCGAGCGTGAACTACAGTGAAACTCGATTTTAATCAGAGTGTGATTACATGACCTACGTATTAACACAGGCTCAAACTTCGATCTACATATTAAGGTAAGAGAGAATGGTAAAAATACTGGGATCTAGTAGTCCTGATGAAAGCTGGGGAAGACACTTTGTCCGGCTGAAACATGTCAACGATTTTGCAGAGTGGAGGGGTAAATGGTCCATAACTCACCAGTCTACCACCAACCACAGGTTTAGCGAAACCTTTTTTAACCCTAGCCTGGCAATCCGCGAATAAAATAGGCTTTTGGAATTCCTCAAGTTAGTTTGAACTTTATCTGTCTAAACCTCTTCTTACTTGATCCCTACTCTTCTATGTGCTTGCATTGTCTCCCCCACCCTATTACCCCACCTCGGGCATTGGCTTGCGCAGAGGTGTGTTCAGCAGTCCTATGATGAAGCATGCCACAAACTCTTGTGGGTGAGGGCAGTTTTTCTAACATTTTATTTTTGCCTGTTAACCTCTAGAAATAGCAACCTACCTCCCTCCTACTTCTCTTTGTGTGTTGAGTCTATTATAAAGGAGGTCGAACTAGGAGCTCCCCTCCTTCCCCTTAGTTTTGTGTGTGGTAACAATTGATGACATCACTGATGACATTATTCAAGATTCTTTTGTACACATTACTGTATAAACTGCTACGGCATTAGAGGCTTGAAAGTAAGTAAAAATATCTCAGAATAATATGAAGCATCATTAATGCCATCACAGATACACCCCCCTTAAGTGCAGCGAGCATGGGTTATGTGCAACTTGACCCTATACCATACACTTCATGGGTAGCTGAGTTCACATTAACAATCAACCTCAGATAGATGGGTAACCCCTACTGCACACAGTGTTCAATCTATATATAACTGATCAAAGGAAACCAAGTTCCTCATGATACTCATCAACTGTTCCAACATTAATGCCCTACAACAGCTTTTATCTGAATCAAACCACTCCCAGTCCCCGAACCTACTTGTCAGGCTCAGGAGGACTATTCCTGGCTGAGGACTTTTGAGTTTGATGTGAGCAGACTGCCCAGGTCTTCACAATCTTGGTCTGCCAGAGGTATGGAGGACACCCTTCCGATAGCCACAATGTTGCTGATGCTTGAAAGCACCTAAGGGGATAGTGCCTTCCAGAACGAGACCATGTTTTGAGGGAAAAGCCAACTTGGCAAAAAAACTCCAGATGGTGGTAACTACTAGAGGAAGCAACTGGAATATGGGTGGTAGCAGAAACAGGAGCAGGACAGATTCAAAAACTGCAGGACAGGAACTAGAACTCAGGAAAAAAAGTTAGGAAGCATAGAACCCTCAACAGGACTGATGAAGCATTGTGGCGAAAATGCAAGGCAGTTCTGATTTTCTTATTTACAGAAAATCCCAGGAAATTACATCAGAAAAAAGGAAGCCATGATTGATTAGGAAGGGACTATGGGGAGACTAAGGATGGTTGCCATATTGGATTGGGCAAATTTACTTCCTTCCCTATTGTTAGACTTGGCATCTTTTGGCGTGTTTCCCCTGACTTTTTGCTTTCTGACCTCCTGGTTTTGACTCTGTTTTTGCTGGTGTAATGATTCTGCACACTTTCCTCACTGCTGTCCAGTGGGAAAGTGCAAGTGCTCCTGTATAAAATGTGTTATGGATTGGCGTTTCCATGATTGGCCTATTTGGTTTATGTGTCAGTCCCTTGTAAAGTGCACTGAGAGTGCCAGGGCCTATAGATCAAATGCTGTTGGTGGGCTGCAGCACTGGATTTTGCCACCCGCGCAAACAGCCCGTAAAGTGTAACTCGGGCCTGCCATTGCAGAGCCTGTGCGCAGCCGGTGGCTGCCATGTCGACTTGGCAAGTGCGCACACTTGCCAGTCCCTAAACCTTCCCTTTTCTACATGTTAGTCACCCCTAAGGTAGGCCCAAGGTACCCCTGTGGGCAGGGTGCGTTGTATGCGAAAGGTAGGACATGCCCTGGTGTGTGTGGCATATCCTGATAGTGAATCACAGCCTAGTTCGTTTTTCACTATTGCAAGGCTACCTGTTCCCCATAGGCCAGAACGGGCAGTGTTGATTATTACAGCTTATAATCCTAACTGACCCAGGGAACACGGTAGGAATTCGAGTTTAGTATGCCTGGACTCAGAATGATAAAATGCATCTTTTAGTGAAGTTGGTTTTAACATTCTGCGTTTGAAAATACCACTTTTAGAAAGCGGGTATTTTCTTGTCTAACCATCCAAGCATGCCTCTGCGAGGTTGTGTATTCCTTGTCTGGAGTGTGAGTGACAGGGGCTGGGGGATGCCAGGAGACAGGGTGAGTCAGCACAGGGCTGAATAGCACGATCTACATATAGATGGGTGGGAGGAGATGCACCTGGGACCGGAATAGGGCTGGGCCTTCCCTCCACAATGCTGGCTCCACCCCTGTGGGGCGTCTGATGTCCCTGGCCTACTCTCTGAAAGAAAGGACGGAGACTTGTCAACAAAGTGCTCCAGAACTGGTTTGGACTAGGCAAAGGCCTCTCTGCCTTCAGAGAACAAAGGAATTTGGGATATAAATATTGGGGCCCTGACCCCATGAATTTAGATCTCGCTGGAATCAAGGAACCTGCCAAGAAGAAGAGCTGGAGAGCTGCTAGGAGGAGTACTGCCCCTTTGCTGAGTTATTGCCTTGTTGGGTTGGCCTGCAGTTGCTGCTTCTGTCTTGGGCAGTGAAAGGACTGGACTGAACTTTCTACAAACTTGTGCTGAGTATCTCCAAGGGCCTGAAACCGAGCTGGCCTCCTGTTAAGAAGTCTCAGGGACTGCAAAGACTTCACAAGCCTCTGGGTACCGCTTCTGGAACGCTATTTCAGTTGCCACAGAGGAAGGGAACCGCAACCGACTCCGTCAACCGGCTCCATCACTGGCCCGGTGTCCTGTTTGCACCGCAGACCGCATCGCCCCGCTTCGCACCGAAACCCTGGTCTCACCGACGACGACGTCCGACGCCGTCAACATCGAGCCGCTGTTTGCACCGTGACCTGTGGGCACCGCAGTTCGCATCGCATCGCTTCACTGTACCGGGCGGACCAGACCGACGCTGTCGCTGCATCTGGCTCAACAATCGGGACCGCATCGAAGTTGGGGCACCGCTCGCACGCTTGCGACGCACCGCTCCGACTCGAACCACTGTCCGACGCCAGCTCCCGCACTCCGGCTTGGTCGCCTGCATCGCAACCTGCCAGCACCGCATCGAGCACCGTCTCACCCTGCATCGCACGCCTTGGACTCACCGACTCCGTCTGCACGACGCTCATCGAGCCGCTGCCTGCACCGCATCGAGGGACACCGCACCTTGCATCGCTCCGTCTTGCACCGCAACCGCGACGAACGCCGACCGGCTCGTACACTCCGTACCAGCCACAACGAGAAAGGTACTGTGACCGAGTCTGTTCACGACTCTGCTGGCCCGTAGCGACGCGGTCGGCTGGAACTGTTATACTCTGTGTATTTCAGCATCGCGGTAGACCCGGACGGGGCTACCGACTCGCACGAACTTTGCTTTTGTGTTATTCCTGCAAAGAAGAAGTTACCTTATCAAGCATTCATTTTCAAAGTACAGTACTGTGGATTTTTGTCGTAATTGGTCTTGTCTTGAGTATATAAAAATATTGGTTATTTTTCTAAACTGGTGTGGTGTCCTTTTGTAGTGCTTACACGGTATT
Source organism: Calotriton arnoldi (assembly GCA_963921515.1). Classification (NCBI taxonomy): domain Eukaryota; kingdom Metazoa; phylum Chordata; class Amphibia; order Caudata; family Salamandridae; genus Calotriton; species Calotriton arnoldi. Next base: position 685,199 of record CAWUFW010006247.1, on the reverse strand, counting down.
ACTGTTGGTTATGTGCAAATGCTTTACACACTGCCTCTGAATTAAGCCTGACTGCTCGTGCCAAGCTACCACGAGGGTGAGCAGGGGTTACTTCACGAGTGTAACACCCTTACCCTGACTAGGAAGAAGGGTCCCTACTTGGACAGAGGTGCAAGCCCTTGCCAACTAGACACCCCCATTTCTAACATTGGTTGTCAGCGGTGAGGATAGGACTTGTGTTTGCACTTGACTTTCAGTGATTGGTGTGCACTACAACCATATCGCAGACCATTACGTACCACATACTATCTCTTTTTCTTTTGGCCTATTTTTGATCTTGCCAGTTTTCAACTCACTACTTTCATCATGCCTGAATCAACTGCATCATCCGTTGCATCTCTGGAAGTTATCTTTGAGGAGGATAGGTGGGAATCCTACGCCGTAAAGGAGCTACGAGCGATTTGTAAAAACCTGAAAGTCCAAATTAAAGGCCTCACAAGGAAGGAGGAGCTACAGAAGGCGCTGAGGGCCTGGGTAGCAGCCAGACATGTCAGTGGGCAGCCTGGTAATCTCAGTGAGGAGGTGGAGGAGCCTATTTCCAGGGTGGATGTGCTTTTGGGTGAGGGGGAACCCGCCAGGTCAGGCAGCAGCAGTCTGTCCCCAGAGGAGCTGGAGGACAGGCGGGAGGCAAGGCAGTTTGAGCTGCAGAAGCTCAGGCTGGAGAGTGAGCGGGAGGAGAAGAGATTGGCCATGGAGGAGAAGAAGATGCTCTTAGAGCATGAGAGAGAACTGAAGGAGCTAGAACTTAGGAGTAAGTCAGGCTCAGGTGGTGGCAGGAATTTGTCCAGAAAGGCAGACAGGATTGTGCACATTCCCAAGAATGTAGGCAAGGAGTTCAAGAAGGGGGATGACATACAAAGGTGGTTTCAGGGTTATGAGGCAGCCATACACATGAATGGGGTCCCTGAGGAAAATTGGGGAGCAGGATTGTGGCCACTTTTTCCTGAAGAAGCAAGGGATGCTCTGATAGCTTTGGGTAAGGGGTATCACCTCACCTATGCTGACATGAAGGATGCCCTTCTCACTAAGTATGGTCTTACTCCTGAAAAGTACAGGGATCAGTTCAGCTCCAGTAAGAAGTCTGATGCCAACACTTGGTTGGAATGTGTGGATGTGTTCTGCAGGTCGCTGGATGGTTGGGTGAAGGGCAGTAATGTAACAGATTTTCAGGGGCTCTGCAACTTGATTGCGTGGGAGCACTTGTCTAGTCTATGTTTTGCAGATCTGCGCCAGCACCTAGTGGATAGTAAGCTAACTGACCCCAGGAAGCTTGCTATGGAAGCGGACCGCTGTGTGAGTACCAGGGTCCACAAGAAAGCGTTTGGGGGAGACTCAGCCAAAGGTGGGCAGGGTCCCCAGCAGAAAGGTGGGGGGGGACAAGGGTAAAGCACAGGAGTTCTCTAAAGGGCCCCAAACTAGTACCCAGGGTAAAGGTTCCCAGCCCCCTGGTGATAAGAAGAAAGCAGTGGTCTCTTCAGGGAAGCCTGCTGAGACCGGCCCCCGCAAGTGTTATGCATGTGACCAGGTAGGTCACTTCAAGGGGGACCCCAAGTGCCCAAAAGGGACACAGCCACCCACCGGTGGACAGCCCAAAGTGTTGGCTAGTGTAGCGCTTGGGGAGGAGGGGTGCCCACAGGAGGGTGGGGATACCGCAGAAATGACCCTTGTCTCACTAGGGGACAGTGAGATGGTCCCAGGAAACCAGGTGCCCCCAACACAAAGAAATACAGCACCTGGGTGACCATTAATGGGAACAGGGTAGAGGCTCTCAGAGATACTGGAGCCAGTGTGACCTCAGTCCGGTGTCACCTGGTCTCTGAGAAGCAGGTAGTCCCAGGGGCATTCCACCAAGTAGTTGCTGTAGACAACTCTGAGCGCCAGTGTATGGTGGCGCAGGTTCCCTTTGAATGGGGGGTCTCAGGTCCCTTGAGGGTGGTTGTGAGCCCTACCATGCCTGTAGATTGTCTGCTAGGTAACGACCTGGAGCAGTCCTTATGGAAGGATGTTGAGCTCAGGTCTCACTTGGAGATGCTTGGGTTGCCAGAGTGGGCATGCGTGTCTACTCGGTCAATGGCAGCCAGAAAGGGTGATCAAGAGGACTTGGAGCCTGGTACAGTGGCCCAAGTCCCTGCCAAGAGAAAGGGCAGGGGGCGCGGGAAACCGGCCCCCGAAGTTCCCACGGACCGGGAGGAGGCGGACCTCGAGGGGGACGCCCGGTGCCTACAGGGGAGCAGGTAGCCGAACTGGGAGACATCTCTGAGCTGACCCATTGGCAGCAAGAAGGGGGTCCCACCAGGGAGGAGTTCTGCAGGGAGCAGAACGAGTGCCCTACTCTGGAGGGTCTGCGGCGGCAGGCTGCAGACCAGGCAGCTGGTAATCAGTCCGGGTCACATCTGATCTACTGGGAGAGTGGTCTCCTATACAGTGAGCCTAAGGTTGCTGAGCCTGGGTCAGCCCGTGTGCTGGTGGTACCCCAGCGCTTCAGGACCTTCCTACTGGGTCTGGCTCATGACGTGCCTTTGGCAGGACATTTGGGGCAGGACAAGACCTTTGACAGGCTTGTCACCCACTTCTTTTGGCCCCAAATGCGAAGGCAGTCAGATGCACACTGTAGGTCTTGCCAAACTTGCCAGGCAAGTGGTAAGAGTGGCAGGAAGGTCAAAGCTCCTCTCCAACCTTTTCCTGTTGTTGGTACACCCTTTGAAAGGGTAGGGATGGATATTGTGGGGCCACTGGATCCCAAGACAGCCATGGGCAACAGGTACATCCTGGTCTTGGTGGACCATGCCACCCGGTACCCGGAGGCAATCCCTCTCAGGACAACGACGGTGCCAGTGGTGGGCCGGGCGTTAATGGGGATCTTTTCCCATGTGGGATTCCCCAGAGAGGTGGTTTCTGATAGGGGGACCAATTTCATATCCAAGTATATGACATCCCTGTGGAAGGAGTGTGGTGTAACCTACAAGTTCACCACTCCTTACCACCCACAAGGAAACGGTCTGGTGGAGAGATTCAACCAGACCTTGAAAGGCATGATCAAGGGTCTAACAGAACCCATGAGGCGTAAGTGGGACGTCCTCTTGCCATGCCTACTCTTTGCGTACAGGGAGGTGCCTCAGAAGTCTCTTGGGTACAGCCCATTTGAGCTCCTGTATGGCCACCCTGTCAGAGGACCTCTGAGTTTGGTAAAGGAAGGCTGGGAGGCGGCTCCCAGGAAAACTCCCCAGGATGTATTTAGCTACATGCTGGCCTTTAGAAACCAAACTGCCCGCTTCAGGAAACTCGCTCAGGCGAACCTAGAAGCAAGCCAGGAAGAAATGAAGAGATGGTATGACCAGAATGCCACTCTGGTCGAATTTCAACCTGGGCAAAAGTGTGGGTCATGGCCCCAGTGGCACCTTGTGCCTTGCAGGACAAGTGGACTGGGCCATATGAGGTGGTGGAGCGCAAAAGTGACGTCACCTACCTGGTGGATTTGCAGGCTCCCAGGAACCCTTTGAGGGTCCTTCACATGAACCGCCTCAAGCCCCACTTCGAGAGGTCCGAAGTGAGTATGCTCTTGGCGACAGATGATGGGGTGGAAGAGGAGAGTGAGCCTCTCCCTGACCTCCTGTCTACCAAGGAGCATGATGGGTCAGTAGAAGGTGTGATCCTCTCCCCTACTCTGACTCAGGAGCAGCAGGGGGACTGTCACCAGTTGCTGGGACAGTTCGCCCCACTGTTCTCTCTGACTCCCGGTGTTACTCACTGGTGTACCCATGACGTGGACACTGGTGACAGCCCTCCTGTGAAGCACAAGATTTACAGGTTGACTGACCGGGACAGAGCCAGCATCAAGGAGGAGGTCTCTAAGATGTTGGCGTTAGGGGTGATTGAGCCCTCCAACAGTCCTTGGGCCAGCCCAGTGGTCTTGGTCCCAAAGGCTGCTGCACCCGGTGCCACTCCAGAACTCCGGTTTTGTGTGGACTACCGTGGGCTCAATGCCGTCACCAGGACTGACGCGCACCCCATCCCCAGAGCTGATGAGCTCATTGATCGATTGGGAGCTGCCCGGTTCCTCAGCACGTTTGATTTGACGTCTGGGTACTGGCAGATTGCCTTAACCGATGGGGCCAAGGAGAGATCAGCATTCTCAACCCCAGAAGGTCATTACCAATTCCGGGTGATGCCCTTTGGGTTGAAGAATGCCCCTGCCACCTTTCAGAGGTTGGTCAATCAGGTGTTGGCTGGGCTGGAGGATTTCAGTGCCGCCTACCTGGATGACATTGCTGTGTTCAGTTCCAGCTGGGAAGAACATTTACAGCACCTTGAGAAAGTGTTGAGGGCTCTGCAAGGTGCAGGCCTCACGATCAAGGCCAGTAAGTGCCAGATCGGGCAGGGTTCTGTGGTGTTCTTGGGACACCAGGTAGGAAGCGGCCAGGTGGCGCCCTACAACCCAAGATTGACACCATTCTGGCTTGGGAGCCCCCAAGACCCAGACAGAGGTGAGAGCCTTCTTAGGTCTCACCGGCTACTATAGGAGATTTATTAAGGGCTATGGCATCATCGTTGCCCCCTTTACAGAGCTGACTTCTAAGAAGCAGCCCAGGAAAGTGATCTGGACTGAGTCCTGCCAGAAAGCTTTTGATGCCCTGAAGGCAGCCATGTGCACGGCGCCCGTGCTCAAGGCACCTGACTTCTCCAAGGAATTCGTCGTGCAGACTGACGCTTCAGAGCATGGGGTGGGAGCGGTGCTCTCACAACTGAACGAAGAGGGCCTGGATCAGCCTGTAGTCTTCCTTAGCAGGAGACTACTCCCCAGGGAACAGAGGTGGAGTGCCATAGAAAGGGAAGCTTTTGCTGTGGTCTGGGCGCTGAAGAAGTTGAGACCATACCTGTTTGGGACTCACTTCCGGGTTCAGACAGACCACATGCCCCTCAGATGGTTGATGCAAATGAGGGGTGAGAATCCAAAACTGCTGAGGTGGTCCATCTCCCTACAGGGAATGGACTTTACGGTGGAACACCGTCCTGGTACAGAACACGCCAACGCAGATGGTCTGTCCAGGTTCTTCCGCCTTAGTGAAGAGAACTCCAATGGGGTTGGGTAGTTCTCCCTACTTTCAGCTGGAGGGGACATGTGTTAGACTTGGTATCTTTTGGCGTGTTTCCCCTGACTTTTTGCTTTCTGACCTCCTGGTTTTGACTCTGTTTTTGCTGGTGTAATGATTCTGCGCACTTTCCTCACTGCTGTCCAGTGGGAAAGTGCAAGTGCTCCTGTATAAAAATGTGTTATGGATTGGCGTTTCCATGATTGGCCTATTTGGTTTATGTGTCAGTCCCTTGTAAAGTGCACTGAGAGTGCCAGGGCCTATAGATCAAATGCTGTTGGTGGGCTGCAGCACTGGATTGTGCCACCCGCGCAAACAGCCCGTAAAGTGTAACTCGGGCCTGCCATTGCAGAGCCTGTGCGCAGCCGGTGGCTGCCATGTCGACTTGGCAAGTGGGCACACTTGCCAGTCCCTAAACCTTCCCTTTTCTACATGTTAGTCACCCCTAAGGTAGGCCCAAGGTACCCCTGTGGGCAGGGTGCGTTGTATGCGAAAGGTAGGACATGCCCTGGTGTGTGTGGCATATCCTGATAGTGAATCACAGCCTAGTTCGTTTTTCACTATTGCAAGGCTACCTGTTCCCCATAGGCCAGAACGGGCAGTTTTGATTATTACAGCTTATAATCCTAACTGACCCAGGGAACACGGTAGGAATTCGAGTTTAGTATGCCTGGACTCAGAATGATAAAATGCATCTTTTAGTGAAGTTGGTTTTAACATTCTGCGTTTGAAAATACCACTTTTAGAAAGCGGGTATTTTCTTGTCTAACCATCCAAGCCTGCCTCTGCGAGGTTGTGTATTCCTTGTCTGGAGTGTGAGTGACAGGGGCTGGGGGATGCCAGGAGACAGGGTGAGTCAGCACAGGGCTGAATAGCACGATCTACATATAGATGGGTGGGAGGAGATGCACCTGGGACCGGAATAGGGCTGGGCCTTCCCTCCACAATGCTGGCTCCACCCCCTGTGGGGCGTCTGATGTCCCTGGCCTACTCTCTGAAAGAAAGGACGGAGACTTGTCAACAAAGTGCTCCAGAACTGGTTTGGACTAGGCAAAGGCCTCTCTGCCTTCAGAGAACAAAGGAATTTGGGATATAAATATTGGGGCCCTGACCCCATGAATTTAGATCTCGCTGGAATCAAGGAACCTGCCAAGAAGAAGAGCTGGAGAGCTGCTAGGAGGAGTACTGCCCCTTTGCTGAGTTATTGCCTTGTTGGGTTGGCCTGCAGTTGCTGCTTCTGTCTTGGGCAGTGAAAGGACTGGACTGAACTTTCTACAAACTTGTGCTGAGTATCTCCAAGGGCCTGAAACCGAGCTGGCCTCCTGTTAAGAAGTCTCAGGGACTGCAAAGACTTCACAAGCCTCTGGGTACCGCTTCTGGAAACGCTGTTTCAGTTGCCACAGAGGAAGGGAACCGCAACCGACTCCATCAACCGGCTCCATCACTGGCCCGGTGTCCTGTTTGCACCGCAGACCGCATCACCCCGCTTCGCACCGCAACCCTGGTCTCACCGACGACGACGTCCGACGCCGTCAACATCGAGCCGCTGTTTGCACCGTGACCTGTGGGCACCACAGTTCGCATCGCATCGCTTCACTGTACCGGCCGGACCAGACCGACGCTGTCGCTGCATCTGGCTCAACAATCGGGACCGCATCGAAGTTGGGGCACCGCTCGCACGCTTGCGACGCACCGCTCCGACTCGAACCACTGTCCGACGCCAGCTCCCGCACTCCGGCTTGGTCGCCTGCATCGCAACCTGCCGGCACCTGCACGAGCACCGTCTCACCCTGCATCGCACGCCTTGGACTCACCGACTCCGTCTGCACGACGCTCATCGAGCCGCTGCCTGCACCGCATCGAGGGACACCGCACCTTGCATCGCTCCGTCTTGCACCGCAACCGCGACGAACGCCGACCGGCTCGTACACTCCGTACCAGCCACAACGAGAAAGGTACTGTGACCAAGTCTGTTCACGACTCTGCTGGCCCGTAGCGACGCGGTCGGCTGGAACTGTTAGACTCTGTGTATTTCAGCATCGCGGTAGACCCGGACGGGGCTACCGACTCGCACGAACTTTGCTTTTGTGTTATTCCTGCAAAGAAGAAGTTACCTTATCAAGCATTCATTTTCAAAGTACAGTATTGTGGATTTTTGTCGTAATTGGTCTTGTCTTGAGTATATAAAAATATTGGTTATTTTTCTAAACTGGTGTGGTGTCCTTTTGTAGTGCTTACACGGTATTACTGTTGGTTATGTGCAAATGCTTTACACACTGCCTCTGAATTAAGTCTGACTGCTCGTGCCAAGCTACCACGAGGGTGAGCAGGGGTTACTTCACGAGTGTAACACCCTTACCCTGACTATGAAGAAGGGTCCCTACTTGGACAGAGGTGCAAGCCCTTGCCAACTAGAGACCCCCATTTCTAACACCTATGAATTCTGGGAGGAAGAAACCATGGGAACATGGAGGTATGCAAGGTACCTCCAAGCAGCAAGTCCCCAGTATGAGAGTGAAGGCATCAAGGACAACACCGGCTGTGAGGTAAGTAAACAAGACGAGTGCAGCAGGTTGCCTTGCACCATTTCCACAGGAGAAGCTCCGTGTATCGCATCTGCCCGAACTTGCATTCGAAGCCGGTGTCGGACGTGACTGTGGCGTCACATAACATTAAGAAATTAAGTTGGTATGAGTAGAAAAGTGGGTACTGTAACCAGTTTTTACTCTATTGATAAAGTTTACTCTGTACCACACTGTTTGCAGACAGTGAAACTCTCATGAAGAATACACCACAGATTTTAAGAATTAACTAGTAAAAACAGTGTGCGCTTCATGCAACACTTGTCAAAAAAGACACTATTTGCTTAAAAAATCAAAGGTCTGAAGGTGCTAAAGATCATACTACCTGCAGCCTTCATCCTGTGGTGAAACCTTAGCGGATAGCCCATCTTCTGAAGCAAAGAACCACATGTACATTAGTAGGTACCTGGTGCACACAGCCTTCTATGTTATGTAGAAATTATCATGCTGAGACCATTCTGTGTAATAATGCAAGGCTGCCTACAATACTTAGTATCTACTACGTAGAATCTTTGCCCTGTTAAAATGTTTTCTACAAAAACAAAACACTTGTGTGGAACATACTGGTCACAAGTCATCAACTGTCATATGCACACAGAGTAACTCTTCAATTCAAAGATTTATAATGTTTGCAATACCGCTACACATCTATGATGTATTAGAAGCGTATGTGTTTTGTAAACTCTTACACCAATTAGGTAGACAAAGGCTGTACAATATAAGGTAGAAACATAATATGTTAGTTACCCGCTGCTAGGTAAACTATAAAGCAAACTAACACTTTCGGGGGGTGGCCAGGCGGTCCATCATGGCGGACGCAGCTTAGCCGAGCTCCCGTAGCCGTTAATAATCCTGCATGATCCTGCCACCTACGGGTGCTTAAGACATCGTATTGTGGACTCATTTGATGCTGTCGGTGATCAAGATTTCGACACTGATGAATTGCTGGCAAGAAGGAGAGGGTCACGGGGCGCTGTGTTGGAGACGGGCAGTGGCGGGGCCTGAATCCAGTGCGGAGAGTACAGGGGCGGTGCTGGGAGCCTGACGGGTGTGGCCGTGGACCTGAGGCTGCCGCGCTTGGAGCCAGTCCCGGAAGTACTGACTGAGACAGCGAGGCCGAGATGTCGTCCCCGGGCCGGGCGATTGGTGGACCCGGCGCTGCATTGGATTAATCCGGCCCTTTTCCTGGAGTGCTATAATGTGGCCGGAGAGGGGCAGCCGGGCCTGCGGTCGTGAGGCACAAGAGTGACGCCCGGGACTGGGAGGGCGGCCCGGAGGCTTCTTTATACAGCGGACTGCTCCAGTGATGAAAAGAGGTAAGACCAGTTCCGGTGCACAGAGGGCACGCGCTGTGCACTCAGTCCAACATGTGCTGTCGAGAGCTGGGGCTACCGGGATCATTATCCGCCTGAGGTGTGGCACTTCATATCATTATGACAGGCGAAACGAGGGGGCGATAACCCAGCGGTGGAGCTGAAGGGCGCTGTTTGAGAAAAGCGCGGCGCTTCGAGTCCTTCTACACAGGAGCTTTGCGAGATAGGAGAGGACCCCAACGGCAAGGATATCCTACATCGGAAAGTAGGTCGTCACCTCCTGAGCGCCCCAGCCTGCTACCCATTACAATTCTCTGAGTTGCCTCCCATGATAAGTCACTACTATGGGCATGAGCAGCAGGGTGAGAGCCAGTGATCGAATGAGACTGCCTGCTTTGGTGGGGGGACGCCGCCCCCTGAGAGCAGTGTCTGATGTCTGCCACCTGTTAGGGAATTCCTGAGCCTCCCCTCGTGAAAGACACTACTGAAACACATTATCTGCGGCATGGATGCGAATACCTGATTGTAGCAGCCCAAATTTAGAAGTGGATTACAACTACTAAGGGAGCACCCGTTAGGGGCTGGGGGGAGTACCTTGCCTGCAGAGGCGGATGGGCTAGAACCTCGGTGCAGCTTGTGTGCGGGGGAGACCCTCTCAGAGCTCCTGATAGCCTACATGGTGCAGTTCCTCCTCTAATGTAAATTATTACAACGTTGGTGCCTGAAATCAAGCAGCACATGGACTGCAGGCCCACAGCACGTGCCAATATGTCCAAGGGCGACTACTAGTGCTGCAACGAAGCAGAGCACAATGGACAAATTTACCAGCGGCACCACGAGCCCCATAACCTCAAGTGATAATACAGTCACTGGAGCAGACACTGCTGCAATCCTAGCTGCGATCACATGCTAGATGCCAAAATCGGTGCTGTGGGCGTGGATGTTGTGCTTCTACAACAGGATTTATGTAATGTCGCGGACCGGGTAACACAAGCGGAGACACAGATCTCTGGAGCAGAGAATACTATCAGCATTCTACAAAAATGTGTCACGACTCTTGAAACGCTCACCCGCGGCCTGGCTACGCGGGTAGGGACACAGAAGGCAGAGCCTGCCGCAATAATCTACGCTTTGTAGGATTTCCAGAGGGCTGTGAGGGCACCGACATGTGCAAATTTCTGGAACATTGGCTTTAATCCTGGATCCCTGATGGGAAACTCTCCTCCTGCTTCATCCTAGAGTGCGCCCATCGGGCCCTTGCCACAAGCCACCACCTGGCACTCGTCCTCGGCCCGTAATCGCACGGATACTAAACTATCATGATCAAGAAGTCATCTTACGGCAGGCCCGGATACAGAAGACCCTTATATATGATTCTCCCTCAATAATGATTTTTTCGGACCATACCAAAAATGTCCAACAGCAGAGACAATCTTTTACTGCTGCCAAGTCACGCCTTCGAGAACTACAAATCCCCTATATGCTACCTTTTCCGGACCGACTTAGAATCATCTACAAAAACTGTACTATATTCTTTGATACTCCGGAAGAGGTCTTCCAATGGGCTGATGAACATCGATCCGTTAAACCTTATACACCACTGCCCTGAGACTTGGATTCCTCTTAGGAGGATCCCCGTCAGTGCCAGGACCATAGCCAAAAAGACAAACAATGACGCAGGTCGCTGTCCACCTGGCGATCCCGCTCCCGTGGCGACCAGCAAGCGAAGACACAGAGCAAATGACATTGACCCACCATCAACAGACAGCTTATGCTACACCAAGAAACGAACAGTAGAGTCCGACTAACATCAATTTTTACCGGCATTGGAAACGGCTACATATTTGCGAACTAATTGTTGTAGATCCCTTGGACATTTATTAGGGATGGAATCTTTTGGGTTCCTTTGGATTGTCTCAGCCTTCATCCCCAGTTGGGGTGGGAGCTGCCTGCACTCCACAACAGATACTTCATTGTTATTTGAGGTATTGGGGTGGGTTAGGGTGGGGAGAGGGGTACACAATTTTCAAGATGTTATATGTTATGGTTTTTACAGTGCCCGTGCGGTGAGAACAATCTTAGCTGTCAGGGTCCTCTATTTTATAATTCTGACTGTCACATAACATGACAACATACTCTAACATAGTAAATCACATAGGGACAGTTACTGTGGTCACCTGGAATGTGAGAGGTCTTTTAGACAAGATTAAGTGTGGGGCTGTACTTAGACATGGAAAACGCTTGGAGGTGGATGTTCTGTTGTTGCAGGAAACACATTTGCTGGGGACTGGGGCACCATGTTTGGCCCGATACGGCTATGTCCATGTATTCCATTCTGGATTTGCTAGAGGTTCGAGAGGGGTGGCTATTTTGATTCACCACAGTGTTAGAAAGTGGTCCTGACCATCTGAGCCGCCCGGATTTTTCGCTTTTTGAACACCTAATTGTGGGAGAGCCTCATAAGTTGGGACTCACCCACAGTGAACTCATGATGAAAGAGACAGCATGTGGATTTTACCGGTGTCCCCCTGGTGAGAGTAGGCCGCTGCGCTGCAGCCGGAGTAAGGGGCACCGGGCTGGTTACATGCAGACACGTGTGTACATGCGTGTGCACACGTGTAGGGGCTGCGTGGGGGAGATTCCTGGTGTGCGCAGCCCAGGAGCAGGTACAGATAGAATGGTGTGGCAGGAATTATGCAGCACTGGGTGGTGACAGGGAATAGGCCTTATACTATGGGAAGACACATGTAAGGGAAAGTCAGTGTGCTTTACTGTTTTCACTGAAGGAACACTCCATTATTCACCTATGAGGATGGGGATCACATGGGGTAGTTTCACTTCCCTAGGGCCTACAAATTCCAAAAACGCACCAAAGTACACTGTAACTTATGTGAGAAGAAGTATTCTGCGGAGTCCAAAGACATATCTGTACTGCTTATGGGTCATCCAGAAATGTCATATTCCTCTGACTCAGCTCATAACCAGAGCCTGGCTGGGTGTGACCCTGCCAGGCTGGATTAATGACCTTCCTCCCCAAGCTGTAGCATTTCAAGGGCAAAGGTCTCCTTTCCAAGAGGGAGAGAAGATGGGTGGAGCTGCAGGTTATCCATCAGCAGCTGCCACCTGGTGCCAGGCACCAAGCTGTTCTGGAGAGAAGGCAGAAAGGGGGGAAGGGGGCTTTTTCAGAGCCCATGTGGCATGAGACCACCGGCCGCCGCCATTTTGGACTATCCCAGAGGCTTGGGCAGGAAGGAGGGAGCAGGGGCAGAGAAATTATGTGTTGCTGCAGGATAAGTCAGCGGAGCCCCCTGCCAGCCCCCTCCAAATTCTTTTAAAAGGTCTTGCACAGGAAAAGGACTTCTCTCTGGGGTGTGGTCTGCTGAGGAAGACTGGTGCTGGAGCCAAGCGCCATGGGCAGTTGGAAGGAAGAACCCCCTGACCGTCCCAAGACCCTGGATTGCGCCAAAAGGGGAGACCAGGACCAGGACCAGTGAGCAGAAGCCTGGGCCTCTGCGCAAGGAGAAGAGAGGCCCAGGAGGAGAGCCAGGTGACAGGCTGGAGCAGGGAGCCAGTGAAGACAGCTCCCTGCTGAGTTCACCCTCCTTGAGACCAGGAGGGCAAAGGAAAGTGCTCCGAGTGGCTGGGGCGCACCACCAGGAGCAAGAAGAGGTCAAGCTGGCGAGAATTGGTCCCCTGAGTGCTGAGATATGCCCCCCAGAAGGTAGGCGACCTTTGACCACCGGCCGGACCGACAACGAAGCGTGTGGGGCTCCGATGCCAGTTTTGACTGGGCCCCCGGGGTGGGTTAGGTCCCGGGGGCTGCCCCCACAAGAAGTTAAGTTGGGGAGCGCGACATGCCCCAGCGGTGTGCCAGGAGCCCACCCTGGCCCCCGATGAACAGAAAGCCGGGGAGCGCCGTCGTGCCCCCCGTGAAGATTCCCAGGAGCCTACCCTGGCCCCCGAAGGAAGAAGCGGAAGCCAGGGAGCGACGTCACGCTCCCCGTGAAGTGAGCGCCAGGGGCCTGGGACCCCCAACTCCGGGCCCGACGAAGTTGAAGCCGGGGAGCGCCGTCGTGCCCCCCGTGAAGACCTCCTGGAGGAGGCCCAGGACCCTCAACCCGGGGTCCCCATGAAGCCCAGCGGAGGGGGAGTGCCGCCGCACTCTCATGTGGGGGGAGGAAGGCTGGGGGAGTGCCGTTGCACTCCCCCGAAGACAGTCAGCAAGGAGCGGGCAGACCAGAATTGAAACGCTGGCTCCCGCGGCCGCACACGAGGGTGCGGGCCGGGCAGGGAGCCATCAGGAGCAGCCGGGGGTGGACTCCCCGAGCTGCCATCAGCTCTCCCCAGGATCCTGACATGCGGGGAGCCCAGTTGGGACCGGGCCCCTGAAAAGAGGAGAGAAGCGGCGGGAGTGGCTGGGGGTGGGCTCCCCGAGCCACACATAACTCACATGCTGAACAGGAGTCCGGGGGGACCGGGCCCCCCCAACGAGGGGCAAATGCAGTTCAGGGCTGCCATTGTGAGCAGCGCAGCTCTCCCCGGAGCAGCGGGAGAGTCGCTCATCTAAGATGCACGCGATGGGGGAAGAGCGCCCCATAATGCTTTGCAGGCCCGGACCAGCCTGCAAGGAAAGCGGATGGTGCTCTGAGTAGGGTGGCCCCAGGAGGACGAGGTCACCGCCAAGTGAGTGAAAAGGTGCAGGGGGAGCTGCAGGAGCTACGCAGTCTCCCCCAGCATGAAGAGGAGAAGTCCCTCCCTAAGTCTCTGGGGGACTTGAAAGAAACAACCTCTCAAGGGCTCAGCTGTGCATCAACAGCATTTTGTAGCTGGAACTTTTGTTCCTCAGCTGGGGGTGTGTTAGAGACTGCACCAAGGTATGAAGGGCTGAGCTGGAGATGTCTGGAGAAGGGTGTCCCCTGGAGGTGAAGAGGTGCAATTGCACGAGAAGTGCATTTACCAATGTTATTTCATTTGAGGGACTGAAAGTCACATGTGTAATGTGAAGTCATAAGCAAAGTGGGGTTATGTTGCTGGACATTCCTGCTAGGGTGTCTGGCTGTATATGCTTAATCCTGTGATTGTAACTGTGATGCCTTTTAGGGGCTCTTATTGCAATGCATAATAATGGTTGTCAGCTATGATAAGTACTGTCATTTTTAAGTGATGCTTAAACATGTATTCTTGCTGCTGCGTTAGGTGAGGAACAACCCAGACTGTTAGCCCCTAAGGTGTAGAGGTGTATACTGTAGGGTCAGTATGAGATGCTCAGTCAGGGTTATGTGTCACCATGGCAGCTGTGCCCATTTTAAATGCTTGTTGAGATAAAGGGAGTGGGCCGCCGCTGGGATGGTGCCAGTGGGCAAGGCCCGCACTCCAGGTTATGGTCAACCTATCGCATTGGGGGCAAGATGATGTGCATACATGGGAGTGGTGGTACTAGACCCCACCCCCCCTGCGGGAGTGGTGGGAATGTTACTCAAGGTCACAAAGTAATTCCAACAGCTTATGTATATTTATAAATTGTTGCATAGTATTGAGTAGTGTGTGTGGTTAATAAACATACTCTTCCTTTTATAAAGCAAAGTACAGACTGGACAATCAATTATTGAGTGTTATTTCTGTGCACTGGTAAATGGCGATTACTAGCCCACACCACCTCCCTTGAGTAAGCCTTAGACTGCTCTGCAATGATACCCTCTGAGAGTCAAGCGCTACAATGGGGTGTTTGGTTCCCAGTGAAGGACAAATGTAGTCATGTTATTTGTGCAGGCCTCAAAGATACTGCCTCGTTTTCCAACACACAGACTATCTTACTCACATATACATACCTGTGCGGACACCTTTGGAAGATTTATATTTATACAGGGAGTACTCAATGGGGAACCAATAGTTCTGGGTAGTGTATATGCTCCCCCGCCACTCAGTCACACGACCACCGAAAGGATTATAGATTTGTGGACGGTCTTGCCTTAAAAGGAGGCGATTGGAATGATGTTATGAATCTAAAGCTAGATAGCCATCGACCTGCAGCTGCACAACATACACTTAGGGAGTCCCGTTTGGGACCTATGGTGAGTGCACTGGGGTGGACAGACACATGGCGAGTACTCCATCCTGATGCTGCTAATTACACGTTTTATTCGACCGTACATGGGTCGTTCTCCAGACTGGATTACATATTTATCACTAGCGAATACATACATCGACTGACCGGAGCAGATATCCTCCCTAGAGGTCTATCAGATCACTCCCCGGTCCAACTAAAACTTGAATTTGGTCCCCGATGATCCCAAATACTCTGGCGCCTTTTTGAACTGCTTGGAGAGCAGTGGGGTGACGCTCTTCCACCTTAGCGGAAGAGGCGCCGCTGTCAGAGAGATGCACATATCTGCAGCTTCTGGAAAGGTTCCAAGCTACTTAGTTCCAGAAGTTATCCGGTGTGTTTACTACTACCCTCGCCCCCTTTCATTCAAGGTGGCATCTTGAACAAGGGGAAAGAACAAGTATGCATAGAACAACTCACAGGAGCAGTAAGTTCTCATTAACATGTTTGGAGGTATTTGCCAATACGTGTCGCTAAATAGAGCGTCTGTTCCCAGATATATCGAGTAGGCTCATCTAGTAATACCTCACCACACCAAACGTCCATCTCATCTAGCACGAGAATCCAAAGACAGCGGCTAGTGTGACAAACCTACATGTAAACCAAACCAACGTTAAAGAGCGGTGAGGGTCACAGAACTCGTGTTACAGAATTAGCATCACAAAATAGAAATTTTGAAAATCGATTAGGAAGGCTGGAAGAGCAATTGACAGGAACTCGTTTGACATTATAAAAAGGTGAGCAATAAGTAAGAAGCAAGCTAGCTTAAGGAACAGATATAAAAGTAAGGGGGACAACACTAAATAGTGGTAATTCTCTTTTACAGAATTTGCATCATAAAATAGAAATATCGGAAAATTGGAAAAAGAATAAGAAATAGACAGTAACATGAAAATGATTCAAGTGAGATCACTTTGAGTCTAATGATGGTGAGTAAAGATTCAGGATGTTTCTGGAAATCATTGGGACAGAGGCCCGTGTTTCTTGATAAATACACATTAAATAGGACTAAGTTGAGTGTTCAGGCTTTCAAAAGTTAGAAGGAGGATTGGTGCTAACTGATGATAAAAACTGATAAAAACTTTTGATAATTGAAGTCAGAGGCCCGTGTATCGGTGCTTACTGATGATATAAACTGATAAAAACGTTTGATAATTGAAGGCCAGGTTAGTCATGATACATCATGGATCAGTGCACACGTACTATTCTGATCAACAATATTAATAATATTTTTGAACAAAGATGGGTAATCACCATGTATAGGTGAATATAAGTTGGAAACTGTATAGGACTGTGGATCTAAAAGAATGTCATATAGGCAGGATGCCTTTTGTTTGATATAAGTACATTTTGAATGAGTCAATGATAGTGGGGCATAACTTATCAGATGAGTATGGACTGTTCCATAGGAAGGTTGTAATGAATAAGTTATCAAAACACTTTGGTATGTTGTTGAATATAATTTGCAAGTACATTTTTGATGTGCCAAAGATAGTGGGCATACCTTTACAGATGAGTATAGACTGTTCTATAGGCAGGTGGAAATGAACATGTTTTCTAAACATTTGGGTACTTTGTTTTAATTTGTATGTACAATCTCGAATTGGAATGGATTTTTATTTTTTGCTTTCTTTTTACAGCCCTGATGATGTCCCATGGGGGACGAAACGCGTAGGCTGGCTGTATTGAAATATTGATTGATCTGTGTTTTGAAGAGTTTGGAACAAGTGTCAATAAAGACAAGTGGACAAGGAAGCTTGCATTGGAATATTGATTATTTATGGACTTCAATAATTAATTGTGGATAATATTCATAATAACTGTACGCTCCTTCTGTGTGGATTTAATCTACATGTAAACCAGTTGCTTCTGCCCCTACCACCCCCGTTCCTTCCATTGCCTGTGGTGCCCTTCACCATTTGCCATAAGGAAACAAAAAAAGGGCTATGATATGCACAGTGCTGGCCGCATAATTACGCTTTTTTTAAAATAACTTTTAGCCATGCTGCACAGCAGGTGCGCTGCTCTACAACATGGCTAAAAGCATTGGCCAAACCAATAGCTCTTGCATAGGCGAGACCTATTGACTTTACCAGTGCTTGTTTTATTAGCAAAAGTGTATGCGTTATTAAAATCACATTGAGTTTACACTTCCGTTTTTCATTTTGTGTCATATTTTGCCATATTTTGAAGTGTAACTTTTTCTGTTTTTGGATTTTGTTACATTTTAAGCTGTGTTTTTTACTTTATATTGCCACTTTTTAATTAACTGTCTTTTTTCTTTCTTTGAGGGCAATTTCATGTGTTAAGAGATGACTTTTTACAAAGTGTTGTACTTTTTTGTTCATTTCAAATATTTTTTTCTGTTTTTGGGTGTTGTCTTGTTTCACCTTTTAAGAAGTTACTTTTTTTTTCGTTTGAAGTGACGATATTTTCTGTTTTGGGGGTTTAGTTTGTTTCATCATAAAAACTGGCGTTTCTCTTTATTTTTAGGGTTCATTTATTTAAAACTGATTTTGTAAGTTCATTTTGGTTCACTACATAATCTTTTTTGCTGTTTCTGTCATTGATGTGTGGGACTGAAGGCCACAACTCACTTGAGATGTTGTGAAATTTCTTGTTCGTTCAGTGCCGATTAAGTAAAGCTGCAGGAGATGTTGATTTTCTCCTATCTCGAGCTGGGAATGCTATAATTGCCCTAATGTTCCTCATAAACCAGAGTGCAGATCTGCCTGCAATGGGCAACACATAGGGTGCTCTGGTTGATGCTGGGACGGCCGTTTATGAAGAGGAGGATGTAGAGAGGTGGCTGGGAGATGCAACTAGGGGTGTGCAAAGTTCGGGTAATTTGCTTTTGTGTAATTTAGGAACATTAAGGCAAAATTACTTTAAATGATTCATAATCCCGCAAAATGCAAATTCGTCATTTTGCGCTATATTTTAGCACAAAATGCATCTGCAAATCAATTTTTGGCACAAGGACACATAAAATAAAAGAGCTGCGAACAACAACCAATGGAATTCTGTTGCTTCAATGCACTTGTGGTAAACTTTTACTGTGAATTATGCCATTCATGTAAAATTTTTACTGTGAATGCCACTTAATTATACAAAGTGGTGCAATTTTAGAAATTTTGCATAAGAAGCATAACACGAAGTTACTGAAATGACTCAAATTACACCATTGTAATTTAAATTTCACACAGGCCTATTTGGAACCTGTGTGCCAGCAAACTCCTCAGAAACACCAGGGGCATGAAGCATTGAGCATTGAGCTTACTGAGGTTGCAAGTTGAGGTAACCTGTGAGCAGAAGAGTGAACAGTATGGCACCAGACATACAATCCAGCAGTGGCATCTCGCATAGGGCGTGCTGCGGGGCGGTTGGGCGGGGCGGGGGAGGGGCAGGGTGGAGGGGTAGTAAACTCGGACATACGACGGAACGGAGGATAGTAATTATTACTTTCCTCCGTTTTGTCGTATGTCCGAGTTTACTACCCGCCCACCAATCAATCATTTGTATTTGTATAGCGCGCTACTCACCCGGAGGGTCTCAAGGCGCTTGGGGGAGGGGGGTCCGCTACTGTTCGAACAGCCAGGTCTTGAGTTGCTTCCTGAAGGAGAGGTGGTCTTGGGTAAGGCGGAGGTGGATGGGTAGGGAGTTCCACGTCTTGGCAGCCAGGTAGGAGAAGGATCTTCCTCCCGTTGTGGCTCTTCGGATGCGGGGACGGCGGCGAGGCGTGGTTGGTCGATCGTAGCTGGCGGGTGGGAGTGTAGAAGGTCAGACGGTCGTTGAGGTATCTGGGGCCTTGGTTGTGGAGGGCTTTGTGTGCGTGGGTGAGGAGTCGGAACGTGATTCTCTTGCTGACGGGGAGCCAGTGCAGGTCTCTCAGGTGTCTGGCGATGTGGCTGTGTCGGGGGATGTCCAGGATGAGTCGAGCTGCAGCGTTCTGGATGCGTTGGAGTCTTTTTGAAGTTTGGCTGTGGTTCCGGCGTAGAGGGAGTTGCCGTAGTCCAGTCGGCTGGTGACGAGGGTCTGGGTGACCGTCTTCCTGGTTTCGGTGGGGATCCACCGGAAGATCTTGCGCAGCATGCGTAGGATGTTGAAGCAAGACGAGGAGACGGCGTTGACTTGTCGGGTCATTGAGAGGGAGGAGTCCAGGATGAAGCCCAGGTTGCGTGCGTGGTCCGTTGGTTTGGGTGCGTTGCCCAGGGCAGGGGGCCACCAGGAGTCGTCCCAGGCGGAGGGTGATGATCCTAGGATGAGGACTTCCGTCTTATCTGAGTTCAGTTTCAGGCGGCTGTTCCTCATCCACTCGGCTACGTCCTTCATCCCTTCATGTAGGTTGGTTCTGGCGGTTGTGGGGTCGTTGGTGAGGAGAGGATCAGCTGGGTGTCGTCGGCGTAGGAGATGATGTTGAGGTTGTGTTGGCGTCCGATGGCTGCGAGGGGGCTCATGTAGACGTTGAAGAGGGTGGGGCTGAGTGATGATCCTTGTGGTACGCCGCAGATGACTTCGGTGGCCTCGGAACTGAACGGGGGAGGCGGACTCTCTGGGTTCTTCCGGCGAGGAAGGAGATGATCCACTCCAGTGCCTTCTCTTGGATTCCGACGTTGTTCAGGCGTTGCACTAGGGTGCGGTGGCAGACTGTGTCGAACGCTGCGGAGAGGTCCAGGAGGATGAGGGCCGCTGTTTCCCGTTGTCGAGCAGGGCTCGGATGTCGTCGGTGGCTGCGATGAGGGCGGTCTCGGTGCTGTGGTTGGCCCGGAAGCCGGACTGCGAGTGGTCGAGGGATCCATTCGTCTCGAGGAAGGCGGCCAGTTGTCTGTTGACGGTCTTCTCGATGACTTTGGCAGGAAAAGGAAGGAGCGAGATGGGGCGGTAGTTTTTGAGGTCGGTGGGGTCCGCTGACGGTTTCTTCAGTAGGGCGCTGAGTTCGGCGTGCTTCCAGCTCTCTGGGAAGGTGGCGGTGTCGAAGGAGGTGTTGATGATGTCCCGGAGGTGGGGTGCGATGACGGCGTCGGCCTTGTTGAAGACGTGGTGAGGGCAGGGGTCGGTAGGTGATCCGGAGTGGATGGAGTTCATCGTGCGGATAGTGTCTTCGGTGTTGATCGGGGTCCAGGCTCGGAGGGTGGAGGTGGGGGACGTTGGAACGGTCGTAGGGTACGTCGGCTGTGTGCTGAAACTGTTGTGTATGTCTGCGATCTTGCTGTGGAAGAACGAGGCGAGCGAGTTGCAGAGGTCTTGCGAGGGAGTGATGTTGTTGTTTCCGGCGCTGGGGTTCGAGAGCTCTTTGACGATGATGAAGAGTTCCTTGCTGTTGTGGGCGTTGTTGTCCAGTCGTTCCTTGAATGCGGTTTTCTTGGTGGAGTGGATCAGCTGGTGGTGTTTTCGGGTGGCGTGCTTGAGGGTGGTCATGTTGTCTGCAGTCGGGTCTCTGCGCCATGCTTTCTCGAGGGCCCGGCAGTTCTTCTTGGATTTCTTGAGTTCGTCGGTGAACCAGGATGCTTTCTTGTTGCCGTGTCTGACTGGGGGTCTTCAATGGGGCGAGGTCGTCTGCGCAGTTGGTGATCCATCTTGTGAGGTTGCTGGCGGCTTGGTTGGGGTTCGTTGAGCTGGCGGGAGGGTTCTGGCTCAGGGATGTGGTGAGTTGGTCGGTGGTGATCTTGTTCCAGCTTCTGCGTGGAAACTGTTGCGTGTGGTGGTGCGTGGTGGTCCTGCTGAAGCTGAAGTGGACGCAGCTGTGGTCTGTCCAGTGGAGTCCGGTGGTGTGGCTGAAGGAGATGTCCTTACTGGAGGAGAAGACGGGGTCAAGCGTGTGGCCGGCGTGGTGTGTGGGGGTGGTCACCAGTTGCTTGAGTCCGAGGTTGGCGAGGTTGTCCAGCAGGGTGGTGGTGTTGCGATCGTTGTTGTTCTCTAGGTGGAAGTTGAGGTCCCCAAGGAGGATGTAGTCAGCCGAGGGGAGGGCGTGCGGGCTGATGAGGTCGGCGATGTCTTCGCTGAATTGTGTGTGTGGTCCTGGGGGTCTGTAGATGAGGGTGCCTCTGAGGGTGGTCTTGGGGTCGGTGTGTATCTGGAAGTGCAGGTGCCCCTCCCCCACCCCACTGCCCCGCAGCACGCCCTATGCAATCCAGATGTAAATGCTTCTATGTCACACACTTAAGCCCACATTTACCTAGGTTTGTGCCTTCATAAATTGATGCATAGCAATGCAAATTGAAGGAATAGTATTTACTTTCCAGTGCAAAATGCATTTTGAGCTGGATTTAGGCCCATTTTCTCAGCATAAAACGTGCACCGATGTGTGTCAAGAGAGCTTGACTGGGGCATTAATTGTATGGATCGGTGCAAACACACATAGGTTTTACTACAACTCCCAATCTACTACGCTAGCCAAACCGGGAATTTCATCAAAATGTAACCCCTTGTTGAAGCAGGCTTTAACATGTGAAAATGTTTTAGTTTTTCAAAAAGACCACTCATTTCATGTGTGCTGAAGTGCACAGCACACATCCAGTGTGTGAGATCGTTCTGAAACGTGTTTAAGCAGAGAAAGCAGTGCTTACTTTGTAAAATAATAAGTTTCATGGCCCTCATCAGTAGGTCATTATAGTTTGTGTCAACCATTGCCCCTGTCACTGCTCCCAATGACAGCACCAAGCCAACTATTAGCCCTCACACTTGTACAAGTGAGACTATACAGACTATTCCAGGTCCCCAGAGCTATAAGAATGGCTTGGGCGGCAGTTATTAATCATTTGTAATGTATATTGAATTAATAAACAGCTGTTGTTGTGCTTGTTTCTAAATTAGACAAACAGCACCACCATGTGGCAGACTTTGATGAGTGCCAGTGCCGAACACCGGTAACCACCGGCTCAAATTAAGCACTGATAGCAATTGTACTGGAAGAGCATGCTTCCAGTAAAACTCCCAAGCTAGACAGAGCACCCTCAGCTCTGCACCTTGGTGCACGATTGGGTGCTGCACAAGGCAGCCTAAATAGACTGCTATGCATGGGATGTGAGCAGTAGCAGACAATAGTAGTTATTACCCTATGTTGGTATTTGGCCCATGCACAAACAGCACACCAAATTTAGTTGCTGCACTTCTTTGCAAGAACATTTTGTAAATCTATGCCTTACTGGCATACCAGCACAAGCTTTTCTCCAAACAGTGTGATAATTCTAAGTAGTGTAGCTGTAATTAACTGCAAGAGAAGGAGTGGTCATTCCAGTGCCATGCACACAAAATAGACGCAGGTGCTGTTATGTCATAAGTATCAAACATTTAACTACCTACTAGGACCTGTCCTCCCCCACAAAGAGTAAAGGGCCCTCAACGTTACAGTGGAAAAAAGAGCATACACATTGTTATCAATACATAACCAGCTGCTAAAATAGTAAGACATTCATGTCAACCATAATGTGCACAATAAAGGCAATACTAATAACCTCATCCTTGATGTGAAATGCGATTACATATGTCATAAAAGATCCTACAGATGAGGTTACAGATTACATTACCCTTAACCCTGTGAATGTAGAAGTATTTATTAGTTTGAGTATTATTGTGATTTAATTATGATGTGCTTTTAGTTGTTGTTAGCTAAATAGTGTGAGGTCACAAGCATTGCATTTGGAGTGTGAGTTATGGTTTGCATGGCAGTTGTGTGAGTTATGGATAATGTAGATAACAGTAACTTGCAAATTTCAATGTTTTTTACACTTTCAATTCGTAACAATAACTGCATTTTATCTGTGAATTTTAGGTGAATTTCTGAGGTTTTCTTAAACAAGTATTATGGTGTCATGACCAAAACTAACCATTAATTCACTTTACTGTCGTTTTTCAGTGACTCAGGTTTTTTAATCATATCTTACCGTACCCCACTGCTCAAGACCTTGGGCTTCCACTCTCAAACGGAAACAGCTTTTGGCCGTGTGCAACAGGTGTTGGCTATGGTTCTAGCCTTTGGCATAGCTCTGCTTTCAACTTGCCATTGGTGGCCAGTTCTTGAAGGGTGTTCATGACAGGCGTTGGCAGAAGGGCCTCAGGCTGCTGCAGGCAGCCAATAGCCTCTTGGCCTTTCAGCATCCAAATGGAGGCTGGCATCCTTTTTTTTTTTGTTTCTCTTGTTTTTGGGTTTCCAGACCGTACTTTGGGTTTGTGAAACTACATAAAAACCTGTGGGCACTTGTTGGACATCCCACATGTCTCTAGATCCAGTACCTGGTCCACACTCCTAGCAGTAGATAGTGTGAGGACCCACAAACCTGTATGGGTTCATGGACCCAGAGCTAGTGTTCATGGAACTGAGATGGGGCCTAACATGGAGAGTGTTTGTGGGCCTGGGAGACACTCTAATTTCAAAACACAAATGTAAACACTTGGGTCCGGAAACACGAACAAGCATGCTGATGAAGGGACTACCATCCAGGTGAATTCCTTTCTTAGGACGGTTTTCCTCACCCATCATTAGTGGCATGCTTCATGTTATGTTATGTTATGTTAATGCTATTTCTATAGCGCACGTGTCACCCGGGGGCATCTCGGCGCTTTTGAGGGACCTGATAGGGAGGACAACCAGAGGAATTTAATACAGATAAGCTTTTAGTTGTTTTCTGAAATTACTGTAAATAGGAATCTCACGGAGTGCTATGGGTAACTTGTTCCAGTACCTTGGGGCAAGATAAGAAAAGGCCTTGCCTCCAGTGCGAGTTTGACGTATTCGGGGCACACACAAAAGGGATTGGGTGCTTGATTTAAGATTTCGAGAAGGCACCTAAGTGGTAAGTTTTCTTTGAAGGTAGAGTGGGCCTTTGCCTCTCAAGGCGTTGTAAGAGAGGCAGCAAATTTAAAAATAGGACCGCTTCTTCACAGGTAGCCAGTGCAATTCCCTCAGCAAAGGCGTGGAAGGGGTACCTGCAGGACAATTCAGAATTAGTCTTGCTGCGGTGTTCTGAACCACCTGTAACTTTGCAAGCAGAGTCTCACCCACTTCGGCCAGCAGAGCATTCCCGTAGTCCAGTCTTCTGATCACCATAGCCTGGACCAGGGTTCTGCGGGAGTTAGTAGGGAGAAAGGGAAAGATTCTGCGTAGAAGGCGTAAGTTATAATAACAGGAGCTGGTAGTCGCAGCGATATGGTCTTTCATAGTTAAAGTATAGTCAGGTTTTATCCCTAAATTTCTTACATTTTGTTTGGGCACGGGAACTGCTCCCAATTGGTGCGGCCACCACTCATCCGACCAAAGGCTTGGGGATTTCCCCATTAACATGATCTCCGTTTTTTCTGGGTTCAACTGGAGGCAATTCTCGGTCATCCAGTTGGAGATTGCAAGCATTCCGGCCGAGAAGCGCATTTTTTCTGATTCTAAATTCGGGCCAACGGTAAACATAAGCTGGGTATCGTCAGTGTATGAAATTATCTCAAAGCCAAACTGCTCTACAATCTTTGCTAATGGAGCCATATAAATATTGAATAGAGTTGGGCTTAGACACGATCCCTGGGGTACGCCCTTATCCAAATGCATTTTGTCTGAGGAATAAGGCCCTAATATGATCGTCTGTTGTCTATCTGATAGAAAATGCTGCAGCCATTTTAATGCTGTTCCCTGGATACCACAGGCCTGCAATCTTTTCATAAGCTTTGGGTGTGAGATGGTTTCGAAGGCCGCGAACAGATCCAGTAGTATCAGTACGATTGAACCTCCAGCATCCATCACCTGTCTAAGAGAATCAGTCACGGCCAGGAGTGCAGTCTCTGTGCTGAAACCCGGTCGGAAGCCCGATTGCGAGGGATCCAGAATTTTATTGGTTTCAAGATATGACCACAGCTGCCTATTTATTAGGCTTTCCAATTGCTTACCCAACAGAGGTAGCAGAGATATTGGACGGTAATTGCTAAGTACTTGCGGGTCGGATGTGGCTTTTTTCAATATAGGCCGTACATATGCTTCCTTCCACGCCGTGGGGATAGTTCCTGTTTGTATGGAGCAATTGAAAATATTTTGAATCGTGGGGGCACAGCAAATGGCTAGGAGAGCCATCATCTTAGGGGAGCAGGGATCATGGGGTGAGCTGGATTTAGCTGTAACCAAAGAATTGTGGACTTCCTCTAGCGTGGCCATCTGAAAACAATCCAGAGTACTAGAGGTTACTTTTCCTTGCTCTTCTGATCTGATGCTGGTCTCTGAGTTCTGCAGAGCAGCAACCGGGAAATTGGCGTAGATATTAGAAATCTTTTCCTGAAAGTAGACAGCTAGTGAGTCACAAAACTCCTGGGATTCTACTGGGGATTGGGTACATACTTGCGGGGAGACGAAGTCCCGTACTATATTGAAAAGGGCCTTTGAGGAGTTACTAGCTTCTTCTATTTGATTTATGATAAAAGTTCATCTAGCAATTTTTATATTCTGATGGTATTGGGATAAGGCCTGTTTATAAAGGTCCCTATCTTGGGGGTCTTTCCTTCTCCACCAGAGTCTCTCTAAGGTTTTACATTTGGATTTTTCTACTTTTAAGTCTGGCGTGTACCAAGGGGCTGATGGTCGTCGCTGTGAGGGGCCATGATTTTTAAAAGGAATTGTTGCATCCAGTGCCGTCGTGAAGGCGGAATTGAAACCTTCCAGCAGCTTAGATACTTCAAGATCGCTATTTGGAGGTTTGGGATGGAAAACCTCACTGAAGGATTCACAAGTTAGTTTATGTCATGGTCTTCGCGCTTCTTGTCGCCGCCCTTTATTCACTACGGGGCCCACAAGACGCGGGGGTTTAATAGCGAACATAATCATAAAGTGATCTGTCCATGTTAGGGGGATTGGGGGTTTACAGATCAAGTGGTCTGTGTTGGAGAAGATTAAATCCAGCGAATGACCAGCCAAATGTGTTGGGCCTTTAACTCTTTGTGTGAGTCCTAGTAATTCTAAACTAAGTAGAAGTTTATTAACTTCGGGGTTGGTATATTCTTCCCCATGGAAGTTAAAGACCCCAAGCAAAAGAAATTGATTTGATGCTAGGACATGTATAGCTATTTGTTCTATCAATTGATCACAGAAGTTGGCCCTGGGTCCTGGAGGTCGATATATCAGTGCTCCATTCCAGCTGTCTGTCGCAGATATGTTTATCTTAAAGATCCCTAATTCCATACAGCTGTTGCTTATGGTAGAGATCCAATTCACATTGAGGAAATTTTTAAAGGCAATGGCAATGCCACCACCAGTTTTGCCTTCCCTGTTAAGATAAATACATTTATAACTCTCCGGGATGGCTAAATTGATCGATGGGTGATTTGCAGAGTTTAGCCATGATTCTGTTAAAAAACAGATATCTGGGGAGTGTGAGGTGATCATATCCCATATTTCAATTGGGTGCTTCGCTAAAGATCTAACGTTACAAAGTAGACTAGTTAGACCGTATGTTTTTAAATCTTGGCTACTTCCTGGATCTGATAATGTAATCAGTTCCGGGTCACATTGAAAATGGCAGTTTCCACAGGCTACATCATTGGGGAACCTCCTCATATCGTGATGCCTAGTCACGATACAAGCTACAACCCCATCTCTGAGAGGGAGGAGCTCAGCGATGTTTTTTGTACTAATGGAGGTATATATTAAACACCCAATAGTAGAGCAAGGACTGCAAGCAATTCCTTCCCTTAGATGGAATCAGTGTTGGCGGGTTTGGAGTACTGCTCCTCTGCAATTGCTGAGTCTTAAGCGATAAGTCATGTTTCCAGCCCAACCTCCTGACACATAGATGTATGAAAAGTAGGAAACTCCTCCACCCACAGGTAGTCCCATATTTAGAGTCTTCATCAGACATTATTCATATAATAAAAATGCTGCCCATCGGTACTTTCGGTTTGTTCCAATCACATTGAGTGGCAGCTTACAGATATAACAATGAAAAGTGAGCTCCCTTCAAGAGGCTTCTTCAGGACTCGGCTGCATGAGCATGGACAGCAGGGTAGATCTATTACTTCTTTTTAGACAAACAGGCAGGAGATCTCATTATGTCAAAGGAGTGAAAAAGCTGATGAAGGAAAGAGTACTGCCCAAAGCAAAGGCACAAGGGATGAGCCCTGGGTCCATTTTTGTATGGGATGGGTAGAGTAACTAGCAAACGTGTTGAGTCTGGGGTACTTATGAGCTGGGAATCGGCAAACAGGACGCGTATAGGAGTTCATATTTGCAAGAAATAGGCATCCTGTATTCGGGCCTGCTTCCTAACTTGCAGGAAGTGGTTAGTCAGGATAACAATTTAAGTTTCATCTGAAAGGTAAACTGTATGATGTGTGTGTGTGTGGGGTGGGGGGGTTGGAGTCTCTAAGCAGAAAATTGTCAGATTGACTGTGTCTGAGAGCAGGACCAGTGTACTGTTCAGGCCTCTGGAGACAGCCGTCTGACAGCGCCACCACAAATGGCAACAAAAGGGCACCAGGTTGCTAGAAATGACCTCTAAAAATGCATTGATGTCAGGTAAGAGCGCCCAAGCAGCAAAATGCCATTTTGCTTTTTCTTCAACTATTCTTGCATTAATGTTGCCGGAAGCCGTTATTTGAAGGAAATGCAGGGACAGGATGGGCTTGTGAGTACTAAACTAGATGGGTCTGTGAGTACTAGACAATTTGTGCCAAGGAAATGTGCAGGCTCTGTGGTGGAGTTCCTCATCTGGCATCATAGTGTATATTTCTATGTTTCTTAATGTGTTTGTGTGTACTTTAAGCAAACAGCCCCATACTTTAGTGCCATCTGTGCACTTGCAGGGTACATAGAAGCCTGCAAAGCCCCTTGTTGCACTGGGAAGTATTTCTAGAGATTGAACTTTCGAGTGAAGAGGTTGCATTCACTTCCCTGACACCAAATAGATAACACTCAAATTTTCGGATTACTATTCAGTCCCATTAACTCCCCCAGAGAATGGAAAGAGGGATGGAATTTGGACCACCAATGAGACAGGAGGCTCCGTGCCCTAGACATGGATTCTTTAATACAATTTTTTCATTTAAAATATGAATATGCCCTTTGAAATGAAGGCTAGCAGTACTTTGGGCACGAAAGGGCATGTAAGGTTTTGCAAATCTTTGGATGTTCTGCAGGGCAAACACTCCAGGAGTCTGCGCCTTCTGTGGAATCCGAGAGTCCGAGGCGCTGCCAGCATCCAGCAATAAAAAAGCAGGCACAGCAAAGCTCTCCTGAGTCACCCGGCAAGAATGCCAGGCCTGTCTCAGCTTTGGGCCTGACCTCCTTCTCCCACAGGCACCTGGAGAAAGTCCAGGATTCTACATTGGAAAGGGCAGGCGGGCGCCGTGCAGGGCAGCCATCCTTCTAAGAACTCCAAAATGTGGGGAAAGGAATATTAGTAAATTACAAATTGGGTTCTTCCCCCAGCAGCTACCAGAACTCCTAGCGACCCCTAAGAGACCCCGGCTGTGCTGCTGATAAACTAACTGAGGAACAGTGTAATGCACGTGCCCATATATCTTTCTGGTGACCGAGGGAGGACAGAGAGGCTTTGACAGGGTCACTAAACGGTCTACATTCGTCGTAAGTATAAGTAATGGCCATCTGCTTCCAATGGCTAAGCCACTTAACTGCCCATAAACAACTCGTCAAACTAGAATGAGAACTGTGGCTCCTTCACAGATGGAAGCTGTTTTTTTTTAATGTCTCTTTTAGCTGTTCCTCTTGTTCGGGGAGTTGCTCTGTCTCAGGCATTTCGAAATTATTTATGATGTATGGAACATATTATTTAATCACTCACCGCAAAGTAGTTTCAGGGTGATTTACAAGTGCCCACACATCTGGTTCGGCCATGTCTAGTTAATCTAGGTCACTGGATGGGCGCTCTAGTATCTTTATTTGAGATATTTCCATGCTCCGGGGGTTCGCGGTTTTTACAACGCATGTTTTTGGATGACAAAAGATGGGATGTGGTTGTCTCTTTTTAAGCATGTAGAAGATAAAAGGCAATTGGGATGAGCCAACGATGTTATAAATAGGATGTGTGTGTCCCTCAAAGGTCACGGTGATCTAGTGTAACTGGCAAAGTTCTGCACCAGTTTTTCTGGTACAACACAATCACAGGCACATAATCTCTCTATGGGGGGAGTGACTTTGGGATGTGGTCAGGGGCGTAGCTTGGTCAGTAATATTTGGGGGGTTGTGAGCTTTAGATTTCCCAACAAATACGCTGACACATATTAAAATAAATACATTTTGCGACAAGCAGGGTGCACAACAGGGTTTTAAGGGGCAGTGGAAAGGGAGAGGAATGCGGATTGGTAGGGGTACTAAGTGAGAGAAAACTCATTATTTCAGGAAATAACCAACATTTTTGAAGTCTTTCCAATCAGAAAGGGAGAGTGTGTGTGCGTTTTAGTCTGTTTGTGTAAAAATTGCTGGTGCAATCCGACAGACACCTCACCATCCCTGACTAAAAGCACCTGT
Source organism: Calotriton arnoldi (assembly GCA_963921515.1). Classification (NCBI taxonomy): domain Eukaryota; kingdom Metazoa; phylum Chordata; class Amphibia; order Caudata; family Salamandridae; genus Calotriton; species Calotriton arnoldi. The sequence continues at coordinate 655,620 of CAWUFW010006247.1, read as the reverse complement.
ACCCAACTATTTTTCATAAATTGCATTTATTAGGATGGTGTTACACACCCTCCCCCCCTGAAGCTACGCTCTTGGATGTGGTCTCTATGAGTACCAAGCCATTACAGGGGCTTCAGCTTCATGGCATGCCACAGGGTCGCAAGGCCTCACAGCCCATTCTGACGATGCACATTTCAAGGGTTGCAGCGTGCTGCACTCCTCATCTCCTGCCTCAGCAACTAGAGCCCTCATTTTGAACGCAGAGTCTTCTTTGTAGAAGGGTACCTCTAGAACTCTACTTCAGCAGTCAGTCAGCACTTGCCCCCAGGATAGGTGTCAAGCAGCTCTTATCCTGGCAAGCTGCAGAACTTTCCAAATTCTGTAACCAAACCTGACGAAGGAGAGTTGGTAGTTAGCAACTTTAACACTGGCACTTAAAAATAGTTCCCTTGTTGTGGGACCCATGGATTCTGGTAAAGAAATCTTGGCACACTAGATTTATGCATTCCCCAATTCTACTTCTGGGACTGGTTTCAGACAGTTCCTGCCCTTTGTGCATTCCTCCCACACTAGCCCTGCCACAGTCTTTGTCTTGAAGTGTCAGCAGGAACGGGGGGGGGGCGGAGTTGGGAGGGTGCTGTCAGGAGACACCCGAAACAAAGCACAAAAGAAGGACAGGCTTCCACACTTAACCACCATTAACCTGGCGTGGGTGACGCTTTGAGAAAGAATGAAGCAGGATAGGGCAATGGCTTTTCAGATGTTACAAAGGGACTTTGTGTCTTCTATCCTTCACACCCTCAAGCACCCTCTAGTCCGATTCATTATAGATGACCTCAGAAGTACTGGGGAAAAGCCTTGAAATCCACATTGCTGCCTGGGGTTGTCTTCATCCATGGTTCCATGTAACAGAAACACTTCGGCACTCGAATAGGTTACACATCCACCAGTCATCCATATCCCACATGGATTAAATGAAGGACGTGGTTGCAGGGGATGGGCACACCAATGTAAAACCACAGAAGAGGAGTGTAGGTAATTCTCCCTGGGAGGTGGTAGGGTAAAGAAAGGCCTGTCCTGATGCAATAATCTTTTGCTGCTGCCACTGTCAGTCCTCTATAGGCCATTAAACTGATGGTAGCTAGGCTCAGAGAAAGAGGTGCACATGGTATGCCTATCCAAACCAAAGAGCCGTGCTCTAGGTTGCATTCTGTATCACTGGGAACCCTCATGGCACACACAATTGTTGTGTGCTCTGTGGCAAAAAGTCAAAAACTTACCAAACTCACTAAGAAGCTCACTCTTTCCAGAGCAATGCAGTGGACCTTTTCCATCTCAACACCCAGAATCCTGCAACCCCCATCTACCAATCAGTAGACTACATAAAAGGAGATCAGTTTTCACACCCTCAAGGTCACAACTCTCGCCCTTGCCGTGCACTGCTTATGAGCTCACACATTGCAAAACTCATTGCATATTCTATGACATCATTGATAACATTACTGTGACAGCTAAAAAGACATAATTGATGACAACACTGTGCATGGCGGGGGCAAGATTTATAGTTACTTTAGGGCAAAAGTTCCAGTCACTTAGGATAGCTATAATTGGTGAAATTCAGTGGTTTCATTAATTTAAAATGGTATCTTTTGACTGATATTTTCACCGAACTATAACCTTTGTTTTTTTAGTGGGAAATATATATATATATATATATTACCGGTTGCCAGTAGATAGTTATAGTTAGGACCTAGCTTCCATAGGGAAAACATTTATTGACTTGCCTATATCTTTGGCACAGTTTGACAAATCTTCACAAACTTTTCCCAAACACTTTGTTGACCACTTCAGCTCCTGTCTGGAAAGTTTTGAGTGATCCGTCAAGCGGGGGCAGAGAAAAAGGGGGGTTCCCAAAGCCCTTTTTAGGTCTCGCCTACGCAGCGCGCATGCACTACTTAGGAAAGAGACCTTTAGTAATCGGCACAGCTTTCCCGGCAAAAACGTGCACGCGTTGCATTGCTTCCAATAACAATGCGTGCACGTCTGGCGATTCACTTGCGGGAGCGAGCAGCTGGCGCCATATGTTGTCAATTATCGCGCCCTGCTGCTCGCTCCCGCAAGGGAATCGCGCAGGCCCCCTCCTCTCTCCCCTCCCCCTGCTGTCGCGCGAGGCGCGCGCGCTTTTGCTTGTTTATTTTGAGCGCAGGCGCGCGCGCTTGTTGGTTTTGGAGATTAAGTGATTTGCCCAGAATCACTGAATGTTGAGCGTCGGAGCGTCGTTGCCGAGACTCGAACCCGGTTCCCCAGCTTTGAGGTCGACCGCTCTAGATGTAAGGCTACATGGAAATCCATTGAAGGCACCGTTCTGGATTATTTATCCACTGGTACCCGATGACGTTTACCGGCTGATATCTCCGCTGCAACGGCTGGCCTTACAAGTTGTTACATCGACCTGGGAGGCAGTTGCTCGCATCCAAATGTATCAGGTGATTATACGAGCAGTTTTTCACCATTTTGGCAAAAATAATCTGACATTTTTTTACCTGCTCGGAGGTGGAAAATGCTGGCTAGACTGCTGGTGGGGTGGGGGTGGGTGTGGGCATTGCATCAGGGGCAGGAGTGATGGGCGCGATAGTGCTTGCCTGGGGGAGGGAGCATTAACTGCTCGCTAGTCGCCAATAGCAGGTAGTGGGCAGGCAGGGCTGTGCACTGCTGCTTGCCGCAGCCCCTCTGAGTGAGAGGGAAGCCCTGTGTGTCCGGGCATTACCGGGTCGGAGGAATTTAGACCCGATAATTCGGACACCTGGAACACTAGTAAGTGCAAATTAAGTTATGTCACTTGGATTTTCCACGCCAGGTGAAAAAAAGGCAACACGTAATAAGGGACTATCTTTAAAACGTTAGTTTCGGATTCCTCGCGCCTGGGGGCGTGCCTGGAGTTACTGGTGTTCTCGTGCTGAGTAGCCATGGCCTCGAGATCGGCAGGCTGATACTCTAACCACTAGCTAAAACTGATTTGCATAGGAATGTAACTTTTCTGCAACAGCACTGACGAACTACACACATGAGCTAGAACACGTACTGCATGGACGACAGAAGCAAAATGCTCCACAACAGACAAACACTGCATAGTTAGCAGAAAGTCAGGTTACTTTCACGCACGTGCACACACGCATACACATACGCATGGAAGCAGTTGTATAGCACGGGTACAAAAAGGACAACACAAAATGCAGTGGACAGGTGCAGCTGATAATTAATTTCCCCTCACTGTATAAATGCTTTAGTACCGGCAACAATAGTACAAGAAGCGCAACACTGAACAGACACAGTGGAAACAACAAAAGCAAGCTTCCCTCACACACTCAAAAGACAGATTACTAACGCAAAGGACGGGTGCATCACTGAATGCAGACGAGCAAGCTTCCTTCACAAACACAACAGGTACACACAACAGGCAGCAGCAGAGTGAGCTTCTGGACACAAACGGCAGGTGCAAAACAGACCGCTACAAACCGCAAATATGGCACATAGTTTGCTGCCAAGTTGTTCCATGCTACAATCATGTTTTACTATATAAAAGTGTCCCAAGCCAAGACATGGGTCCTCTTCTGCATATGCACTGTGAAGGAGAAGGACCAGGGCCTCGGCTTGTATATTCACTGCGAATATGCAAGAATAAGGCCGCTCTCTGCGTATATGGTCACTGTGAACGTGCAAGAATGGGACCTTTGCCTTTACAGTCGCTGTGAAAGTGCAAGAACAGGACCTCTGAGTGTATGTTCACTGTGAAGGTGCAAGAACGAGACCTCTGCGTATATGGTCACTGTGAACGTGCAAGAACGAGACCTTTGCGTTATTAACTGTGAAGATGCAAGAATGGGGCATGTGTGTTTGCTATGAGACCATTCCAAAAGCAGTAAATTTGTTTATTTTGCAAACAGGTCTGGCACATGCACTTAATTAATACAACTGAGGTCATGCAACACTGCATAAGTCTTCCTCAGAAATTCCTTATAGGTGTGGTGCTTGAAACAGATTTAGCGGTGCATTTCTTGTCTCCTTTTTGAAGCTTCCGTTATGAAGTGTGTAAGTAACATTGTGACGTTGTAGCTGCCTGCCATTTCTCTGTGTGGTTGGCCGATTATTTCTTCTTGTCGCCTTCATACAAAACAAAATGCTTGGCACAACTAAAAGGCTTGAGTTTTATTTATAATAATTTTTTTTTTTTAAACACACCAGTAAAAGAGCGACAGTTTTTTTTTTTATTCAACATTTTTATTGCACGCTCATGGCAGGCACATTTCAGTGGCGGCCTGTTTTCTTTTTTACGTCTTGCTTAAGACCTACTGGGGTTTACAAAAAACTTAGAGGGTTTACAGCCTGTACATTGCTTATCATTGGTTGGCTTTGTCGTCACCCATTTGCTTGCTCCTTATTCAAAGGTTTGTCTTGTCCATTAGGTTTCTCCCTCCTGTGGAGCACAGCCTCTACCACACTTTGGACTTCGTGACTTGTATCCTTAAGCTGCTCACTTATAAAGATCTATTTTTTTCTTTTTGGTTAAGCACTTCATGAAAGATGTGTTTTCCAGCTCTCTCCCATTAGTGCTTCTTTGATAAGAACTCATAAGTGTATGTGTTTTCTAGCTTGTCTCTCCCTTTTGCGTTTTTTCCACAGGCTCTTAATGTGAAACCACGGGGGTGTTTATTAGGAAGGAGAAATGGCGCCCATTGGGTCAGCATCAGTATTAGATGATATGATTTCTGCGGTGCAACAAGGTGAGGGCAAACACCCGATACCCTCAATTTCTTTGCCCTAGGACCAAACACAATGTGAATCTTATCCCATGCACACGCACATGTGTAAAAGTTCAATTAACTTAGAGTACAGATAAATCATAAATGACGGCGTATTCAGATTCTTGTGTTCTTTTTTGTATTTTCTTAAATCCAACGAATGCCCACCCAACACATGTTTCGTCGTTCGAGGCGAACCCCGCAACTTCTTCAGGGCTGTGAGGCTCTCCAAACACGTATCACCGTCCTCTCCGCCGGTTGTACTTCCGACCCGGCTGGTCAAATTTGTATAAGGTGCACGCAATGCTTGTTCAGAAGAATACCCGGAAGTGTTTCTGACGCGACTCTGGAACGTCGTATTGGCAGGAGGAGCGTACTCGCTTCGATTTCCGTCTGTTCATGCCATTTGAGGCAACACTTGCATTCACGACCTCTACACTACAGAGGATTCGTCGTGCCTTATTGAAGGTTGACAGTCAGGTTATTCTTATGAAAAAGCATTGCATGCACCTTATACAAATTTGACCAGCCGGGTCGGAAGTACAACCGGCGGAGAGGACGGTGATACGTGTTTGGAGAGCCTCACAGCCCTGAAGAAGTTGCAGGATTCGCCTCGAACGAAACACATGTTGGCTGGGCATTCGTTGGATTAAAGAAAATGCAAAAAGAACACAAGAACCGTATCCGTCATTTATGATTTATCTGTACTGGTTAATTGAACTTTTACACATGTGCGTGTGCATGGGATAAGATTCACAGGCTCTTAATGTTGCTCTATCCCTCATGTGTTGCTCTCATGTGATTCTCCCTCCACACCCCATGTTGCTGTCTCCCCCCACCCACCTGGCTTGATTTTTACTTTTTTTAAAATTATTTCACCCTCTTGCCCCCAGCCACCCAACTGCTCCCCCACACCCTTCACAGGTATTGACATTTTTTTGGGAGGGTGGCCTGGTCATTGCCATTAGCTGTCAGGCATATCAAAAAATCTTTCGGAGTTTTCTTAAATCCTTTTTTTTAATGTACCAATACAAGAGCTGACCCCATCTTAGATTGTTCAGTTAAAAAAAGAAATGGCTGATGCATCATGGAGCTGGTGTGCACATGCGTCGTGACGGATGCACATATACCACGTCATGACGTGTGCACGCCAGCAGAATAACATGGCTGCCAGGAGCAATGCATCATCGCGCCTACCATACCATTTATCCCCTTCCCCGATGCTTTACAGTAACAGCAAATGCTTTTTACCGATGCTGTACAACATCAGCAAATAAGCATTGCCAAAGCTAATAGGTTAACAAGACATGGCCCACTGACTTTGCCAAAGCATGTTCTCTGTTTTTGTAGCATAAGCTTGCTACTAAAATAATTGTTGCACCAGCATACAGAGTAAAGACCTATTTGTTTTGCCAATGCTTGTTTTACCTGGATGAGTTTGCCCAAGCTACAGAATGCATAGTTAACCTGAAAGCAAACATTGTGAAGCCATGTTAAACAATTTTGAGGGAAGAGTTCCGTAGAAGGCCACACAAGATTCAGCCTGGTCAACAGAACATAATTTCTAAATACAAAAATAAAAGTTACAGTGTGTTATGTATTATCGTATTGTGTGAACTAACACCTTTTATTACCATCACACCACCAGCACCAACAGTGGCTTTGAGGTTTGACACTACCGCCTGCGAGAACTACCATTCGCCCTAGCTAGAAATGAAGCACAATTCTGTGAGAGTGGAGGGGCAGTGGGCGTCCAGTGTAGGAGGCTCGCCCGGTCAAGAGCAACAAATGAGATAAACAAGGACCAGTGTTAGTGCTCAACTGAAAGGTGCTGAAAAGGTAGCCATAAGGAATCATTATAGGCCGAGCTTGGGACTTCAGGGCAAAGCAGTGTACGATCGCAGTCTATGGGGGAGGGTTGATAGGAGGTAGGCAGCAGGAGTTTATCCACCGCTCTAAATACAAATAGACTGCACCTAAGCCAGAGTCTCGCTACAACCCTGTCATTTGCCATTCATCTATGGTATGTCCTGCACTCCCAGGCGTCCTCTTAACAGCTCAGGAACTGTTCAGTTTGTCGATTCCCTCTGTCAGTGCCTGCGGAGCACACTCCCCTGACCTTCAGACACTTAAAACAAGCATTGCCATAGCCAATAGGTCTCGCCTTTAGGACCTTATAAGTGTTTAGTTATCCAGCACAATTTCCTTGGTGCAACAACATCAACTGTTGCATGGCTAAACACTTATATTGTCCCAAAGGCGAGACCTATTGGCTATGCCAATGCTTGTTTCCCATGTTAATTCCCATAGAGATTTTGAACATGACTGCAGCACGAACAGCTAAACGGAATTATTCCAAATTTGGCAGAACCTAGCTCTTGGTCCAGAAAGTGTGCTTTTTGTTATTTGGTGTAAATCCGTTCAGTAATTTTAGAGATATTAACCGAAATCTACACTTGTATATCTAGGGGAGCAGACCCTCCACGGAACTACCTGCAGTGCATCCTGCATCCGCGGCTCCACGCGCCTCAGCAAGGCCCTGATTACCTGGCAAAACCAAAGGGGATGATGGACGGAGTGTTGAACATTGCAAGCACTCACCCCCAGTCAACTGATCTGGGTTTAATCCATCATCATTCTTTAGCTCACTCCGCCACCCCAGTTCAGACATGGCCATATGCAAATCAGTTTGACCCTGTGCCTCATGGGAACAGTCCAGCCCGAACTGCCAAGCCATGTCTTCCCTGGACCGGAAACAAGCATCCTGGGACCGGTTTCTGGCTTACAGCCGTCATCAGCCAGGCTATCTTGAATCCAGTGGCAAAGTGAGCAAGGGACCCACGTCTGGGCATACACTGCCAACTTAGGGCGAACATAGCAAAACCAAAGGGGATGATGGACGGAGTGTTGAACATTGCAAGCACTCACCCCAGTCAACTGATCTGGGTTTAATCCATCATCATTCTTTAGCTCACTCCGCCACCCCAGTTCAGACATGGCCATAAGCAAATCAGTCTGACCCTGTGCCTCATGGGAACATTCCAGCCCGAACTGCCAAGCCATGTCTTCCCTGGACCAGAAACAAGCATCCTGGGACCGGTTTCTGGCTTACAGCCGTCATCAGCCAGGCTATCTTGAATCCAGTGGCAAAGTGAGCAAGGGACCCACGTCTGGGCATACCCTGCCAACTTAGGGCGAACATAGCAAAACCAAAGGGGATGATGGACGGAGTGTTGAACATTGCAAGCACTCACCCCCAGTCAACTGATCTGGGTTTAATCCATCATCATTCTTTAGCTCACTCCGCCACCCCAGCTCGGGCTTGGCAGTTCGGGCTGGACTCTTCCCATGAGGCACAGGGTGAGACTGATTTGCATATTGCCATGTCTGAACTGGGGTAGCGGAGTGAGCTAAAGAATGATGATGGATTAAACCCAGATCAGTTGACTGGGGGTGAGTGCTTGCAATGTTCAACACTCCGTCCATCATCCCCTTTGGTTTTGCCCTGATTACCTGGCCACAAGCCCACAGAAAAGTTGCAGCTGCCATTTTATATGTCGGGAAATGGTCCCTGGGGCTGAAAACAAGCAAGTAAAACAGATGAAAGGGTCAGAGTAGAGGTACCCTGACCCTATGGCTGTGTTATAAATGAGGTGAATGCATGTTTAGTAGGCAGTTAAATGTCTGAACATTTTTTTTTTGGTCACACTCAAAAGCTGCGGAGCCGTTGCGGGGCTCAGCGCGGCCCTCATGTAAATCCACGAACTGCACTGTGAAGTTACACAGGGGGCCGTGCTGAGCGTCACGGAGGATTTGTGGACTCACCAAAAGACCGAACCAAAATGGGCTTCTTCACAAGAAGCAAGGAAATGGTTAAAGAAATACTGACCATTTAGAAGTGGTATAACAAAAAAGTAAGATGAAAGGAATGCTGTGATTTGTTACCTAGAGCAGCATAAGTAAGAGCACATAGTGAGGGTAGCCATTTTAACTGCTTTACTACTGAGAGAGGAGATGGTTTGCAGGAGTTCTAACTGGACATTCGGAATGAAAACAGATGTGATCAGAGATAGAAATAAAGCTGGAAGAACAGCAAAGCCCGACCGAACGAGTACGATGCGCACGTATGCCATCGGACTCGAGTCGGTCGGACTCCCATTGAAGTCAATGGGAGCCGGTCGTACAACGCGTACGCGGGCTCCTATTGACTCAATGGGTGCGAGGCGGACAAGGGCGCCCCCTACAGCGTGTACGCGGCAAAGCGACTCGCGCCGTACACGCACAGGTAGGGGGGACCCATGGGTCCCCCCTGTGTGCGACTCGCGCGGGTACGCGTACAGGGGGGTCAGACACGGACCCCAAAGTACGGCTCCGACTGCTCTTTCGAGCCGGAGTGCGCGGCTCGGTCGGACTGCTCGCGGCGCGCATCGTACCTACCCGGCCGGGGAACGTCTCCATTGCGCGGTGCGAGTCGAGTCCGAGCGAGTCGGTCGGTGCGGTTAGACCCGGGAACGAGTCGGTCGGAGCGGTCGGGACGCCCGGACGAGTCGGTCGGCAATTTCGCATCGTACTCGCTCGCCCGGACGCGCGTACGAATCGGTCGGGCAATAGAGCTCCGAATCGGATACGGTTAAGCCGAATCCGATTCGGAGCCCTACCGGCCGAGATCGGAATAGGCCCCTCTACTAGAAGGGATAATAGAAGGGAGTTTATATGACAACAGTAACTGAAAATACAGTGAGCAGGAAAAGAGAAAAAGAAATTGGTATACTGAAAGTACAGTAATTTTATTAAGCCAGTATGAATGAATGTTTTTCAAATTAGATTTTGGTGTTTTATTACAGTATGCAGTTTAATAATATGAAATTTGCCCATTCTCACACAGTCAGGCAGGCACTTACATATTCAGTTACACTCTCACAAGAGCACTTATGTACCCACCAATCATATAGCCAGACAGTGACTGAGACACTCAGTCACACAACCATTAAATTATTCACATGCCCATTTACTCACCTATATGTCCAAGTTTGAGTACTAGTTCACCCTTAGAGCCTGGGAACACATGCAATCTGCACCACAAGAAGAGTTTGAAGAAGGCTACTTCAGCACTATTGAAAAGGAAGAGTCCTGATTGCAGTTGACCTCAGAATCAGGGCCCCAAAGGGTAGTGGGTGTCAGAAGGAGGGAGAGGAATGAAGAAATGAGTGGGCAACGTCTCCAGAGGAGAGAGGGGATCACCCAGAGATAAACTTCTCTATTGGATATGGTGCAGGAGGTCCACTGGGGACTTCAAGGACAGACAGGCTGAGTGGGACCTTAGGTCACAGCTGGGCCAGCAGGGTGCAGAGGAGAGAAATGGTGAGGTTAAGAGAACCTTGAAGTAGAAAAGGGTTGTGGTGGCTGGAGTGTTAAGGAGATGCACTTGAAGGCCAAATAGGTGTTAGACTCTAGCTGAAAAGGTGTGAGCACCACTACTGTGTCCAGTGTAAAAGAAAGAGTTCATATATTCAGAGAGTTGGTGCCTGACTTTAAGGAGGGATTTGATATCGACAGGTTATTTCTGGCATAAGAAGTAGCTGTAGTGGTACAGAGCATTTCTTAGGAGGATTGTAGAGGTGAATTTGAAGTCGTATTCATGGTGATGGGACGGACAACATACTGGCTCTAGAGAAGGGGAAGAGGTCAAAGCATCCCACTATAAAGGAGGTCCTTGTCAGTAAGTATGAATTAACCCCAGAGGAGTGCTGGTTGAAATGATGTGTTAGTCATAAACTGTGTGACTACTACGGGAAGATTTTGTGGGGTAGTTTTGAAACGTTTGTTAAATGTACTGTTGTTTGTGAAGAAGGTGTTTTTAACAGTTTTATACTTTTTCTTTTTTTTCAGATGGGACTGAGAAGAAGCAACTTGAGGAACCTTTTCTCCAGACACCTATTGAAGTTCTTTTAGCTTGTTTCATCTGATACAGTTAAATGGCATCCCGATAATCTCTTTTAAATGTATTAGATAGATACTGCAATGCTAATATATTTCTTCAGTTCTACTTCTATCCACTTTTTCAAACTGTCCACTTGTAGGCAACTTTTCTTCCATCATGCAATTTCCATGTTAGAGAACATCTTCATCTTTATAGTACACATTATTGTGTTTAAGATATAATGTAGCTTTCTTCACCCTATTTACAATACATCCACTAGTTCCTGCCACATTTTGTTGTTTTTCGTGGGCACACCATTCACTAGAATAACAAGTGGTTCTTCCAAATCTGTTTCTACACCCACAGTTTCAATATAGTGTTTCACATCTAAAGGAAAATACACAACTGTACTTTTAAGCCCTTTGAGAAGCTCAGTGGATGATACCTTTAATTTAGTTTGCTTCTTTCAGAAAGTTAGTAAGTGATCCCATGGATGTTCTGCACAACTCAGTTAGAAACCAAGCTAGTGGTTCTAAATTTCACAACAGGTATTTAAGCTCAACATGACGACAATACCAGTACTCATTCATCCCAATATTTGCAGAGATAAAGTAAATAGACAGCAGCACTGCAAGTACATGGGTGGGGTCCTACTGTATCAATTTAATCCTGGTGAATAATGCAAATGCTACTACACTCCCATTTATACACAGGAGTATGTTCACACCTCCCTTGTAAATCTACACCTATTTCTTCCTCTACATTTCTAGGAATCATCTCTTCTTTTCCTATGGTGCTACTTTTTTGTAAAAGGTCAAGTTTCAGTGTGTTTCTGTATTTGTAACTAGTTAAATAAGTTATATTATGTTTATTTGTTAATTGTTTGGTTTACATTGAATTGTAAATCGTTAAAAATATACTTGTAAATTTATAAATATATGTATTTCAAAGTTAATGTAAGGCTCACAAACACACCCATACAGGTACTCATACATGTACTCACACACCTTTACAGTCATTCACCCAGGTACAGAAGTAGGGAAAATGGAGCCACATAAGACATTTTTAAAGCGGCAAACATGTGGCATTTCGCACAGTGAGTAATATCTCGCTCAAATTTTCACAAGCTGCTGGTATTCTTATGACTGCAGCTGATGAACGTTCTCCCAAGGATGCTCTAGTGGTGGAATATTCTGCTGTACGTAGTTTGTCATGCATCATTCAGTTGCACACTCTTTTATGAATTGCTTTGAAGTGCTTCCAATTGGAACTTGTCCCATGTGAATACTTCTTGCAGCGATGCCGGGTAAATGTTTGCTTTAAATATCACACTGCCCATATTTAGCTGTTATTTGTTTTTCCCCAGAAGGTATACAAAGCTGCTTCAAAACATCACTTTTCTTTTCTTTTGTAGAGATATACATTCATGTGTTTCAGGTGATTGTGTAGAAACCTATATTTGTAAATAGTTTATAATGGTTAATAATAGTTACATAAGTTGTGTTATGTATATTTGTTTATTTGTAGTGAGTGCAATCCACAGTGTTCCTTAATTGCAATGAGATAGTGTGCAGATTTGTTTTTATTTTTACAATCGTTATGATTTTTTCCCCACTGTTCAATGATGTGCGCTTAAAAAGTACACTGCTTACAGTGTATGAGTAAAGAAGCTGAGAACAGTAAAAATACATAACTTCTCAGTATGAGAAATGTCTAGTTATTTCTTCGAATTATATCTTTGTGCATTGTTGAAATTGTAAGTTACTTTTGTAATTCTATTAATTGTAAAACTAATAAATATTCCTGTTTTTTATTTTTATGCAGATCAATGGCGTCATTTATTGGGGTAATGTACTTTACTAGTTAGTTTTTGTAGTGTTGTTCCATAACTTTAAACTTTGAGGATGTACACCCAAGGGTAGATTGCTACAGTTACCAGCACACCTAGGCACACATCAGTACAGAAACTCACCCACCCAGCTACACACAGACAGAGGTACTAACAGACACAGGCTCACACTGATAGAGCCACTGACACACCTAGGCACAAACCGATACAGTCACTAACACACCCAACTATGCACTGATACAGTCACTGACACATCCTGCCAAACACAAATGCATCCAATAACACACCCAGGCACACACTCAAAATGCAGACACTCACACACCCAGGCATACAGCAATGTAGACTCTGACTCAGGCAGCCAAACACTAATACACCCAATAATACACCAAGGCACACACTGGTGCGAACAATGACACACCCAGGGATTTTTCAATGCAGACACTGCAATACTCAGGCATACAGCAATGCAGACACTATCACACCCAACCAAACAGTAATGTATCCAATAACACAACCAGGCATAGTCTGGTGCACACACTGAGACACCCAGAGACTTACCAATGCAGACACTGTCAAACCCACGCATTCAACAATCCAGACAGCGACACATCCATCCAAACACTAATGCATCAATAGTGCAACCAGCCATTCACTCATGCATACATTGACACACCGAGAGACTTACCAATGCAGACACTGACACGCCCAGGCATACAGCAATGTAGACGCCAACACACCCATCCAAACGCTACTGCATTCAATAAGACACCCAGGCATACATTGACACATACACTGACACACCCAGGGACTCACCAATGCAGACACAGCCAGGCATACAGCAATGAAACACTGACACAGCCAATCAAACATTAATGCATCCAATAACACACTCAGGTACACACTGATGCATATGCTAACATACCGAGGCACATACTGAGGCATACACTAGCACACCCAGGCACTCACTAATGCATCCAATAACACACGCAGGCACACACTGATGCCCACACTGACACACCCAGGGACTGCGGCGTCCCCGGGTTGCTGTCCTCCTCTTCATCGCCGTCTCAGGGTGATCTGTGCATACCCACGCGCCCGCGCAGTCCTTGCGAGAAATGCGCATGCGCAGATCACCCTGAGACGGCGATGAAGAGGAGGACGGCAGCCCGGGACGCCGCAGTCAACGTAAGTCTTTATTCTTTTACCTTCAATGTAGTTTTAATTAATTCTTAATAGGGGGTGGAGGCGGGGGCTGGTCATCTCCGCTTCGCTGCGGAGTGTGCGGGGATTTGCCTACTCCGCGTTCTCCGCAGAACGCGGAGGAGGCAAATCTCCACACACTCCGCGGGCGGAGCGGAACTCTCCGCCCACTGTTACTTATCAGAGGGTAATGCTAAGCATTTGTTGTCACATACAGAGGCAATAAATTAGACACACAGTCAAGAATAAATCTGAGACCAATTAGGAAAAATACATTTGTATCTTTATATATATTTTTAGAAACCAAGAACTTTGTTCAACAGTTAATAAATGCTTTGTATGTCGATGTTTAACCAAATGCAGTTCAAGACACAAATCCTTACAGGTTTTAAGCAACAGTGATCCGTACCGTCAGGCAGGGACCGTTGTGCTCAAGGGGAAGAAAAGCATAGGGTTAGATAGCAGAGTACCGCCAACACACTTAGGGGTCGATTCCGATCTCGGCCAGAAGTGCACCTAACACTATTGGTCCGGAAAAAAAACAAGCCGAACGCGTGTTTCCCGACCGATTCGAATATCCGTCCGAACGAGCAAGTACGATGCGCATAACTGCCCAGATCCCGACCCAGCCGTACGTACCCATTCCAGCTCCTGTTCCCCGCCCGAGCCGGATCCGTAAATGCCGAATCGAGTCACACGGAAGCAAATATACAGCACCTTCCGGCCGGACGAGTACGATGCGCCTTCCGTACGCGCCGAACCCGTCGCTACATCCGGCACGTCAGAGCATCCGGGAGAGCTGCACATAAGCTCCGATTCGCGCCACAAGACGATCCACGGCTACGAGATGAACAAGCCAGCGACGAGTACGAGTCGAAGCAACGAGAAACACGAACGAGACGAACCAACCATGAATCCCATCGCGCAGGTCCTACCAATACTCTACATCTATTACCGGAACCGGTATGGACGCGTACGGCGCAGACGGTAAGTCAAACACCCACAACACAAACAAACGACACGTACCCGACATATGTCACACACACATAGGGATGCAGAAATGACGTACACTAGCAACAGCAGAACCATAGGGGAGGGATGGCTATCACCAATGCCAAACACACCCATAGGGGCCTGGATGCCTACCACTACCACCACCTCTACTCAGGGGGGGCTGGATGCCTGTCACTACTACCATCCCCACTCATAGGGGGATGGATGCCTACCACCAACACCACCCCTACTCATGGGGGGCTGGATGCCTACCACTACCACCACCCCTACTCAGGGGGGGCTGGATGCCTACCACTACCACCACCCCTACCCATGGGGGGCTGGATGCCTACCACTACCACCACCCCTACTCAGGGGGGCCTGGATGCCTGTCACTACTACCATCCCCACTCATAGGGGGATGGGTGCCTACCACCAATACCACCCCTACTCATGGGGGGCTGGATGCCTACCACTACCACCACCCCTATTTAGGGGGGGTTGGATGCCTGTCACTACTACCATCCCCACTCATAGGGGGATGGATGCCTACCACCAACACCACCCCTACTCATGGGGGCTGGATGCCTACCACTACCACCACCCCTACTCATGGGGGCTGGATGCCTACCACTACCACCACCCCTACTCAGGGGGGCTGGATGCCTACCACTACCACCACCCCTACCCATGGGGGCTGGATGCCTACCACTACCACCACCCCTACTCAGGGGGGCCTGGATGCCTACCACTACCACCACTCCTACCCATGGGGGGCTGGATGCCTACCACTACCACCACCCCTACTCAGGGGGGCCTGGATGCCTACCACTACCACCACCCCTACTCATGGGTGCTGGATGCCTACCACTACCACCACCCCTACTCAGGGTGGGCTGGATGCCTGTCACTACTACCATCCCCACTCATAGGGGGATGGATGCCTACCACCAACACCACCCCTACTCATGGGGGCTGGATGCCTACCACTACCACCACCCCTACTCAGGGGGCTGGATGCCTGTCACTACTACCATCCCCACTCATAGGGGGATGGATGCCTACCACCAACACCACCCTTACTCATGGGGGGCTGGATGCCTACCACTACCACCACCCCTACTCATGGGGGGCTGGATGCCTAGCACTACCACCACCCCTACTCAGGGGGGGGCTGTATGCCTACCACCACCCCTACCCATGGGGTGCTGGATGCCTACCACTACCACCACCCCTACTCAGGGGGGCCTGGCTGCCTACCATTACCACCACCCCTACCCATGGGGGGCTGGATGCCTACCACTACCACCACCCCTACTCAGGGGGACCTGGATGCCTACCACTACCACCACCCCTACTCATGGGTGCTGGATGCCTACCACTACCACCACCCCTACTCAGGGGGGCCTGGATGCCGGTCACTACTACCATCCCTACTCATAGGGGAATGGATGCCTACCACCAACACCACCCCTACTCATGGGGGGCTGGATGCCTACCACTACCACCACCCCTACTCATGGGGGGCTGGATGCATACCACTACCACCACCCCTACTCATGGGGGGCTGGATGCCTACCACTACCACCACCCCTACTCAGGGGGGGCTGGATGCTTACCACTACCACCACCCCTACCCATGGGGGGCTGGATGCCTACCACTACCACCTCCCCTACTCATGGGGGGCTGGATGCCTACCACCACCCCTACTCATGGGGGGCTGGATGGCTACCACTACCACCACCCCAACTCAGGGGGGCTGGATGCCTGTCACTACTACCATCCCCACTCCTAGGGGGATGGATGCCTACCACCAACACCACCCCTACTCATTGGGGGCTGGATGCCTACCACTACCACCACCCCTACTCAGGGGGGCTGGATGCCTGTCACTACTACCATCCCCACTCATGGGGGATGGATGCCTACCACCAACACCACCCCTACTCATGGGGGCCTGGATGCCTACCACTACCACCACCCCTACTCATGGGGGCTGGATGCCTACCACTATCACCACCCCTACTCAGGGGGCTGGATGCCTACCACTACCACCACCCCTACCCATGGGGGATGGATGCCTACCACTACCACCACCCCTACTCAGGGGGCCTGGATGCCTACCACTACCACCACCCCTACCCATGGGGGCTGGATGCCTACCACTACCACCACCCCTACTCATGGGTGCTGGATGCCTACCACTACCACCACCCCTACTCAGGGGGCCTGGATGCCTGTCACTACTACCATCCCCACTCATAGGGGATCGATGCCTACCACCAACACCACCCCTACTCATGGGGGCTGGATGCCTACCACTACCACCACCCCTACTCATGGGGGCTGGATGCCTACCACTACCACCACCCCTGCTCAGGGGGGGCTGGATGCCTACCACTACCACCACCCCTACCCATGGGGGGCTGGATGCCTACCACTACCACCACCCCTACTCAGGGGGGCCTGGATGCCTACCACTACCACCACCCCTACTCATGGGTGCTGGATGCCTACCACAACCACCACCCCTACTCATGGGGGGCTGGATGCCTACCACTACCACCACCCCTACTCATGGGTGCTGGATGCCTACCACTACCACCACCCCTACTCATAGGACGGGTAATGCATGACACAACCAGCATACTCCAACATAAGGAATGTCAGAAAAAAACATCCCCCCAACACCATGACAAGCGTGTGTAGTCTGTGTCAATTGCCTACAACACTGAACATGACATTGAACATACATTGTGACCCCCTATCACATGTGTCACACATAAATGTGTGTGGCCTCCACAATGCAAGCAGACCATGGCCACTGTGGCAATGGGGTCTAACCCCCCATCATCACAGTGACCAAAAGGTAAGTGTGGGGTCCATAGCTGAAGCACATTTTGAACATTGTGGCAATGGGGTCTAAACCCCCATCATCACAGTGACCAAAAGGTAAGTGTGGGGTCCATAGCTAAAGCACATTTTGAACATTGTGGCAATGGGGTCTAAACCCCCATCATCACAGTGACCAAAAGGTAAGTGTGGGGTCCATAGCTGAAGCACATTTTGAACATTGTGGCAATGGGGTCCAAACCCCCATCATCACAGTGACCAAAATGTAAGTGTTGTCATGGAAAAAGCTGCAAATGCCAAACAGCATGGATGATTCCTGGTCACAGAACAACAAACACATCAGTGGCAAAGTAGTGCTTGTGTCCCATAGCAACATAGATTGGGTGAGGCAAACAGTGCAGTGCAAATAAGACATACCTTTGGCCATGTGCAGACAAACATCACCCATGGGGGCTGACATTGTCAACATTCATCAATTACACAATGACACAAGTGACCATCATAATGCAGACCCACATATCTGCACCAATGGACACACAAATGTAGATATCCTGTGGAGACTGTAGATGTGAGGTGAACAAATACCATACCATGGCAGCAATGGGACAGACAAACCATGATCATTGTGCTGACTGATGACCTAGGAGTTCCAGGGTCAGCAGGGGAAACACACCAAACAACATACAGCCAATGGCACACCACAGATATGCCAATGCAGTGGTGCAGATGCACAAACACAAACAGGCAGGCTCGCACTGCATATCAAACACAACAGGTGATGGGGGTGTGCCAGTGTCCCCAGGCAACCACACAACACATGAGGAGGCCTGAATCCCAATTACACAGATGTGTATACAGTGCCACACAAAAGTAACTCATGGATCTGATTCCCCTATGTGGGCAATCAGGCATTGTTAGATGAGAGGGAGCCCAAATTACACATGTCACACAAGCTTGTAGGAACAGCAACTAACACAGCAAGAGACAGACCCACCACAGCACTACCCCAGGGACCCCACATTGTGGTGACACTGGCCTGCATGATAATCCCACTGTGATGACAAAGCTAGATGTAGTTCACACTGTGAACCACAGTCATGTGTCCTGAGCAACAAACTACCATCACACCTACACAAGCAAAAATCAATCAGCACGGCCTGTCAGCCAAGGCCAATATGGAGGTAGGGGTCTAGCCGTGCAACAACTCTCATTTGCACACACTCAACACCACACACCTTGATCTCCACCAATGTGCAGCAGTGAAGCTCACATGGACAGGTGACATTGCACATGCACCCATGACAATCCCAGGGGTGGTGGTGGGAACTAAGGTGCAGAAACCCATCACACCTGGCCAGTCAACAAGACTCGTGAATGTCTGACACACTGCACAGTACGCCGTACATGGGCATGACGTCAAATCCACACCAATCAATGGGATCCCGGCCACAGTCACACACCAATGAAGAAGCCAAGGTCACCCACAAAGAACACACATAGACAACTTCCAACATTGCAGCTCTGACCCTGAGGAGTGGCAGCAGTCACACACACAACATGTCACAATCACTGAAAGCTACCACAAACTGTAAATTACATGACTTGTGTAACCAACAAGTGCCAAGGGGAATCCTGACTGTGTCCCATCTGCGTTTGCCCACATCCCCAGACCTGACAACAAAGACAACTAGGGATGACAACCTGATGAACATTAGTTTGCCATGCACCCACATCCCGGAGAAACCAGGTCCAAGATACTGGATGAACACAGGACAACTCAGCAAGCATCACAAACAGGAACATCCCTAGGGACACAGCCTGTGTAGGAAAAGGGAAGGGAACACACACAGACATGCTCACACAACCCACAACACGGGCCCAGCCAATGTCACGGGATTACACACTGCCATGAGGGCACTCCACTCCTGTGGACGGTCCGCTGTGCCAAACCTTGTCTGTGCACCACTCAAACATGTCAGCAGAACACTCGGTCAGTGAGTCAACGACTACAACACACTGAAGGCTCTGCTCACATCAGCCTGGGTACGGGAGTGTCACGTCAGTCATCTGCATACACCCAAAACACATGTCAAGCAAGTTGCACTGTATACACAGATGAGTCCTTCAACATTGATGT
This sequence comes from Calotriton arnoldi, assembly GCA_963921515.1. Taxonomy (NCBI): domain Eukaryota; kingdom Metazoa; phylum Chordata; class Amphibia; order Caudata; family Salamandridae; genus Calotriton; species Calotriton arnoldi. The sequence goes on along the minus strand of CAWUFW010006247.1, from coordinate 635,889 downwards.
GCTAAACTGCATGTCCAGTGGAGATGGGCACACAGTCAGGGAAACAGAAACATTGAACAGTGGTAAGCCCACCAGATGTGCATCAGTGTGAGCCAAAGATGTTAATTTACAAATGCAAAATGTACATCCCTGTGTCAAATGCAGAACATTACACCCTCAGACTGCAGCAAAGGATGCAATAGATCCAGACTACATTAGGACACATATCCCATGGACCACATGGTGTCCATCACAGCAACACTTCATTTACATGATCTGAACACTATTACAACTGCAAATGCATGTTGATACTCATCTACATCATGTACATCCAAAGAAAAACAACAAGTAAACAAAAAGAGGCTTTATTCAGCAAATGTCAAACTAAAAATTCAAGTCCAAAAGAAACTAAGGCCAATGGCCAGTCCAAATACACAGTCCCAACAGGGTGATATGTGACGACTTGTCACCCATTGCTTGCCTGCACTGGTACGGACAGGGGACATCCCCCTCGGAGGGCATACAAGGGCAAAGCCAGGCACCGCAGGGACAGGATCAGGGGATGCCAGAAGGAGGCAGTGAAGGGGTGGTGGGTGCAGGAGTGTCACCGGCAACTGCAGTGGAGGTGTCTGACTCAGTGGGGGCCGGCACCACTGTAGGGCATATGTCAGATGGTGTGGGTGCTGCAACCACTGCAGTGGGCCGGTCAGATGGAGTGGACTGGGTCCCCACTGCAGTGCCCGAGTCAGACGGGGTGGTTGTGGACTTCACTGCAGTGCATGACTCCAAGAGAGTGGAATGGGGGGCAGATGAGGTGGGCAGGACAGAGGGGGGGACCCGGTCTCCACACCAGTGGCGCAAACAGGCTGAGCGTCTGGCTTGGGTGTGGAAGAGCAAGTGGTAGGGGGGAGGGCCTAAGCAGTTTGGGGATGCGGTATCGGTGTGTGGGGGAACCTGGGGCAGGGTGTGGCGGTGGAACCTGTGGAGTGGTGGGCTGGGGGATGGAGGAAAGAGACTGTGTGGTGGAGCTGCGTGGTGGTGGGGTCTTGCCCTTCCTGGTCCGGGGGGACTTTCGAATGGGGTCCTCAGCCTGCCTGTGCCTGGGGGAGGGTGTCCGGGTGTGAGGGGCACTCCCCTCTGTGTGTGGTGGTCACCTCTTCCGCCTGGACTTCGTGTCAGGTGTATCTGTGGGGAAGAGGCCAAGCTCACAGAGGAAGAGCTTCTGGGAGGGGGGGGGTTGCAGGTGAGGCAAGGGAAGGGGTTTTGGAGGGAGAGGCATCTGAGGACTGCGCAGTGCTCATGGATGCGTGTGTGTGTGTCTCGGCCCCATCCCCTGTGGGTGAGATATCAGTCCCCTGACTGTGCGTGCGTGTGCGTCTGGATTTTGGCGTGTGTGTCTGTGTGCTGCTTGTGTCTGTGCTGGTGCGTGACGGTGCCGGTGTGTATGTGCTTGGGACAGGTAGGGTGCTGGGGATTGTGGATGGGGCAGAGGTAGGAGGGGTGAGGGACTGTTGCAGTAGGGACACTGCTGCCGTCAGTGAGGAGGCCATGGACTGATTGGTCCGATGTAGGGCAGACATGCCAGATGACATGCCCTCCATGAATGACACCAGTTGTGTCAAAAGACCCGTGTGTGCATGGAGGACACTCAGCATTGATGTCTGCCCTACATGGATCTGTTTAAGCAAGTCCACAGACTCCACACTCAGGGCAGCAGGGGGACAGAGGCAGGGGTGCGGTGCCTGGCATGAAGGAGACACGCTCCCCTACACAGGAGCCTCCACGGACATGTGGGATGGGAGCAGATGGGAGGGTGGAGATGATGGTGGTGGCGGGGACAGACTTGCTTGACGTCGCCTCTGGTCTGCTGACACCCGCCTCCACAAGGGAGTCCTCACTGGAAGTGCTGTTTTCCCCAGCTGAGGTGGTCGTAGCTGAGGTCTCCTCAGTGTGGCTCCACTCACCCTCCGTGCCACTGGGTCCCTCGGTCTCCCCTGCAGTGGACCCAGTCTGGCTCTGCCGCTCCTCCTGGTCCATGGAGCTGTCTCCTCCTGTGGCCGTGGATGTATCTGCAAACAATCAGGATAAACAGAGCAACATTAGTCACCTGTACTGACCACACACACCACAGTAAGTACAGCACATCACAGAGCAAGCCCTGCCATCATTTGCTAGACATTGCAATAAGTGCTGACACTGATTTGAAGAAGCCCATTGTCTGCCTGACAGTCAGTCATGCCACACATATCCTACCTGTCCATGCACCCATCTGTCTGCTGCCTGTTGTATGCGACCAATCATATGTGCACACATGCACCACATACACAGTTGTTGGACATCCAAGAGAACATATGGAAATGTGTCACTCCAAACACATGCCATCTCCTGCCACTGACTCAGTACATGTGTCAGGAGAAGTGATGGGCAAAGTCTCTGTTGATATGCGGCTTTTGGTTCCATCACCAGACACAATGATGTCCTCATGTCCTGATAGACAATGCAACAATGGTGTGCGTGCAGGACATGTCACACCACTGCTGGATCACCCTTTGCGATTGGAATGTCATGGCACAGGCCTGTCTGGCAAGTCAGTCATAACTGTCTCCTGTCACAGGGGCAGTGCATACACACAACACCAGTCTGCACTGTGTCACAATCATGGAAGTTCCTGAAAAGTAAGCCCTGTAGCTGACAGGTGCACATGTGCACCCCTGGCCAGTCACATCATGAGGACTGAGATGATCCCACGTCAATCAAATGAGACATTTGAGTGACTGCAAACACAAATCCATACACATGAGCACTTCAACGTTTGATGAGAATGAACCAAAGCTGCCTGCACCCCAATGTTTCATACAAAATTGTGCACAGTCAAGGGATCAGAGACCTATGCATTGACCTATGTGCAGATCCCATAGTCATAACTCTGATGGCTGGCCACCCCAAATTGTGAAACACTCCAGGAGTCCAAATAGCAAGGCCACACCACGGTGACACAGAGGCATACACCTGAGTGCCCTCTTCACAATGCCCAATATGTATGCTGACACACGGGAGTGGGAGAACAGAGTGCCTTCGATGTCCGGAGTAGGCATTACAGTCCTGGTCCATGTGCAACATGGCATTACCCTGAACACTAGGCAGGTGGCTATGCATGTGTCACACACATGATGTACATACCACTGAGGCTCCTACCTTGGTCTCTGCAGCAGCATGGGTGTGTGGCACATACCCCAGACATGTGGTGAGTCAGAGCAGCAATTGGAACACATGTTAAAGCCATACCCAGAGTACATGTCAGATCAAAGGCATTGTGAGCAATTGTACCACCCATGCAGCCCACCACAAAGTTCCTGTAACTGTTGCTGTCCCCAACTTTAACCACAGGTAACTGCAAGTACACAGTAACCAAGTGACCTAAGTCACAGACTGTAAGGGCCACACCTGTGTATCAGATGAGGAGGGGGCATGACACAAGTGAGGGACATGAGTCCAGGACGACATGACAGTTGTACTGTGGAACCAGGCTAAAGGAGTGCATAGAGCATGTCAGTCAAAGTACACAGTTGAGGCTAGCACTTACCCCCTCCTTGCTGCTGTCTGGCCTTCAGCTGCCCATCCAGGTCAGGGAAGATCACCGCCAGGATCCGGAGCATGTGGGGGGTCAGGGTCCGGTGTCCGCCCCTCCTGCGAGGAGGCGACAGCTTCAGCTGGACCCTTGCGATCCTCCGGGTCCAGCCCCGAAGGTCCTGCCACCTCTTCTGGCAGTTACGGATCCTGCGCTTGAGACCCCCACCGATCGTACTGCCCGGACGATGGTCAGCCAGATGTCCTGCTTCTGGTGTGCATCAACCTGTGAGGATGACAAAATGAAACGGCCATTACTACACATGCAACATTTCCGTGCATCACACAGTTGGATATACATGTCTCAATCACAGGGGCATATGATGTACACAGGCAGTGCAACTATGGCTATGGACAGTTTGCCAGCAGTTACCACATGGTATCATTGCCTGGGAAGTCAAACCTTGTTGGAATGCACTGTTACTGCACTATACCTGTTCAGTGCATGTAACTACACACTTTGGGGGCTGACAACTACTCAGTGAGCATGCTAGCCAGTGGTGTGCACACTGTAAGTCTTGCTAGTCAGACAACATGCACAATTAGTAAGGCAGTGGACAGCACACTCACCTGCTCCCCTGGTTTCCCATACAGCTTGCTGTACTGTGGAAGGAGGCTGTCCAGCAGGGCCTGGTTCTCCTCAGTGCTGAAGGCTGGGGCTCTCTCCACAGTACGTGCCATTGCAGTAGCCAGAGGATGCAGACACAGCAGCAGTGGTGGTGGCAGATGTCGTCCTGGAGCATGTAGTGCAGGCAAGTGAGCTCTCAGGGGAACAGCCAGCATTATATGTGTGCTGCAGAGGCAGATACTGTCCCATGTGTCCAAAGTGATAGGTCCAAGTCGTTTGCATCTTCTGAATCTGGCCAATCCATGGAATTGCACCACTTATACACGCCCACAGCATCCTTCAAAATTTCAACTTCATGACACCCATGAATTTGCAACATTGTTGTGGGTGGCCAACTGAATTAACTGCATCAGACTCGTTAAAGCTTCGAAAACGCGTCCGTTACCATGTCAGGCCATAGCCAATGCGTGCGCACCGATCGGTCCATTGCTGTACAACGCGTATTTCGAAAAACAACACGCATCCGTCCACATCATATGCAATGGCCAATGCGTGCGCACTGATCGGTCCATTGCTGTACAACGCGTATTTCTGTCCACATCATATGCAATGGCCAATGCGTGCGCACCGATCGGTCCATTGCTGTACAACGCGTATTTCGAAAAACAACACGCATCCGTCCACATCATATGCAATGGCCAATGCGTGCGCACCGATCGGTCCATTGCTGTACAACGCGTATTTCGGGAAACAACACGCATCCGTCCACATCATATGCAATGGCCAATGCGTGCGCACCGATCGGTCCATTGCTGTACAACGCGTATTTCGGGAAACAACACGCATCCGTCCACATCATATGCAATGGCCAATGCGTGCGCACCGATCGGTCCATTGCTGTACAACGCGTATTTCGAAAAACAACACGCATCCGTCCACATCATATGCAATGGCCAATGCGTGCGCACCGATCGGTCCATTGCTGTACGACGCGTCCCTGTACAAGTCACTCGCATATGTCACCATGGTTGTCACTGGTGAACGTATGCCAGCCACAATTACTTGCCAGGGACTCAGGGGCACACCTACAACACCACAGCCTGTCCACACTGTATCCTAAGGCATGTAAGGCCGCATTACCTGTGTGTGTATGGGGGTCAACATGTGGTTTGTTGGGTGGCACTTGGGGGCAGCCACTCCCAGGCTGTGCACGTGTTCATGGGGACAGACTCCTTTGTGTGTTGTGCACATGACCACTGTGATGTGCAACTATTCAGTTCAGAGCATGTGGCATGGTCACATCTCCAGTTTGTGTATGTGTATGTTATGTAGCAAAACCAAAGGGGATGATGGACAGAGTATTGAACATTGCAAGCACTCACCCCCAGTCAACTGATCTGGGTTTAATCCATCATCATTCTTTAGCTCACTCAGCCACCCCAGTTCAGACATGGCCATAGACATGGCCATATGCAAATCAGTCTGACCCTGTGCCTCTTGGGAACAGTCCAGTGTTATGTCACATACACCCTGAGTCCCATGTGGGATGGTATGTACGTCACAGGGTGACCCATTGCCACAATTGTGATGGCCCTCCACAGTCTGTGTGCATGTTGTGTTTCAGATGTCTCTGATTCCATGTGCACACTGGGAGAGTCTCCACATCCACGTTGTTTGTGCATCGACTTTGATGTTGTGCGTGTGTGTGTCACAGACGTCCATGTCTGTCCTGCAGAGGCAACAGGGGCCACTACCTGTGGGAGTCATGGTTGTTTTGCTGGCGTGTACATGATACGCCATGTCATGCCAGTGTCCATGTGGCAATACAGGGTCCCTGGGAATCTACCTGTCAAAGAGCTGTCATGCCTGGGGCACATCTGTCCTCACTTGTCACTGTGGTGTGTGTTTGGAACGTGACAGCAGTACATGGGTACTGTGACACAGCCTAATGATTTCCCATAGCACAACCTGGAACTTGTTGTCAACACATGTTGAACTGAGATGTTAGATGTTGGCCATGTAGGTGCCATATATGTCCATACAGAACGGCACACACATCAAGTACTTGTGTCTCGTAATGATGTATCATGTGATATTGAGTATGGTCAATGCCACATATGTGGGGTGACTGACAATCTTTCTTTGTTCACCTATGCACTGCAGGGCACCAGCTGTCCATAGACCATTCCCTGACCTTGCAACCATGGTTGAACGTGACTGCATCCGACGGTACCGCTTCAACAGGCAGCTTATTGAGGTATTGGCGGGGCAGTTGGCCCCACATTTGCAACCTGGCCGGCCATACCCTGCAGCGCTGACCCCCAAGGTGAAGGAGATGGCAGCCCTACACTTCTTTGCCACCGGTACCTTTCAACACACTGTGGCGTCTGCTGGTGGGATGTCACAGACCATGTTCAGCCGTGTGCTACGTGATGTTTTGGAGGCGATGTTGAGATACTTGAACCAGTACATCTATTTCCCTAAACGTCAACAACTCACTGACGTCAAGAGTGACCTCTATGCCCTGGGGAGGATGCCACATGTCATCGGCTCCATTGATGGGACACATGTGGCTTTGGTACCACCACAGGCACATGAGCAGGCATACAGGAACAGGAAACATTACCATTCTATCAATGCCCTGGTGGTATGTCTTGCAGATATGTGCTTCTCACATGTGTGTGCACGTTTCCCCGGTTCTGCACACAATGCCTACGTGATGAGGAGTAGTCGCATCCCGAGGATGATGTCACAGATGCAGAACCAGCATGCCTGGCTTGTCGGTGTGTACTGACTTTGTACCATTGTGTGTGTTCTGCGATGTTGTATTCCACCCTCTTTTCCAACTCAGCTAATGTGCAATTGTCTGTATGTAGGTGACTCCGGATACCCCAACATGCCGTGGTTGCTGACACCCCTCAGGAACCCTGTGACACCAGCCCAGATGCGCTACAATGAGGCACATGGTCGGATTAGGAGAGTGATCGAGCGGACATTTGGTCTCCTGAAGAGCCGCTTTCGCTGCCTGGACAAGACAGGAGGGGCCCTCCCATATGCCCCTGCAAAGGTGTGCAAGATTGTCATCGTCTGCTGCATGATACACAACCTGGCAGTGCGGAAGGAGTTGCCTCTCATCCTGGATGACGATGACCAACATCCGCCACCTGTGGAGGATCGTGGCCTGGGCCACGATGCCAGTGATGATGATGATGATGAGGGTGATGTCCGCACACAGCTCATCACCAACTTCTTCAGCTGAATGTGAGTATTCAGAGTTTGTATGTCGATGATTTGAGTTTGCATGATATGTGTTGGGGGTGCTCTGTTGCTGTTTGAGTGTGGCCATGTGCTACTTGACTGGATGCGTGCAGCGATGTGTCCTTACAGGTAGTCTGTACTCCCCAACAGTGTTGACATGCTAACTTGGTTTTGTGTAGGTATCTTGTGACATGTATTGGGCATGAGTATTGCAGTTCTGTCCTGTTCTTCAGTGCTTTTGACTGTGTGTCATGTCTGTCCTTCACAGGGTACTTTCAGAGTTGTTTGGTAAACTCGGATCCCCCGACACCATGATTCAACTTCCAGGTTTGGAAGCAGTCGTTTCCCTGCAGGTGATGTGCCACACACCCCTGGACTATATTTCTTATACACCTGGTGACTGTGTGGCCACTGCCACGTGGGATTACCTTGCATCTGTAGTGGAAACAACATGTTGCAAATGTGAAATAAACCTGTGCTTCAGTTTGGGATGTGCGTTGTCTGTGGTCACACATCTGACTGACATTTGCTTACTGCACCTGTGGGCTAGTTAACACAGACTCTGAATAGGTGTGGTGTCTGTGCATTCCACTGTATTTCCTGGCAACATCAGTGTAGGCGATGAGTCAGATGGCCCTGGTGTGTATGTGTTGTGTAGCCCTAGTGGTGTGTTCCCTCATATGTGTCACGTCGCCATGACTCACATGACGGTGTTGAACTTGCTGTAGCAGTTAGCATGCACAGTGTCATTTAGCAGATCATCATCTCCATGACAAAAACAACGTTGGAATCACAACAGAGGCAAGTATGGTGTATTAGTGAGTTTATTTACATACATGTGTGAGGATAGTGCACAGGATGGTGGGTGCTGTACATTGGGATTGGAATCCAAAGTTCCCAGATGAGTTGGAAGTGTTGGTAGCAGAAATGTCCTGAGTAGAGTCCACAGTCATCTGATACATTGGTCCAACTTAAACTCCCCATGTCATGTGGGAGAGTTGGGTTGCATTCGACAGGGTGAACAGTTTGCACACAAAGGAAAATTTCCAGAACAGGTGTTGGGTTCCTGGGGGATGTGCATGGCCATCGGCCTCTCAGTTTTCCTTCCTCGGACGACCCCTCTTCTTTCGGGGAGGACCCTCACGTGCAGGCTGCTGCGGTGCAGAGGACTCTCCGCCAGAGTCATCCTCCCTCCCTGTGGCAGTTGCAGTTGTTGCAGCACCAGATGTTGTGGGCACACAGGGAGGTGTGGCCATGTTGGTGCTAATCTGGCGGAGGCATGTCAATATGTCCCTATGCACCGCTGTCAGTGCTTGCAGTGTGTCCCACTTGGACTCCATGCGAGACATGTGTGTCTCCACACGGGACATGTGTGAGTCCAAGCGGGCATGATGGGCAGCGTGCTGCTGTTGAATGTCCTTGAGGATCCCCACTACCTGGCTGACCTCTCCGGTGCTATTCTGGTACGCATCAGCAATGCGTACCAGTTGTGGGTCATCATGCAGTCCAGACCCCTCTGAAACAGTGACCTCTGCCTACCACCCCTCCCACCACCCCTGGCCACACGTGCGGGACCTGCGGTGGCACGCACAGGTGACCCTAGGCCCCCTTGGGGGTTGGTACTGGGGTTGTTGTCCGTTGCTCCACGGGGGGCCGGGGTCCCTGTGCTGTTGTCATCGGTGGTCCTTGGTCTGTCCGTGTGGGCGGGGGTGGTCTGTGTGTTGGCAGTTGTTGGAGGGGTGGGTGCAGGGGGTGCAGATGTTGGTCCTGCTGGTGCTGCATGATGACTCACCTCAGAGGGGCCAGGTAGGTCTTCGCCATCCGAGGAGGGCAGAGGCTGTTCCACACCAGTGAGCTCAGTGTCCCCCGGAGCCTGGGACAGGGACTCCTCATCGTCTGCTGCTGTGTCCCCATCATCACCTGTTTTTGGAAGAGACACACAATGTATGTTATGTTTCTACAGGCATCAATGGTTCAAACATCTGACAGTTGTGACTGTACCTCTGGATGCGGGCCTGTACATTGCATTGTCCTAAGTTGTCAGAGTCAGAGGTTGATATTGGTGTAGCACATTGTCCTGCCAACCTGAAGCATTTCAATGTGAATGTTGAGGTGTGTGCATGGCCAGCATTGGTGGTATTTGGTTGACATCCGGCCCTCCTTCTCCCCCCAGCCCAGTTATCCCACCATGAAGCATGCCACCCTTGCAGTGGGTGCAGGTTAACTCTCAGGATGTCAGTCAGTGGTGTCCTGCTGTTGGTTGGTGCACAGTTCCCAGCAGGGCCTTGTGCTCCCCACAACAGAGCACCATTGTCAGACATCTTTGAAGTGGCTTTTCACTCCCTGTGAGGTGTGCATGCTTCAGTGTGAGCTTGCTGGGCCATGTGGGTGGGGGATGTTGAGCTGGGACTACCACTCCCATCATGCTATTGCCTACACCCCCCTTCCCAGCATGCCCATACTTCCTTCCTTTTGACTCTGCTTCCCTGTGCGGTAGTGTGCCTGTGCTGACAGGATGGCTGACAGTGTTGTCCTGGCGTTTGTTTGGCTACAAGTCCCAAAAGTGTCCCTGTGCTTCACACAGCATAACCCAGTGTGGTTGTTCTTTGTGGGATGTTTAATTAGAGTGTGAGGCATTGCATTCTCCCAGGTGAGTTGTGTGGAGTTTGTGTTGAGGGTGTGTGTGAGAAAAGCTGCTGGTGACTATGGTCAGAGCTGTCAGTCCTCCTTCCCACCCAGCCAGATATCCCACCATGGAACGTGCTTCCATTGCAGGGAGTGCAAGTTGTCTTTCAGGATGTCAGTCAGTGGTGTCCTGCTGTTGGTTGGTGCACAGTTCCCAGCAGGGCCTTGTGCTCCCCACAGCAGTACCCAGTGTCAGCCATCTTGTCAGTTTTTTCCACTCCCTGTGATGTGAGCATGGTTCAGAGTGGTGTTGATGGGCCAATTGTGAGGGTGACCAATATCTGTGACTACCACTCCCATCATGCTATTGCCTACACCCCCTTACCAGCATGCCCATACTTCCTTCCTTTTGAGTGGACTTCACTGTGTGTGAGTGTGACAGCAATGGCAAGATGGCTGACAGTGTGGTCCTGTTGTTTGTTGGTGCACAGTTCCCAGCAGGGCCTTGTGCTCCACACAGCAGTACCCAGTGTCAGCCATTTTGTCAGTTGTTTTCCACTCCCTGTGATGTGAGCATGGTTCAGAGTGGTGTTGATGGGCCAATTGTGAGGGTGAGCAATATCTGTGACTACCACTCCCATCATGCTATTGCCTACACCCCCTTCCCAGCATGCCCATACTTCCTTCCTTTTGAGTGGACTTCACTGTGTGTGAGTGTGACAGCAATGGCAAGATGGCTGACAGTGTGGTCCTGTTGTTTGTTGGTGCACAGTTCCCAGCAGGGCCTTGTGCTCCACACAGCAGTACCCAGTGTCAGCCATCTTGTCAGTTGTTTTCCACTCCCTGTGATGTGAGCATGGTTCAGAGTGGTGTTGATGGGCCAATTGTGAGGGTGACCAATATCTGTGACTACCACTCCCATCATGCTATTGCCTACACTCCCCTTCCCAGCATGCCCATACTTCCTTCCTTTTGAGTGGACTTCACTGTGTGTGAGTGTGACAGCAATGGCAAGATGGCTGACAGTGTGGTCCTGTTGTTTGTTGGTGCACAGTTCCCAGCAGGGCCTTGTGCTCCACACAGCAGTACCCGGTGTCAGCCATCTTGTCAGTTGTTTTCCACTCCCTGTGATGTGAGCATGGTTCAGAGTGGTGTTGATGGGGCAATTCTGAGGGTGACCAATATCTGTGACTACAACTCCCATCATGCTATTGGCTACACTGACTTCACCAGCATACACACAATTCCTTCCTTTCAGTGAGCTTCCCTGTGAGGTGGTGTTGTAGTGGTGGCAAAATATCTGACTGTGTTTGTTGGTTAGATTTGTGCCACTGCCTAGCTCTATTTGTTGTTAGGTTTGTACATGTCATGACACAGTTACATATCACTATGAGATGGCATGTATTGTGTTTATCTAACTGACATACACATCTTGGGATGATTATCTTTTGGTTGCTGTGGATTTGCTAAGGGTGCATGGTTTGACTATCCCCTTGACAGTGATGTGTGTGTATTGTCACACAATATTGTGTATATTTGTTGTGTACTCACCAGGCTCTGGGATGTTTGATAGTCCATATACGCTCACTGGTGGTAGGATGGCACGCACCTTCTCCTCCCAGGGCCTGAGGTATACTGGTTTGGCAGGAGGGCCACTGCCGGTGCGATAACTCAAGGCGTAATCCTTCTTTAGTAGTTCCTTGACCCTCCTGCGCACATCATACCACCTGTTCTGGATGTCTTCCTTTGTGCGCAAACATGGTGATTGTGCGTTCACCCTGTCGACGATCCTCTCCCACATCTTGGTTTTCTGCGACATGGGGGTCTGTTGGACCAATGTACCAAACAAGTGTGGCTCTACCCTGAGGATTTCATCTACCAGCACTTCCAATTCATTGTCTAGGAACTTTGGATTCTTCTTTGGGGGCATGGTGATGGGTGGTGGTGGGGATTGATGTGTGTGTGAGTGTGCAAGTGAGGGTGGGTGAGTGTCGGTTTTGCTGGGTGTATGTGAGGGTGCTATTTGTGAGGTGCTAATGGTGTGTGGCTTGTGTGATGGATGAGTTGTGAGTGTGTCTGTGGTTGCTGTCTGATGGTGTTCTGTGCTGGCAGGTCAGTTGAATTTGCAAAGGATCATGGTAGGGATTTGTGGCCTTTATATGGGTGGAGTTGGGGGTGTGTCCTTGTTCCATGTTTTTTCCCCCCAGTATTTATTGACTTTGTCATTGCTTGTTTGGCCCTTTTTTTTGTATTTTTTCCTTTGTGTTTTTTATGCATGTAGGAGACGTTCCTCGGACCGAGTTGGACGCTGCAGTTGGCTCGTGCGGGCTTCTCCGAGTCTTTCAAGCTGTTTTCCTGATGCGTTTCATGTGCGGCGTACGTGTCGGATGCGGAGTATTGGGTTGCTTTGGCTGGGTTTTGTATGCGTGTCGGTCGTACGGCTTGGACTCCGTGCGACTCGGTCTGGTTTTCAACGCATTGCATCGTACTGCGCGGGTCGGAGTTCGAGGGTACGTTTCTGTCGGGTTCATTCCTGGTCCGTGTCGGTCGGTTCGATTCGCGTAGATTCCCGGCCGGATGGCTGGTTTCCGTGCGGTTCGGTCGTTTGGCTTGTGTTCCGTACGAGTCGGTCGTGATTCACATGCATTCCATCGTACTACGCGGATCAGGCAGCGCAGGTACGTGTCAGTCGGACAATATTCCCGTACCGAGTCGGTCGGTACGTTTTCCGGCCTGAATCGGATTTGGCCCCTTACTGTTGTGGTCAATGGAAGCAACACTCCGCCACAGAGTTTTGGGGGACAACAGTCGCCCAGAGTTCAGGGAAGTTCTACTCCAGGGCAGTCAGAGTTTTGGAAGTCCCAGGGCTTGGGCACAGCAGGCAGTTCTCAGTTATTTGGGCCGGAGGTGCCAGAGATCTTGGGATGCAGAAGTTGTTCATTACCGGTGGCTGTCAGCTACAGGTGGGGTGAAGCCAGTCCATCACAGTAATGCCCAAGTTGCTACTTTCACGCAGTCGACCCCACCAGTAAGCAGGTACAGGCTCACAGGAGCGGGGCTGTTTAAAGCATCAGTCGCAGGTACTATGAGGATCACTCAGGCTGATGGATGCATTGAAGGGATCAGTTACTGGACTGATAACCAACAGACCTTGGCTGCTGCAACTTTTGGGTGATGAGGTGAATCGCTATGACACGTTCCGTACTGGTCTTCACCTCATGGCGGTCTTTACCGGTGGTTTGCCAGGGACTAGTACCACTAGTCCAAAGGGATGTCCCAGGCAATTGGCAAAGGCTGGCAGGGCTCCAGGGTTCTTGGAGGCTGCACAGGTTTCAGGTAGGAACGGCAGACCACAGTTGCTGAGTCCTTTCGTAGTTGGCAGGGTTTGGCACCAGTTTCTTCTACAGAAGGGCTCAGTTCCTCGTTCAGCAGCACGTCTTCTTCCTTTGTCTTCTTTTTGTCTGTGGAATCTCAACTCAAGGTCTCGGAGAGCCACCTAAATACTGAATTTAGGGGCTTTACAAGAGGAGACAGGCAGTAGCCAATGGGCTTCTTACCTTTAGGGTGCCTATACCCTCTAGTGAATACTTCCTGTGGGAACTGTGGGAGGGCACAACCCTAGCCTTGATTGGAAGTTTTCTCACCATCTCAAGATGGTGGAATTTCAGGAGAGGGGTTTACCTCACCTGCCCCGCCCCAGGGGTGGTGCAGGCTGAGAGGGGACCCTCCTCTATCTAATTTCCACACCTTTCCTCCCGCCAAAAGTGGAGCAGGAAAGGGGGCTTGACCTCCCCCTCTATCTTGGGGTTCCTGCGTTGGATTTCAAAGGTGGCATCTCCTTTGAAACTTCCCACCTGGGAAGACCATCTTGTCCTGGAAGAGGTGTGAAACACCCATGCCCAGAGCAGGGATTGTTTATGTCCTCTGAGAGTGCTGCAGCCCCAGAGGACCCTCTTCAGTACCTATGCCCTAGGTACCAGGGGTACCATTTACAAGTGACTTATAGGGGTGACTGAAGTTGTGCCAATCATGGTACAGTTTTAGGGAAAGAGATCTGGCACTGGGAACCTGGTTGGCAGGGACCCAGTGGACTTACAGTTCGAAATCACATCAGGCATCAGAAAAAAAGTAGGGTTAATCATGCAAAAAGAGGCACTTTCATACATGACCCCCCCACAAACGAAAGAGGATGAGACTAACCTTTCCCCAGAGAGTCTTCATTGTCTAAGTGGAAGAACCTGGAAAGGCCATCTGCGTTGGCATGGTCAATCCCAGGTTGGTGTTCCACTGTAAAGTCCATTCCCTGTAGGGATATGGACCACCTTAACAGTTTAGGGTTTTCTCCTTTCATTTGCATGAGCCATCGGTCTGTGATCGGTTTGGACAAGGAAGTGAGAACTAAACAAGTATGGTCTCAACTTCTTCAGGGACCAAACCACAGCAAGGGCCTCTCTATGGCACTCCAACGCTGCTCTCTGGCGAGAAGCCTCCTGCTTATGAAAGCAACAAGTTGGTCATGGCCATCATCATAGGTCTGGGATAGGCCCACTCCTATCCCATGTTCAGAGGCATCTGTCTGCACTATGAACTGCTTGGAGTAATCTGGAGCTTTTAGAATGGGTGCTGAACACATCTCTTCTTTCAAGGTGTCAAAAACCTTTTGACAGCTCACTGTCCAGTTTACCATTTTGGGGCATTTTCCTAGAGGTCAAATCTGTGATGGGGGACTACAATGGACCCATATCCCTGCACAAACCTTCTGTAGTACCCAGTCAAGCCAAGGAATGCCTTGACTTGGGTCTGTGTGGTTGGAGCTTCCTAATCCAGAATGGTCTGGATTACGGCCTGTAGTGGCTAAACCTGCACTCCACGTAAAAGGTGGCCCAAGTATGCAATATTGCCCTGCCCTATTTGGCACTTACTTGCCTTGATATTGAGGCTGGCTCTCTGCAAAGCCTACAGAACCTTTTGGAGGTGGATCAGGTGATCCTGTTTGGTGGAGCTAAAGACAGCAATATTCTCAAAATAAGCTGCACTATAGGCCTCCGATCCAGCAAGGACTTTGTTCATCAACCTCTGAAAGGTGGCAGGGGCATTCTTCAAGACAAAGAGCATCACAGTGAACTGGATGTGCCTATCTGTATTGTAAAATGATCATTTTTCTTTGGCGCCAGGGAGTCAGACCTATCTGCCAGTACTCTAATGTGAGATTAAAGGTACTCAGATATGTGGCTGTCCCTAACCTGTCAATAAGCTCATCAGCTCTTAGGATTGGGTGTGCATCTGTTTTCGGGACTGCATTAAGGTCCCTTTAGTCCACACAAAACCTAATTTATTTATTTTCACCTTAGGAATGAGGCTTGGGTATTAACACAACTGGGCTGGCCCAGGGGCTCTCTGAGGGTTCAATGACACGCAACTCCAGCATCTTGTGTACCTCAGCTTTGATGCTTTCCTTGAGATGATCAGACTATCTGTATATTTTGTTTTTGACAGGTAGGCTGTCACCAGTGTCCACGTCATGCGTGCACCAGTTAGTCTGACCAAGGCTCAAGGAAAAGAGCTCAGCAAACTGGGTGAGGACTCACCTGCAATCAGTCTGCTGCTGGGCAGTGAGGGTGTCTAAAACGACCACTCCATCAACTGACCCATCTTTAGGGTTGTGAGAAAGGAGATCAGGGAGTGGTTCACTCTCTGCCTCCTGGTCCTCATCTTTGACCATGAGCATGGTCACATTAGCCCTGTCATTGTAGGGTTTCAGGCGATTTACATGTATAACTCTCTCGAGGTTTCTACACGTGCCAAGGTCAATCTAAGTAGGAGACCTCCCCAATTCTCTCAAGGATTTGGTAGAGCCCACTCCATTTATCCTGCAGGGCCCTTGGTGCCACAGGCTCCAACACCTATACCTTCTGTCCTGGTTGGAACTCCACCATGGCAGCCTTTTGGTCATGCCAGAGCTTCTGGAGCTCTTGGCTGGCCTCAGGTTTTTTTTTTTGCCTTTTTCATGTACTCCACCATCCTGGAACGAAGGCCAAGCACATAATCCACAATGTCCTGTTCTGGTTCCTGGAGAGGTCTCTCCCATCCTTCCTTGACAAGACAGAGGGGTCCTCTTACAGGGTGTCTAAACAAAAGTTCAAAGGGGGAAAACCCTACTCCCTTTTGTGGCACCTCCCCGCAAGCAAAGAGCAGGCAAGGTAGTAGAACATTCCATCTCCTTGTGAGTTTTTCAGGGTGTCCACCAATTAATTATGCCTTTATTGGTTTTGTTAAATCTTTCAACAAGCCCATTTGTTTGTGGGTGGTATGGTGTAGTGAACCTACAGGTCACCCCACAGTCAGACCACATATGTTTAGAGTATGCAGACATGAAGGGGCTCATTACGATGGCGGGCGGATCACAATGAGATTTACCCACCGCCAGATTACAATGGCGGTGGGTAACGCGGCGGACGGAAAGTCCGTCCGCCGCTTTTCTGCCGGTCGGCAATCGTCACGATTTCTGGCTGGGCGGAAAAAGCCCACAATATGGTGGCGGTGCCTTGCAGGCACCGCCATCCGGTAAACAGTCTAAATATCGAATTTTAAATATTGAGTTGCCAAAATATCGAATTTTAAATATCGAGTTGCCAAAATATCGACTTACAAAAATATAGTGGTGCAGAATATCGAAATGCAGGTAAGAAATATCGTTTTTATAATATCGAAGTTAGTAATATCGACAGTCATAATATAGTTGTAAAAAATATCGATTTTTTTTAGTGTTTTAAGTGTTAGTATATGTGTTAAAAGTATATATTATGTTTGTAATGTATGTTGGAATTTTTTAAAGTAATGATTTTTATGTTAAATTATTTTTGCGTATTTTAGTTCCGTAGCGGGTTGTGGGTTTATAGGGGAATAGGATGGGAAGTAATTTAATTATAATATATTAATTAAGAATTTTTTGAATTAATTACTTATATGTTAATTAATTTTTGTGTAATTTTATTCCGTAGCGGGTTGTGGGTTTATAGGGGAATAGGGTGGGAAGTAATTTAATTTAAATTCATTAATTAATAAACGAATTAAGTAATAATTTTGTATTTAATAATTTATATTGTTAACTGTGTTAATTAATTAATTATTAATTAATTATAAATTGATTAATAATAATAATTAATAAATTATTGGTAATTATATTTAATGTGTAATATTTTTTATTACTTAGGGGCCGATTACGATGGCGGTCGGTGTCAGTACCGCGGTGCGGAAAAATGCCTTTTACCGCCCGCCAGCAGCGGTCCTCACGGCTGCCATATTATGAAGGGCAAATATGCCCCATTTCCCGACCTCCGCGGTGCAACGCCAACCGCCATGAAATTGCACCCGCCACCGCGCCGGTGGTAGCCAATGGAGACTCACCGCCGTGCGGAATGACGTCCCGTCCGCTCAACAAATTAGGATGCGCCAAACAACCAGTCGAACCGCAGGGGAGAAACCGCCCTTCCAGACACGGCGGAATCTCGACAGCGGAGCGTGAAACAAGACTTTCGGAGCCCTCCACCCGGAGCCGAACGCCATGGATCCAGCACTACACGTCCTCCCGGTGCTGTACATGATACATCACCAGGTCAACATCGCCCGCCGCGGACGCCGCCGCAGGTACGTAAAAAAAACACAATACAACACAAAACAGAACACAAATTCCACGGGCTGAAACAGGGCACCTGGCCACACCAGACACACTGGTGTGGACAGGAACACATCCATCAGTGTACCCACACATGTCTCATCTGGCACCAATTCACACCCTGCATCAAGCCCACCAAATTACCGCAAACATAATGTAATGTGTTGCTGACGACACCGCAGCGGTGAGTATGCAGGAAATCCATCGCACAAAGCAGAATGCATGTACAGCAACGGTCAGGCCAGAAAGACCACAGGCCACCACCACCACCCACCACCCACAGCTCCGCCGCACACAGCAAGAAACATGCCAATCCCCCCTGTGCACCCCCATGTCCAACACCAAGCGAGCTAAATCCACACCCAGCAGCACACAACTAACACCTAGGGAGACAGACACAGCAGCATTGGGTGTAGATTAACACACAGCACAGAGGCACAGGCCCAGGGCAACACACACACACACCACAGCACCACATACATGGCAAGAAAGCTGAATACAAGCACAAAATTAACATCCACACACACAAGGAACATACAGACTACTGGACACACACCCTGCCAACTCACACAGACATACCCCACACCGACACACAGCCACATACACAGACTACATGCCACCAGCAATGGAGCACAACATAGAGGAAAGCAAAAATGATGTGCACACAAATGGGAGGGCAAGGAGACAACCAACAACCAGGTGAACAGACACATGCAGGACAAGGAACCTAGAACAACATCCACACCCCATCCAAGCACATGGCTGGCACAGTGAGTGAAGTCAAACAACAGTCACCTCAGTGCAACAACTCAGGGAGACAGCAAGGTAACCCATGTATAGGGACAGGGATGAAAGGAAGGACCTCAAGTCAAACAGTGAACAGCAAGTACACATGAGTATGCCAGCACCACAACACACAGGGCACATTGGCACACTCAATGACTGTCAAACACAAGTAGGAGTCCCCAAACATACCACTCTCATATCTGCAGCACACAACCCCAATGCCAGACACACAGAAGGGCCTACATAATGTCCAGACAAGATACAGACAAACAATCAAACCCCCTGGGGGCATCCACAAACATCACACACACACAGGGATTTCAGTACCAACATCTGCACCAAAACAAAAATGGCAAACACAATTCAAAACAGAAACACATACAGAACCACAAAAATAACACACATCACCTGTGCAGCCAAACTAGGGGAAGGCAATGGGAGCACACACACAACAGGAGTGCACCACCTCATCAGTCAGGAAAAATGCATAGGCTACATACCACAACACAGACAAGAAGTGCACCATCACAGAACAACACAGACACATCAAACACACAACAGATGCACAACACCACAAAGCACATAGCAAACACAGCAGTACATCAGGGGATGTACACTAGGACAGCACAAGGCAACATACACCCACAGCACTGAATGCACAACAAGCAGTGTGTGCACACAAACACACAACAGTCCCACACAGCCATGAGTCACACGCCATTAACACACACATCAACACACACGACAAAGCCACAACCAACACACCGTACAACCCTTGACCACCCAAATGCACATCATGTAAGTAACCGTTGTGACTAGGATGACTGCCCATCACAACATGACTACACATCTACACTGCTAGGCATACATGAAAGCAAGAACGCACATACATGTTGAGCCTGGTCAGCCTGCCTGCAATCCCGTGTATATGACCCCTCTATGTGTTTGCAGTGCCCACATACCAGGATGCAGTAAAACATAGCCAACAGCAACAAGGAAGGAACATGAGTCTGGTATGTCACCGAAAACAACATCACTGACCCCACAAGTATCCGAGTCATGAAGAACTGAAGTCCCCGTCACCCCTGTAAAAAAATGATAAGTTAAACAAGCCAGTGGCACAGTTGAAGTGGCACACAGAGCATGTGGCCCAGTAAATGTTAGACATACAGGAAAAGCCTTATTCAGTAAGGACAATGACACAACTGACAACATGAGCAACTGTTTTTATTCACAAATAGCACTGATAGGCAACAATATCAGACAAGACCAAGGCACAAGATGCAGAGCCTGAACATGAGAAGCTGCACAGGCAGGGGGCAAACTGCAAGGCCAGTGGCCAGCCCAAGGTGCTGACAGAGTTAATGAGAAGCTGCACAGGCAGGGGGCAAACTGGAAGGCCAGTGGCCAGTCCAAGGTGCTGACAGAGTCAATGAGAAGCTGCACAGGCAGGGGGCAAACTGCAAGGCCAGTGGCCAGTCCAAGGTGCTGACAGAGTCAATGAGAAGCTGCACAGGGAATGTGTGTCACCAAACTCCGCCATGGTCAGCAACACAGTCTGGTGTGTCACGATGGGCAGCACAGGTACCGGTGTGGGAGAGATAGGTCTGTGACGTTGATCAACATTCATACTTGGCTGTCAGCCTGCTGGGAGCTGACTGTGTGTCGGGCACTGTTGGACCACTTGACTGGGGAGTGAGACGCCCAGCTGAGGAAGAGCTATCAGTGGCCTTGGACGCTGGAGGGCTGCTTGGACCAGGTGGTGTAGTGGCACGTGGAGGTGGACTCAGGCCGACGTGGGACACAGTGTGGGAGGGAGATAGTGGAGGGGTGCCTTTCCACTTCTTGGGGATTCTAAATGGCTTGCCTGTCTTGGTATCAATGGGAAGTGGTGTGGACACAAACGGCACACTCATCACCATGGCTGCCGCAGGTGCACACGCTGGACCTCCCTCTGGGGATGTGCTGGATCCAGAAGGACGCTTAGCCTGGTATTGCCTCTGCCCCTCCATCCCCTCTTTACCCTGTGTGCCCCCTACAGTGCCCTCCTGTCCCTGCTTCACTGGACTTGGAATGGGAGTAGAGGTAGTTGGTGAAACAGCCTTGGATACCTTACTATGTGTAGCCTTGCCAGGCCCCACCTTCACAGTGGGCATGGAGAGTGTCTGCATGCCTTTGCGAGACGTTTTTGGGACCACAGTCTGTGGCCGGGGATTGCTCTGAGGCTTGTGACCCTGAGTACTTCCTCCTTGAATCATGTGCCTTTGCAACGCCTGACGGGCTCTTACCTTTGCGCTCTGGGGTTGTTTTTTTCTTCGTAGGGGAAGGTGTCTGTGATCTTGACCGCTTGGGCTGCTGCTGCTGTGTGCTACGTGTGCAGTATCATGACGTTGAGGTGTGTGAAGCGTGGTCACCGTCGTCAGACGTCGCCACTGGCATGGGGGTGGACAAAGGGACTGGAATTGGACTACGAGATTGAGCCAGTTGAAGTGCAGCCGCCATTGTGGAGGA
The DNA here is from genome assembly GCA_963921515.1 of Calotriton arnoldi. Lineage (NCBI taxonomy): Eukaryota > Metazoa > Chordata > Amphibia > Caudata > Salamandridae > Calotriton > Calotriton arnoldi. The sequence continues at coordinate 614,860 of CAWUFW010006247.1, read as the reverse complement.
CATTGTCTGGACAGTGCGGTGCAGCCCACCCACGTCTGAATGTATGCCCTCCATGAAAGCTAACACCTGTGCCAATTTGCGGTCGTGGTCTGACAATGCATTGAGGAGCCCTGTCTGCCCCACACACAGCTGGCGCATAAGGTCCACACACTCTGCACTGATGGCAGCAGGGGGCACAGGGGCAGGGGCAGCGGTGCCTGGAATGAAGGACACTCTTCCCCTCTTTGTGGTGCGAACACGGGCAGCAACAGAGGAAGTGGCTGGGAGGGTGGGCACTGCACGCTGTGTGCTGGAAGATGTAGCAGACTCTCCGTTCCCTGTGTCCTCCAAGATGTCTGCACCACCGCCGTCATCAGATGATGTTGAACTTTGCGTCTCGGGCTGTGATTCCTCCAGCATACTCCTATCCCCCTCCGAGGCGCTGGTCACATCTGTGTCACTGGGATCCTGTGCAGCTGTTGTGCTTGTTTCACCACCACTGGTGTCCGTCCCCTGTCCCTCCGTGCCCACGGGAGATGCTGCATAACAGAGAGACATGTAGGGTCAGCAAAGTGACAGCAACAGGACAAACATATTCAAGCAAAGCAACACTGAGGATGACAAAGTCTACATGTTGCAGGCCACCCCGTGCATTCTCACCATGCAGACACACTTCACTACCTCAAACAGTGCGTACAAACATCTAAACACGGCATAGCTGAGCCATGTGATGGGCAGACAGCACAACATCATGCATGTTGGGGCGTACAAACACTAACACCAATGGACCAGACCTGCAGCACACCACCCACAATGCCATTGAAATTCCCAGGATTGGAAAAACATCAGTAAGTGCATGTATGTAAAATCCGTGGCTGCCACACCCAGCACAGGGGCCACTTACAACCCACTGCATCACAGTAACCACATCACGTACACCAGCGCAGGTACAGGCTTGGTACACATGCAGCCACTCACAGACAAAATCAACCTTCACAGAATACTCACCCCTAGCTTGCTGTTGATGCTCCTTCAAACGTGCGTCCAGCTCAGGCTGTGTCACAGCCAAGATGCGGCACATCAGTGGTGTCAAGCTGCGTCGTGACAACCTGCCACTGCGAGGGAGTATCCCCAGTGTCATCTCGGCAACGTTCTTTGCCAGTCGTGATATGTCGTCCCACCTCTTGTGGCAGTGGGTGCGCCGGCGGTTTGACACTCCCAGAGCCCGCACCTTGGTTGCAATGGACCTCCACACGGCCTTACGCTGGTGTACCTTGAGCTGCAGGTGTGGGAGACAAGAGGGGGAAAACATCAGTCACACACTCTCATGGTAAAACCTCTCTCTCTGAACAGTGGCATGACACAGACTCATCTCCACACGGCAGATATGGGTCATTGATGTACACTCATGCCAACCACACACGTATCACACTCTGTACAGTCAGTGATGTGTCCTTGTCACATTGGGCGTGGACAGTCCATGCCAGGTAGAATCACACAGAGATGGACAACGAGGAGCCACACAAACAGTCACATGAACAATAACTGTCCCGAAACATGCATCACCAGATAGCTGTCACACCATATGGATGTGTACACAACACATGTCCATCCACCCTTCATGTCCATGCATTTAATGTGTGGGTTGCATACACCCCCTTAACAACTAGGAAACAGCATGTCAGCCAGTGCATTACACAACCCCACACTCTCAGGCACATTCACCATCTGATCGACTACATGTGTGCCCCCTTGCACTCACACCCCCACTGTTGGAGACTTACCACAACATTTGGGCCACCATATAGCCGTGGGTACTGTGTCAGCACCTCGTCCACCAGGACATCCAGCTCCTCGCTTGTAAATGGACTGGCACGGATCTTCTCCGTCCTAGCCATCACTGTGTACATGAGACGTCAGCGGCGGCAGTGGGCGGTGAGGGGTCCCAGGTAGCAGTCCCTGGAGGCAGCAGCAGGTGAGGGGTCTCAGGCAGCAGTCCCTGGAGGCAGCAGCAGGTGAGGGGTCCCAGGCAGCAGTCCCTGGAGGCAGCAGCAGGTGAGGGGTCCCAGGCAGCAGTCCCTGGAGGCAGCAGCAGGTGAGGGGTGTCAGGCAGCAGTCCCTGGAGGCAGCAGCAGGTGAGGGGTCTCAGGCAGCAGTCCCTGGAGGCAGCAGCAGGTGAGGGGTCCCAGGCAGCAGTCCCTGGAGGCAGCAGCAGGTGAGGGGTCCCAGGCAGCAGTCCCTGGAGGCAGCAGCAGGTGAGGGGTGTCAGGCAGCAGTCCCTGGAGGCAGCAGCAGGTGAGGGGTCTCAGGCAGCAGGCTCTGTGAGCAGTGGAAATGTGGTGCTCCCTTCCACACATATATAGGGCCCTGGACTCGTTTCAGTGGTCATAGTCTTCTGCCATTGGTGTTCCAGGTCAGCCTTCTTCAAAAGCATCCAATGACCGCCTCCGCGGGGGCGGAGCACGCCTACCGCGATTTTTGAATCTGCATCATGCGATAGCGGTCCCCATTGGATGCAAGGGCATGGTTCATGGCGGTGACACACCGCGGGGTCCTGGCCGGCGCTACCGCGGTGGTGCATCTTACAAATGCATCCTATCTCCGCATCCGCTGGGGGCGGAGCACGCCTACCGCGATTTTTGAATCTGCATCATGCCACCGCGATAGCGGTCCCCATTGGCTGCAAGGGCATGGTTCATGGCGGTGACACACCGCGGGGTCCTGGCCGGCGCTACCGCGGTGGTGCATCTTACAAATGCATCCTATCTCCGCATCCGCTGGGGGCGGAGCACGCCTACCGCGATTTTTGAATCTGCATCATGCCACCGCGATAGCGGTCCCCATTGGCTGCAAGGGCATGGTTCATGGCGGTGACACACCGCGGGGTCCTGGCCAGCGCTACCGCGGTGGTGCATCTTACAAATGCATCCTATCTCCGCATCCGCTGGGGGAGGAGCACTCCTACCGCGATTTTTGAATCTGCATCATGCCACCGCGATAGTGGTCCCCATTGGCTGCAAGGGCATGGTTCATGGCGGTGACACACCGTGGGGTCTTGGCCGGCGCTACCGCTGTTTGATTGCCATAGAGTGACATGGGTGACCGGGATGTGGCTGGTGGAGCATGACAAACGCCATCTGCAGCTATGTAGAGGGCCATCACTAACACCAATGTGTCATGTGCAGCACATGAAACACTTGTGTCAGTGGTGGGCATCGACAAAGGTTGAAATAGTGGTTGGCATGCTCCGCCACCCAATTCACGGACAGTATGTGCGTCCGCTATGGGGAATATGCAGCATCACATCGTACACTCTGTGCGTCATTGTGTTTATGGGGCACGTTTAAGGCACCTACGGACAGTTCTTGTTGTGTGTGGATCAATGGTCATTACTGTACTACGCACAGTGGATACGTACAGTGGCACATGGCACTGGATAACATTGATATGGTCTCCTGTCACAAATGTCAGCCAATGTGTAACGTCTCACACCAAATGGAACACTGTACTCCATTATGTTGAGCAATATTTACACACAATGTCGTATCTGCCACCCATGCTGACCACTATCTCACACCTGAGCCCATGTGTTACACTGAAAACCCAGATGAACTCATTTATTCAGCATGACTGTCATCATTGGAAACAGATGTCACCCTGTTGTCTTATTGCTAAGACCAATTACATGCCGCATGTAATGTCTTTGTAAACACTGGCAACTCCTGCAGTGTATGTCCACATGTACAGGGGGGGCTCGACCTGCTAAAGGATGACGAGTACTTCAGCACCACACCTGGCATCCGTTGCATTATTATTGTTTGTCACTTGGGTAGATGGCCAGAGCACATGTCTTTGCTACATGTCTGCCACCTGTAACCACAGGGACCTATGTGGTAGTGTCAGGTCTGTGCTCATGTTGTTTGGACTGTTGTATGTGAATCAGTGACATGTACATTTCAACAATGGTGCTTAGCTAAACTATGTTTTTGAGTGTTGTGCTGTGTTCCGGTGCTACTCACCTGCCACCAGTGCATGTCCATTGTTCACATCAGGAATGTTGCGTTGGCAGATGGACTGCATGCACGGTTGTGGATTGTGCTAACTGTATGGAATATAGTATGCGACATTTGTCCACAGGCTATGGGTGTCCAGTATTGCCTGTGCAATGTGTGTGCACTGATTAGCGGGAATTGTCTGCAATGTTGGATGGTCAGCACAAGTGGCACACGTGTGCAGTGTGTTGCCACCAACACTAGTGTATGTGCATGCTATGGGGTGCTAGCCATCCTTGCTCACCATCTATTCCAGCACTGTGTGGGTGGATCACATCTGCTGGTGTATCAGGATGGAGTGGGCACCCAAGACAGGTGAGATGTACCTTGATTGTTGTGCCTGTGACACTCATCCAACTCCGACATTTGGTCAATGTGAGGTACCAGTGTCCCACTACTCATGCACAGCCAGCATGTTTGTTAGATGTGGGATATTGATTGTATGCTGTGTTGGGCCTGACAGCCTGTGTGGAATGAGGGTCAGGATGCATGTCCTTTGGGACATGTGGTGTAAAATTACATCCACTGGTGTCAGGTGTCTGAGCCAGTTGTCCATATGTAATGCATACAGTCTGTTCATGCGTAGACTTGTTGGCATACTGGCTTGGCATTGTCCATGTAGTGTTGTATGTTTGTGTTGTGGCACTGTTGTGTCTTGAAACAGCTGGATGTGTATCACCATGGTATGTGTTGTGGTGCACATGTGTCCTTGGGCAGTCCCTCCTTGATGCTGCATGTAAATGTCCAAAATGGGGGAAGATTAAGGGTGCATACAGGCCCTGCTGATCACATCCCTCATCTATTGTTAATGTGTGCCACATTGGCTATCTGTGTGCTTGTAGAGAGTATTGGGCAGTGGGGTAATGGTGGCCTGTTACAGTGGTACACATACTCTGCACAGGCGTGACATCATCTGTCACTGTCCGACTTTGTATTCAAGTCAGCAGCAGATATGGCCTGTGTACTGATGACATTGGCACATGTATGGGTTTGGGATGTGAATGTCATTGAATTTGAGTGTGTTCGAAGTGGCACTGAGTACAAAGACAATCCCAATGATCTATCCACATTGTGTTGTTGATGTGTCCCCTGCAATTATTGGCCAAGGAGGTGTGGCAGGTACAGCAGCAACGTGGAAGCCAGCAGTGTCTCTGCTTCACACATGTCCTGTGTCATGTACACCCAAGGCTGAGTCCACCTCAGCTCGATATGTGACTCTTGGTATTCACATAGACAGTGTTCGTATTGTGTCTACTGACTGTGCACATCCATGACAGTTGTACAATTAATCTGTCTCATGTTGGGACAACACTGAATTGCACTGTGTGCTTTCAGGGATGACAGTCAATGTTAGCGCCATAACAGGACGGACTTTATGAATTTGTGCACATCCTAATTTATGTTGCTATGACGTGTCCCCTTTCATCTCACCTAGGAGGCGACCTAATGTGTTTCGTACCTTCACCCTGCTGGCTAACATGGAGGATACCGACATCATAAGGCGATTCCGTCTGGATCGGACAAACCTCCTGGAACTTTGTGCAATTTTGGAGCCACACCTGCTTCCACGCAGGACATACCCAACAGCACTCACGGCAACGAAAGGTGATGGCATTCCTACATTTCGTGGCTACGGGATCCTTCCAACAAACTGTGGGCATTGCAGGGGGATGTCCCAACCAACATTCAGCATGGTGCTACGTGATGTCCTGTTGGCTATGATGCAACACAGGGACCAATTCATACATTTCCCCAGGCGGCAGGAGTTGGCGGATGTGAAGGGCGAATTTTATGCACTTGGACACGTTCCTAATGTAGTTGGTGCAATAGATGGCACACATGTTTCCCTGATTCCACCCCAAGCACGGGAGCATATTTACCGAAATAGGAAACATTATCATTCCATCAATGTGCAGGTGGTGTGCCAGGCAGATATGGTCATCTCACACATTTGTGCAAAGTTTCCAGGATCAGCCCACGATTCACACATAATGCGCAACAGCATTTTACCACAGCTGATGGCCAATCTGGCGCCGGAGCGGGCATGGATTGTGGGTGAGTACAAAGGGTCGAGTCGTGTGCTGTTTGTGTGCCATGCTGTCCTCGGACACATGTCAGACACTCAATCTGTATGTGTCTTTCACACTTAGGTGACTCTGCATATCCCAACGGACCTTGGTTGCTGAGTCCACTTCGCAATCCCAGGACACCAGCTGAAGTGCGCTACAGCAATGCCCATGAGGGACACGTCGGGTCATTGAGCGAACATTTGGACTCCTGAAATCGCGTTTTCGATGCCTCGACAAGACCGGAGGGGCTCTGCAGTACTCACCCGTCAAGGTGTGTCAGATAGTGGTAGCATGCTGCATGCTACACAACCTGGCCGTGCGGAAGGGGATCCCCTTAATCCAGGATGATGATGACCAGCCACAGCCCCCACCTGCAAACACCCAAATGTCAAGTGACGAGGATAGTGGAGAGGAGGAAGGTGTTGGACAGCGTCAGCAGCTCATCAACAACTACTTCACTTGATGGTCAGTGGCAATGTCAAAACTGGCTGTTGTCTGATGATGTTGTGCTTGGTGAATATGTGTATGTGAGTTTTGTGACTACAGCATGTTGCAGAGTCAGTGCTGGATGCAGATGTGTATGGTAAGGGATCTTTTGACACAGCTACTTGATGTCTATGTTGGTACAGTTGCTCCTTGTGACATGTGCAGATTGTCGTACCTTGATGTGCTGTGTTGTGTGATGGTTGTTAGTCCACCACCTGAGTAGCAACTGATGTTCTGTTATGTTTTCCTAGGTCCCTTCAGCCTCTACTTGCCTGCGGAGTATCCCTGCTCCTGTGACATTGTAATCATGGGTGTGAGTTAACATACTGTGATGAACATGGAACAGTGACAACTACATTGGTGCGTTATTAGTGTTTATTTACAGTGGATACATGTGATGTAGATGTGGATATTTACAGATTTGTGAATGGTGAATAACAGATTTGTCAGTGATGGTAGATGAGACAATAGAGTATACACTAGATCAGTATGGTAACACAGTCCAACAGTCATTTGCCATTCCCACGGCATTGTGTGTGGGGACAGTCTGCAGGGTACACAGCAGGGTGAAGAGGGGTGCCATCATGGCTGGCTACTTGACTGGCTTTTGCCAGGTGCTTTGCCACGGGATGCTCCCAATGATTTTTTCGGGCGGCCCCTTGCTCTTTTGGCAGGGGGGACACAGGTGCATGGCCAGTGGTGTCTGATGAGTCCCCATGCTCGCTGAACGCAGGGGAGGATGGGGGTCTGTCATCCTGCGGCACAACGGAGGGAGCTGTAGGTGTTGGCGGTGCCGCATGCCTGTCCCTGAGGACCCCCACTAGCTGGCCCAGGAGGTCCCTGATTTGGCCCATGCAGGCCACGAGTTGGCCCATGCGGTTGTCAATTGAGCGCAGCATCTGTTGTTGCTTACGGGCATCCTGCTGAGCCTGCCTCAACTGTCCCTGGGCGTGTTCATAGGCCCCCACAACTCTGTGAATGTGTGCCAGTGATTCAGTGCCAGGGTCTTGTTCCCTTTGGGTCAGCCTTGTCCTCACACCTGGCCTGCTGTCACGGCCCTGTTGCCTCCCTCCTGGGGGCACCGGCCTACTCTCCCGTACCTCCGCAGTTGTTGTGGTCTGGTTGGCCTCTGGAGCAGGGCGAGTGTTGCAGGCAGCAGTGGTAGTGGTAGTGGTGGTGGAGGTGGTGGTGGCACAGGTTGTTGCAGCAGGGCTCTGCGTTGATGTTGTTGCTGAGGGTGGTGGGGCTGTGGGGTCCTGGGACACATTACGCCCTGCCACACCAGATGGTCCGGGTTGGTCCTCCTCCTCCTCATTATCCAGGGAGTCTGCATCCGAGGGGAGATGTTCGGGAGCTGGTGACTGGCTGTGCTGGTTGAGGTTGTCGTCCTCTGCAGTCAGTTGTTGGTCACCTGTGGGACAGGAAGTAGATGGTAATTGCCTTACACACCTCAGGGTTGCTGTGTTTGATGTCTCTTATTTACATGTTATGCTACACACAGTTGCCTTTTTCACACATTGTATGTCTGCACAGTGATGTGCCTCATGCCATGAAGTGGAGTTACTTTCATCATTTCACAATGGTGTGACCTGTGATTGGTTAGCATGCCACACGTCTAGTATTGGTGATTTCAATGTGAGGTTGTCATCTGACAACTGGCATGACTACAAGTTGATGTTCAGCATCTTTGCTGATCACTCTGCCTGGCAGACATTACCTGTGTGCATGGACTAGCCATTGTCATCACATGCATACCGTTGACATGTCCTGTGCTTGTATTTCTTTATACAGCAGACCATGCTAGTTTGTTTTTCCCATGGTCCTTCATGATCAGCACCCATATACGCTACAGAGGGAAGTCTGGGTGATGCATGTCAGAGGCCCGTTTGCTTGGACACATTTGTTGAGAGTCACAGTTCTGTTTCTGTCACAGTTACGTACGCTGAGCTGTCTGCATCCTGTCAATGGCTGTGCTTTTCTTTTCTATTTTTGTGTGAAGTAGAGCCTCATGTTGTCATGTCTCTCAATGCTTTTGTTGAGTGATGGTGGGGTGCATGCACTGTCTGATTACCTGTGCAGTGTCACTTTGGTTTTTACTTACAGACACATGCTTCTGGGTGGGGTGCTCCATCCTGCTGAGGGGTGTGAGAGGGGGCCTGTTGGGAGTTGTTGTGCTGCCTCCAGATACACATTCCCCATCCCTGTGAAGATGGCTACCTACCTGTTAGGTGGTGGGGGAGCGTTCAATGGCTGACACATGCTTCTGGGTGGGGTGCTCCATCCTGCTGAGGGGTGTGAGAGGGGGCCTGTTGGGAGTTGTTGTGCTGCCTCCAGATACACATTCCCCATCCCTGTGAAGATGGCTACCTACCTGTTAGGTGGTGGGGGAGCGTTCAATGGCTGACACATGCTTCTGGGTGGGGTGCTCCATCCTGCTGAGGGGTGTGAGAGGGGGCCTGTTGGGAGTTGTTGTGCTGCCTCCAGATACACATTCCCCATCCCTGTGAAGATGGCTACCTACCTGTTAGGTGGTGGGGGAGCGTTCAATGGCTGACACATGCTTCTGGGTGGGGTGCTCCATCCTGCTGAGGGGTGTGAGAGGGGGCCTGTTGGGAGTTGTTGTGCTGCCTCCAGATACACATTCCCCATCCCTGTGAAGATGGCTACCTACCTGTTAGGTGGTGGGGGAGCGTTCAATGGCTGACACATGCTTCTGGGTGGGATGCTCCATCCTGCTGAGGGGTGTGAGAGGGGGCCTGTTGGGAGTTGTTGTTCTGCCTCCAGATACACATTCCCAATCCCTGTGAAGATGGCTACCTACCTGTTAGGTGGTGGAGGAGCGTTCAATGGCTGACACATGCTTCTGGGTGGGGTGCTCCATCCTGCTGAGGGGTGTGAGAGGGGGCCTGTTGGGAGTTGTTGTGCTGCCTCCAGATACACATTCCCCATCCCTGTGAAGATGGCTACCTACCTGTTAGGTGGTGGGGGAGCGTTCAATGGCTGACACATGCTTCTCGGTGGGGTGCTCCATCCTGCTGAGGGGTGGGAGAGGGGGCCTGGTGTGTGTTGTAGTGCTTTTTGTCTGTGCACATGCAACCCAGTTGATTTTGTTTAGCTTTGTGCTTTATCAGGTTGAGTGGTGGTTACATCTGTGTGACCTGTTTTGGGTATTGTGGGTCAGACGAATGTCCTTTGGCCTAGGGGTTGTGGGTTTGAAGTTGTGCAAGACGGTACATGGCAATGTGATGATATTCATTGGTTTGTACTTACCAGCTTCCAGTCCCCCGCGGATTCCTTCAAGACTCTCTGGATGTAGGATTCCAAGGACCTTCTCCTCCCACGGACTGCATGGTTTGGGTGGGATGGGAGTGCCTCCACCAGTCCCGTCAGCCAGCTGACGGTTCTTGGCCCTCTTCCTCTTCACCACGGTCTTCAGGTCATGCCACGGCTTCTGTATTTCCTGCTTGTTGCGGGGGGTGGTCCCTACTGCATTGACCTTATTGACTATCCTCACCCACATTTGGGTTCTTGTGGCTAATGGGGTGTGTTGGACCATGTTGCCATAGAGTTGTGGTTCAACTCTTATTATCTCATCTACCATGACTGCAAGCTCTGAATCAGTGAATTTTGGCATTTTGTGTGGTGCCATGGTGTGTGCTGTGCAGATGTTCTGTGGTGCAGTTGTGTGGGTGTTGTGGGTGTTGTGGGTGGTGTAGGTGGTGTGTGTGTTGTGGTGGTGATGTGTGCAGCTTTGCCTCTCCTTTGTTCTCTGGGGTTGGGACCTTCAGTTGTGGAGTGTAGCAAAGGATTGTGGTCAGGGAGGGGCTGGTTTTATGCTCGGCTATGGGGGGTGTGGCAAGCTGGTATGTTGCTGTCAGGTGTGTTGTGTGTGTTGTCCTGTGATTGGTTATTTTGAAATTTCTGGGGCACTTTTGGTTTGTATTGGGACAGGTCTACTTCACTGTGTGCATTGTTTGTATTTTTTTTCGTGTTTTTTCTACGTCCGCCATTTTTTTTGCGGATCCTCCGCAGCAGTTCCTCGGCAGCGGTGGCTATGCTGCAGCCCTTCCGCCGCCTATCGGATTCATCACTGTTCGCGCACGATGCGGTCGGATTCATAGGTAGGTACCATGGTGGTAACGGGGATGTCATAATGTCACGGGCGGTTACTCCGTGTGCATGGCGGCGGTTCTTGGCTTTTCCGCTGAGTATCCGGCCGTTGCGGTCGGATTTTCAGCTGGTCCGGCGAGTGCGGGCGGTTTTTCGTTGTCTCCCGCCGCCGCGGACGGATTATTCTGCCGGTTCATCGTAATGTATCAGGCGTTTTTCCCGTTGGCCATGCGGGTGGTTTTTTGCCGCTACCATGGCGGTCGGTATGCTTTTCCGACCGCCATCGTAATCGATCCCATAGTTATTAATTTGATATTAATTATTAATAATTGTGTTAATATGTTAATTGTGTATTTTTTTAGGAGCGCGTTGTGGGTTTATAGGGGAATAGGGTGGGAAGTAATTTACTTGTAATGAAGTAATTATTTGTTTTTATTTATTGGTATTAATAATTAATTTATAGTTAATTAATTATTAATTGGTAAATAATTTTTATTAATTGATTAATTCATAATTATAATAATTGTATTAATTATTATTGGAGCGCGTTGTGGGTTTATAGGAGAATCAGGTGGGAAGTAATTTAATTGTAATGAAGTAATTATAAAAATAATTTTTGGGGTATTGATAATTAATTTATTGTTAATTATTATCTGGTAATTTTTTTATATTAATTATTTATTGGTTCGATAATTAATTTATTGCTAATTAATTATTCATTGGTAATTAATTTATATTAATTGATTAATTGATAATTATATTAATTATGAGAAAGTTTATGTGGAGTGGGTTGTGTGTTTATTGGGGAATAGGGTGGGAAGTAATTTAATGTTATTAAAGTAATTATTAATTTTTATTTATTGGTATTTCCAATTAATTTATTGTTAATTTATTAATAATTCATTATTTAATTACAAAAATTATTTAATTTATAAGTATGTTATTTTTAACCCCTACGCTATCCAACGCTTTCCCTACTGTTGCATTCTTTGGAGTGGGAATAGTAATTTTTACCCCTACGCTATCCAACACTTTCCCTACTGTTGCACTCTTTGGAGTGGGAACAGTAATTTTTACCCCTACTCTATCCAACACTTTCTCTACTGTTGCACTATTTGGAGTGGGAATAGTAATTTTTACCCTCACGCTATCCAACACTTTCTCTACTGTTACACTTGGTGGAGTGGGAATAGTATATTATTCCCACCCGCTATCCAACACTTTCCCTACTGTTGCACTCACTGGAGTGGGAATAGTCATTTTTACCCACCCGCTATCCAACACTTTTCCTACTGTTGCACTCACTGGATTGGGAATAGTAATTTTTACCCTCCCGCTATCCAACACTTTCCCTACTGTTGCACTGACTGGAGTGGGAATAGTAATTTTTACCCTCCCGCTATCCAAAAATTATGTTTTTAACATTTTATAATTAAAAATATTAATAATTTTTTAATATTATTAAGTTAATATATATAAAAAATTGCATGTTTTTTTTTTTTTTACATTACATTTATTATTTATTAATTTTAACCTTTTTTAATCATTTTTAAGTATGTTTTACTTAATTATATTTATTATTTCATTAATTTTATATTACTTTTAAGACATTTTAAAAAGTCGATATTTTAGCAAACTTAGAGGGTCATTATGATGTCTGGCGGATCGCCGCCACCCGTATGTCGGTGGCGATCCACCCGCCATTCCCGTCCACCGCTTTTCCGCCGGTCGACTTGTCGACCGGGCGGAAAAGGGCTCTAACATGATGGCGGTGTCTGGAAGACACCGCCATCCATATTAGGATGTTGGCGGAAAGCAGCCTTTCCATGGCGGTGTTGCCGCCATGGAAAGGCATGTTGTCTTTGATTCTGGGGGCCCGTTGCGGGCCCCCAGGACTTTGGGGGGGTGGGGGTGCACACGGGGGTACCTATGGTACCCCCCTACATTTAAATGCACAAGGTGGCAGGCACCACGCGGTGCCTGTCACATTGTGCATTCAAATGCACAACATGCGTTTTTCGCATTGCGGCGGGTGCTGCTGACAGCACCGCCCGCCGCAATGCGAACAATACGGGATGCCACCGTGGCGGTGGCATCCTAATACCCATGGTGGGACCGCCGCACCCCTTGCGGACGGTCCCGCATTCCGTTGCGGTGGTGGGCGGACTTTGTCCGCCCGCCATCGTAATGACCCTCTATATTATTAACAACGATATTTAGGATTCGATATTTTTGTACTTACCTGTTTGTAGATAGGAAGTCGATATTCTGTCACTCGATATTTTTACCTCGATATTGTGGCAGGTCGATATTCTTCTCCTCGATATTCTGTCAGTGATCCACCGCCATCCATATCATGATGGCTGCGGTGGGTATGCCTTTCCATGGCGGAGACTCCGCCATGGAAAGGCATGCCGGAAATGACTTTGGGGGCCCGTTGAAGGCCCCCGGGGGGGTGGGGGCTGCACTGGGGGGGTACCTATGGTACCCCCCGACATTGCCATGCACAAGGTGGTAGGCACCGCAGGGTGCCTGCCACGTAGTGCATCGCAATGCAAGACATAGGTTTTTAACATTGCGTACGGTGCTGCAGCCAGCAGCACAATCTGCAGTGTTAAACTACCGGGATGCGCCGGCCAGTGTTGCGGGCGCACGTAATACGGCGGGCGGGACCTGCGCACCTATGGCGGATGGTGCCAGCTCCGCAAGGATGGCGGGCGGACGAAAGTCCGCCCGCCATCCTAATAGGCCCCGAAGTTTGTACCTCTCTCCGATACTACCTTCTTAGGAAAGCCAACCCTAGTAAAAATATCAAGGAGGGCCTTGGCCACTGCAGGTGCAGTGGTGATCCTAAGGGGAATGGCTTCAGGGTACCTGGTGGCATTATCCACTACCACCAGAATAAATGTATTCCCTGATGCTGTTGAAGGGTCAAGGGGACCAACAATGTCAATCCCGACCCTTCCAAAGGGTACCCCAACCACTGGAAGTGGAATTAAGGGGGCCTTCAGGTGGCTCAGTGCCTTGCCACTAGCCTGACACGTGGCACAGGAGTTGCAAAACCCCTTCACTTTCTGGGACATTCCTGGCCAGTAGAGTGATTAACTAAACAATTCCAGGTTTTGTTCTTGCCAAGCTGCCCAGCTACGGTAATGTCATGGGCCAATGTTAGGAGAAACTCTCTAAATGTATGAGGCACTACCACTCTCCTAGTGGCACTGGGTTTGGGGTCTCTGGCCTCAGTGTATAGGAGTACCTCCTACCAATAGGTCTGTTGGGAACCACTGACACTTCCCTTTTCCTGCTCAGCAGCTTGCTGTCTCAGGCTTTCAAGAGTGGGACAGGTTTTTTGTCCCTGGCACAGATCTTCCCTAGAAGGTCCCCATGATCCTAAGAGCTCTGCCGTGTAAGGCCCAAACTCCTGAGGCTCAGTTCCCTCTGGGGCTGACAAGTCTTCTCCCTGAGGACAGTAGATTTGATCTGGTGTCTGTTTTGAAGCTGATCCCCAAGTCTTCCTGCCTTTTCTCTTGGAAGATTGGTCCATCCTTTCCGGCTCTGACACTTCTTTTTCACCTTGGGTTTTACTTTGTTCCCTTGTTTGTACACACACCCATTTGGGTATTCTAAGCATTCCTGCATGGGCTATCTTCTCTACCTCAGCCCATGCTTAGTACTCCAAATCGTTTCTAAGCAGACATTGTACAGGGATATAAGAAGACATCACTTCTCTTCTGAGGCCACTAACCCCTCCCCAATCTAAGGTCACCAAGACCATTGGATGTTCCACAGCCTGATTATCAGTGTGGAGAACTGTATAGGTTTGTCCTAAGAGATATTGGTCTGGGGACACCAGTGGCTCAGCCACCATGGTGATGCTGGCACCAGTGTCCTTGAGGGCTTTCACCCTAATCCCATTAATATTTGGCTCCTGTCTGTAACGCTCAAGGTTACTGGGCCAGACAGCCAGGGTAGCTACATCCCCCTCCGTCTGAGACTAGAGTTGCCTCAGTGCCCTGGTCAGGGCTCACCTGTGATCCCATCTGGAGACTCACAACTGCATTAGCAGCTGGTGGACTAGAGGCAATATTCTTGTTTTTACAGCTAGGGTCTCCAGTTCGGTGTCTGGTTGCCTTGCAATCAAAACACTTAGGGGCCGATTCCGAT